>VXBT01000852.1:1242461-1303319 GCA_013400235.1 Oriolus oriolus | reverse complement strand
ACTCCACCGCGGCTCGGCAGGACAGCCTCGAGCCCCGGACCCCTCGGCTCCGTTCCGCTCTCCTCCCCGGCACAGAGACGCTCCTTGGACAATGCTTTCCGCCCCCCTCTCCTGTTCCTTATGCAAGAGTTTCTACCTTCTCTTTAAGCAGCAAAGTAATTACGGCTTTTAAACCGAGAAATCGCAGGAGGTTCACATTTTGCAGATATTTGTGTGACTAAGTGCGCTACTGCTGCAGAAATCTGGCCTCCTGCCTATTCCCAAGATCATAACAGTCCTGGGCAAACATATGTTTTGCAATCGCATCAGCAAAACACTCGGCCTTTGTTTGCAGCAGGCTGTGCTGTGCCTGCCGGCCCCCCAGGGCTGTAAACTCTGCCAGATGCCTAGCATCTCCCACCTCTTTCGGTCTGGGATTTTACGTCATCAATTATTTTAAAAGAAACAGGTCCCTGAGCTGGCCCACGCGATTTTTACTTTTTTTTTTTTTTCTTTCACAACAATATAAGATCCATAAAGTTACATTCTGTGAGATTGTTTTCCTTCAAATAATTTGAATTAAAATAAAATACGGTAGACCCCAAGAGGAGAACTTCTGTTGCAGCTTTCATGGGAGGAAGGCCAGGACAGCTCTGAATCCCTAAACATACTCACCTGGGGGAGGAAGGCTTCTGCCTACAATTTGGGCTGTGCGGTTTTGGGCCGTACCAAGTTATCTTAACAACCAAGCAGGGAAATTCCGTGACACTGAACTTTAAACTTCTGTTAAATGTAAAACTGAACACTGCAAAATTGCTCACAGGCTGTTCCTGTTATCAAACCTTGCAGCTAAATGCAGAAAACACTGAGGACACTGCTGTCAGGGGAACATGGCAACATGGTGCAAGGCAGCAGTTCTGCACATCTCTTGATTCTTTAGCCTTAAAGGCTTCCTGTTCTCTCCACTTTTCAAATACCACTGTGCCTCTAGGTCAAGCAATTAACTCTGGAGAACCAAGGGATATTCCACTGCTGAAGGCTTAGCAGCAGTCATAAGGTTAAATTACCTAAAGATGCCCAAGTACCACAGATCCATCCTTATTTGGGGCCTTGGCTTGAAGCTGGTAAGTTTCTCCAGAAGAAACTGAGTGTTCTTACTACCTACTTGTACTTTATAAAATGCTCAACAGAAGCACAGAGAAAGAATAATGCAATACTGGCAAGGAAGGTTGCATTTTGTGAGCTAATAAAATAAACTAATGAAGAACAGTGTTTAATTCTCACTGCTTACTTCCTTACTTCAGGCCAAGGTATAACAAAAAGGCAGCATGGGCTGCTCTTTCAACACGGGCAAAGAACTGGCTTCCGCTCAGAAAAACTGTTGAAAAGGAGAGTAATTACCTGAAAGCTGAAATGCAAGAAGATGCCTCACCATAAAAAGTGTCCCTGGATGACAGATGAATGGTCATCTCCTTCAATGAATTTGTTAACACCCTTGGAAGAAGGGGTGAGGGAGGAAGGGCACCACTCCCTCACTTCCAAAGTGTTTTTGTCCCACTGTGGTCATTTGTACTGCCTGGGCATTTGTGAGGAAGCCTGTTTATATTAACAGTTGTTGCTATACAAAGAACCTTGGCAGATACAGATTATTTTCTGGCATCATCCAAGGGAAATTCTCTCTCTTTAAACAACCAACTCAACAACAGAAGGTAGGAAATTGTATCGTGTTCTTCGCTTTCTCTGTCAGGAGAGATGGAGGCAGTGACAGCATGTCAGAAAAACTGTGTACAAAGGGGAAGAGGAAGTTCCACAGCCACAGCAAACAAATAATAATGGACTTAAAAGCTCTCCCATATGGCCAGAGTACACAAGCCCTGCTCAGGCCCCAGGTATGCCTCTGCCTTAGCAGAATCCCATCACCACAGCTTGCTGTAAGCCCTTTCTCCATCCCACCCCTCACACAAGTATTTCCTAAGTGCAACTCCTCCAAACTAAAAAGCACACACAAACCTGAGCCACCTGCTCATCTGTAAATCAGTACACAACTGCAGACTGAAATTATTCCTGTTTGTGAGTTAGTATGACCGATTACATGAGCAATTGCATGAGAGAATATGGTTTGAGACTGGTACAGAGCTCACTTGGGTACTAACGAGTGCAAACCACAGCACAGCTGGGGAACATGGGGACAGATCCATGGTTTGGTTTGCATAACTGGAGCGTTCCCCTGGGAAAGCACAACAGTGTGTTTGACCATGTATCGATGCAAGTAAACAGAGATCTAGTGAAATGCTCCTATGGGAAAACACAACAACAGATGTTTAACGTGAAAATATTGATAGATACCGAGTTCCTTTCACCCCAAAAGAGTGCATGAGAGATATTCGAAGCAAACACCACCTAAAGCATGAGAGCATACTCCTTCATAGCAAGCACTTCCATAAAAGTTGCTTGCATAAATGGCATTTAACATCTGTGCACTCTAAGTTATCAGAAATGCAATTTTTCCTTATCGCTACATTTAAAGACGTGTCCTGGGGAAGCTAAAAGGAGACCAACCAACTACAGTGTGAAAAGCCTGATCCTGCAAACAAAAATGTCTGCACTTTGCTGCTTTAAGTTGAATCAGTTCTGTTTCAGTCCAATAGGGCAACTTTTTGAGTCAAGTTCAGCACAAACATATGACTCCAAAGAACTGGCAAACCTAGATCTTAAATTCTTTCCGTAGGAAAGCTATCCAGGCAGGAGCACTTGAAATGCCTGTTACTGCAATGCCCTGGACATCAAATTAGTATCTCAGAAGATGATCAGATGATCCTTTCCCAGGAACATTTACAAATAAAACCAGGTAATTCTTTGGGGCTCTGAGCTGATTTGTATTAGCTTTAGCTCCACCTAATATGGTGCCTTAATGAAGTCACCAGGTGTTTCAGCAACAATTAAGCAGCCCTACACTGGCCACTCTGAACATTTCCCTGTGGATTCCTCTCATTCCTTGCTGTCCACGGTCACTATCCTTTTCATAACAGATTTCATATGTGTCTATTAATCTCTTCTATCCCTTGATTATACGTTTGTTATTTCTCAAACAGCAAAAATCTTTATCATGATAACAACATGGCACAGCAATCAAACCATTCATTACAGTGATGAAAGAATTTAAATTAAATAGAGGAACATATCATTGTAGCAGGCAAGTAAAAAAATAGCCAGTATGTCAAAGCATTCCTCTTGATTTAACCTTAATCTGATTGTCAGTCTTCAAAAACTCATTCTATTATTAGAATTGGTACACAGTTCTAGGGAGGAGAATAAACTGTATTCTTTGTACAATCCAAATTCTTGCTGTATGTGTCAAAAAGGATCAGCCCTTTAGGAATGTCACTACACCTGATACTTTTATACTAATAACAAAAACAAGTTGTTTATTAGAATGGACAACTGACAATTGGCCACGTCAGGAGATAAGTTTAGACCAATATACAGAAGCTCTCCTTTTGTAGTCTTTAGGATTGTAAGGTTGGCTAAGACTGAACATTTTACCCTATTCATACATTAGATTTATTGTCTTTTCTTCAAACCTCATCTGTCCTTGAAATGCTATTTGTCTATTTCTAGATCCTGCTTACATGCTGCTTTCTTAATGGCCACATCTTCAGCTTTAATGGGCAAATGACTTGCAAATGATCATGCTGGTCTGTGAGTAATTATAAATCAGGTCATTCCTAGCCCACTGTATTTCCCACCAAAGACACCATCTTTTCCCTCAGAGCTCCAAGAGGCTGTGAGTATCCTTTGTTTCACCTGAGCTCTTCTCACAATTGACTGGCTTGAACTCACCAAGTTGCAAGAACTCCAGTGGCTTTGTTTGTTCCCTGAACTATTTGAGTCATCTCTTAGGACTCTTACTCCCCTCAGAGAGTCCTCCTTCTGGTAATTTCTGCCTTTAAGATTTCTACAGCTCACCCCCACCTCTAAGCCACAAGTTGTTTTGTTTTTAATGTCAGCACGGCTTGTCCAAATGTAACATTCTGTTCTGCAGTTATTAGGTAGCAGAAATATAAAGTTTAATTTAGGGAGCTATAAGAAGTTTAGATCTTGAGATTATTCATGCTTTGGCAAGGACACAAAAACAGAAGTATGGTTTCTAAGACTACTGCAAATAGGTACATTAAAGATGCCTATCTAAAGCTTAGAAGATTGAAAGAGTGTTTTACCAGGTTATCCTTCCCTTTTCTTGTGAGGGTAAGCAACTCCTCCTAGGCTGACAGAGAGCAGCTGAACTATCAAAGTTGTTTGGCTGACTGGCTCTTCTGCTGCTGTTCTGAAGTGGCTCCAGACTCACACACCACACAAGGATACTCTGGTTAACAAGTCCCCCCAGACCCAGCTCTCCCAAAAGCAAAGTCTGTGTCAGCTAGTTTCAAAGCTGACCTTGGTATCTCACAGGTAACTTCTGATCTTTTGATGGCTGGAGGGCATATAGAGAGGGGATTGGCTGTCCAGCTGCAGACTGTCACCACACCCTGGGGAAGGGAACATCTGCGGGCTGCCAGTCACTCTGCAGTCTCTCAGTACTAAATAAGCATTAAGGTTGAACAAAACTTGTTCAACCTTAATAAAGATTGTATTTGGAGTTCAGACAAGAAAAATAAAACTTAACATAGCTCACAGCTGTCTGTAACTGGTTTGGCCTAAATAGGTCACCTCTCTTTTAGCAGCAAATTGCCAGGTCACGCCAATGCCAAACATATATTTCACACCTCCTTGGAGCTGGGATCCATTCTACCATCTCATACTGGTGTCCTTTCCCCCCAAGATGAATACTGAAAAGGGATGAATATCATGTGTCCACTGAGTGAAAATTCACCCTTGGGAACCTCCTGCAACTCCTAGTCCCATGACTGATTCAGTGAAGAGCAATGAGACAATTCAGTACCTCACTTGCTATGCTGCCTGGAATGCTGTCTGACCCTGCCTCACCACTGTCATGTAAAGATGCTCTTTGGAAGGGCTGTCCTGCCTGGATAGAGGTGTCTCTATCACTCACTGAGCAATCAACTGCAAACAAACCTTTTACACTATGCAAACATATGTCTTCAAAGCAAGGGAAGGCCAGCTGAATCATCTCTGAGTTTAAGGCCTCTGTTTTGTTGTTGTTTTTTTTTTTTTAACTGCATTTAACCTCAGAAATAGTCTTCATATGAGAACAGAAGAAAAAACCAGTGAAATCCATCTCATTACTAGCTTCTGACAGAAATAAGACACAACAGCAAGCACATGAGGAAAAAAAAGGCCTTTAGGAGCACTGGAGTGTTACACTTGGCTTACTGGAACTGGCTGAGGCCATGACAGCAAGTGACCCAGAGCTGCACTGCTGTGAGGCTACAGCGAGGGTGCAGGAAATGCTGTGCAAGTGTCCTGTGAAGAAGCTGCATCTAAAACCTGCTCTCATATTCTGGAACATACAGACATGGAAACCAGAAGTGCATCTTACCAGAAGCTTTTTGCCATCTTTATCTATAGGGGCTCAGGTGTGTTTCTAGAAAATTGCTTCATACTCTGACCTGAGGCTCATGCCTGACGTGATTCTGCACGTACAACATAAAAAAGCTTACTTTTGTAAAGCCTTCACCAAGGAACAAACTAGAAATTTATAAAATGCTTTGTAAAGAAGTCAAGTCAACCCTTAATCTCATATATATCCACACTGCATTCAAAAACTAAGATGTTTTTGTGTATTTTTGGGTGTATTTTGGGGTGGGTTTTTTTAATAAATTCAATGTTTTCTCCACAAAAACACAAGTAACAAGAATAGAATGTGACAAAATGTTATGCCATTTAGTGTACCTCAAGACTCAGCTATTTATCTGTAGCTTGATTGTTACAAGGAGATAAATCAAGTGAAAGAGTACTAAACTATTAATGTGAATTACTGCTAGAGATTCAGGAACCCTTCTGTCAGTAACTGCACTTTGGGGAACTGTTTTGTGGCTTTCGTCTTGCACTTGCTACTTTCAGGCACATGCTCAGAGTGCCTCAGAGCAACAGCCAGGAAAAAAAAAATCCGTTCTTCTATTTTCAGTTGTTACAGTCTAGCTGTGTCCCACATAATGCACATTATTTTTTTTGAGTCTGGGAATATTGGAAAAACATCAAAGGTTTTTTATTAGGAAAAATATCGAAATAACTATAAAGCTGTATTCCCCTTCCATTGTCTGTAACGACCTGTCTTGACAGGAGGGTTGCAAGTTCCTCAATACTGAATCTCTCTCCTTATTTACCTAATATATGGAGCCAAGTACAATACTATCATATAGGATTTATCAACTCCTTTAGAACATTATCTTGGCAAAAAGTTAAGTACAACAGTAAACAGCATTATCATAGAAGAGCAACCCACATAACTGATTTAATGATAGCCATTAAGAAAACAGATCATCCTCTACATACTACTCAACAACTGATTTTTATAAGCTAAGGAGATAACGCCAGATCTGTCATTTTCATATCAGATCTGTTTCTTTTTGCTTTTGTACTCAGAGACAAACCCATTAAGACCTCTGCTTGAGGAGAATCATAAAAAAATACCGAGATGAATCATGTATTTCTTGTAGTTTTTGGCAGGTTTTATTGGTGTTTTGTTTAAATTCAGACAGCACTGTAGTCTTCCTTCTTCCCATTTTCAGAAGATGACATGGCTAAGATTTTTGAAACAGATCATTTTTTGGCCTTTGCTTTCTAAAACAGAAGAAGTGAGAAAAGCACTGCTTTCCTGCTGATACAAATCCTAAAAGATCTGGCCTGTCTCCTACTGAGGAATTGATACCATTTCCTTCAGTGGGTCTTACTATGTTGCCACTTGCAGCAATATGCACTTTCTCCTCTTGCAGCGAGTGAAGAGGTCACTGACACTTGCCAGGGGTAAAGCAGGGAGCAGAAGCCTCCCAGCCCATCAGGAGCTATCCCTGCACTGTGACCAGCGCCAGTCAACAGCCGCTCTGATGAGCCCCAGCAAACTGCAGTGCCCCTGCCAACACGTGCTTCAAGGACATGGTACACGTGCCCCTGTTTAACACAGCACAACTTCTGCATCCTTCTAAATCCTGGATAACTTCAGAGGTTGGAGAGCTCCCTCAAGGCCCCTGGGACAAACTGGCCTGGCACCAAGCTCCTGCAGGACTATCATCCCCCTACTGCCACTGCCACCTTGGCACTTTTCCACTGGCCACAAAGGCTTTGGGTCCCTGCAGGACAACTGTAAAGTCACAGGAGATTTCTGCAACTGAGCTGCTCAGGATCTGAATAAACCTACATACTCTTCTGGACTTTGTAACATTGCTGTCTGCAATACTGACAGCTAAACCATGCAACTGCTAATACCTTCCCCCACCTACCTTCTCAAAAGTGTATTTTCTAGGGCAACTAAGTCGAAACAGGCTTGAAACCAACTCTAGCACTTTCTGTTCAAATACTGGTTTGTTTGTTTGGTTGGGTTTTTTTTTTAAGTTAACCACAGTATTGGAACTTAGCCTTAAATCCACTGTTACAATCATAATTTTAGATCAACCACTTGCTGTTGTGAGAGAGGAAAGGCCACCTACCACTGCCTACCTGCCTACTTTCAATACAGCATTTTAAACCCACGATAGATTTTGCCAAAGACCTGGGAAAGGCCAGCACTGACTGTGTAGCCCCTCAGATTCACACATGCTAAAACCACACACAAAATACATACAGCACATGTGCTGTAGGAGACACAATGCTCTCAGATTTCCTTATCAGAACCAGTATCTTGTAATCAAGCTACCACTGAAGACTGATTAACAGCATTTTTCAAATGTAAAGCAAGTACATAAAGTACAAGTAAGTAAATGAAAGTGCACACATACCATACTAAACATACACAATTTTACTAAGATAGTATTAAAATAGGAGCTTATCAATCTGGATATGAAGCTCTAAGCATTCAGGTGTCTTCTCATTTTGTCAGTAAAGCTACAAATCCATACCTGTCCCTCTGCTCCTCACCAGCATGACAACTGCCCTCTGGACACTCAGTAGGGATTCCAAACCACCAAAATAGAGCAAATGAAAACTCGGGCAGAACTGGACCACATTTTCAATACTGATGAAGATGCAACAATGATCACTGAAGCCTGTAAACTGAAATGCTAGCAGAAAAATCTGGTTCACTTGCTAACTTGCCCATATTACTAACAACAGCAGAAAGGATGATTTCTCTTTATCAGGGTGCGTTTGTCATCTTCCTGAGAAGTCCTCTTGAGAAAGACTACCACAAAAATAATTCAATTATTTCTGTAAATGTAAATTTCATACAAGTAACAAATTATAACTTAATGTCAAATGTGACTTGAAAGAAATTTACATGTCCCATCAAACTCCTCTGAAGCTAGTAGGGATGAGACTAGACCAAATTTGGATTGTAGCAAACAAGGGCCAGATACCAACTCTTTATAGTTGCAGTAAATAAGGAATTACTTGGCAAAGCATAGGTCTGGAGATATCAAGGATCACTGCACAATGGCTAAACAAGACTGAGATGAGTCCAGAGAAATAATTTTGGTGAGCTTAGACCAGGGGTTCACAGAGAAACTAGAGTCAGGATCAGCATTAGGATTTGAACCACCAAAGACTGGCAAGGCAGAATTCAGGCTTTGGGCTAGGGAAGAAGAGAGAACTCCTGAGCATCATCTCTCTACATTTAAACTTAAGGTTAGTGGGAGTCATTTTGCTACGGCAAGGTGTTTGCACATCCACAACCAGTAGCTGAAGCGTAGAACTTGTACTAAACAGGATCCAGAAAGGGAGGTTCAACTGTGGCAAATGAGAGGACTCCCTGTGTCCCCTCTTGTAACAACAAGAGGCTGATCCTTTGCTCTGAAAGAATAAATAAATAAAACCCTGAGTACCTGAATTCACACTGCAGTATCATCTATATTCTTCCTTCCATGTGCAAGGGCCACATTTTCTACAATGAATTCACTCTTGAGGCTATAGAACAATAATGCAGCATTACACACACAGGCAGGCACTTTCTTAATAACTGTCCTGCACTAATTATTTTGTTGAAATACAATCAAGACATTGTTAGGAGGAAATGTTTTAAACTGGAGTTTAAAAACTTGAGTTTAAACTTGAGACTTCTGGTTGTTTCTGGCAACACATTGCCCTGGCTAAGGGAAATGGTCTTGTACGAGCAACCAAAATTTATCATGTGACCACGCCTAAGCTGACCTGGACAGGAAAGAAAGATAACCCCCATATAAGCTTGTACAGCAAGTATGTTAGGAGTGGAGGACTTTGCCCGGTTTCACATGATACAACAACTGGACAAATTCTCCTAACGGCTCTGAATTTCAAACAGGTTCAGAGAGAAGAAGAAACTAGCTAGAGGCAAGCTGGGGAGCTAGTTCCCAGGGAGAAACTCCATAAAAGAAATGACAGGATAGGGCTAGGATGTTTCTGCATGGCAAAGTGGGCACAGCCCAGACGGACAGCATACATGATGTTAAATCAACAAATTTTGAAAAAACATGAAATGTAATTGCAGCGCATCCAGAACCATCTTAGTTCAGTGGGTACTGCTGGTGACCTCCCAGGTATCATTTGTGTGACAGGTCTGAACCTGCTGCAAATACATTTGGAGACTTTTTACAGACTGTAACCAGCTACCAGAAGCCCCAAATGACCAAATTCCTTTTTTCCCTTGTCTAAGCAATCTTCCAGGAGGGGAGGGGATGGCAGGGGTGGAAGGGACAGGAATGTGTGTGGGTAATGGCAGCACTATTTATGAAGTCCTAAAAACAGACTAACTCTCTGCATGGGTACTCACTGATGAAAAAAAACCAACCCACAACTGCCTGCTCTGCCTCATAACAAGACAGACGTTCACATAAAACAAAACACACATTTAGATTTTTGGCTCAATATTCTTGTCTCTGAATTGTTGCTCTGCATATCAACAAACGATCCTTTGTTTTAAGAAAGCCTTAGAGCCACAAGTTTCCCAAGAGAGGGACACTACATCCTCAGGCACTGACAGGCTTGCCCGGTAATAAGGAACCAGCATGTATGGGATGGATGGCACAAATCCAGGCCCGAGTATAGAGGAATCCCAAGAATACTGGCCAAGAGAGAGTTTAAGTTGAGAAGGTATCTCTATACAAGAATGACAGAAAAGTGCTGGACACAGTTATCCTACAACCCTGCTATGCTGCCTTGCGTGCCAGCTTGTTGACATTTATGTGGCTGTTAAAAAAAGAAAGAACAACCACAAACAAGACACCATGCAAAACTTTTTTCTAAAAGTACAACATTAAGGAACATTGGACACAGAGGTATCCAAGCTAGTCTTAAAGCAATCAGCCTCACATTGAGAGCTACTGGCTAACAATTCTCAGTCAACAGTAGCTAAAAACATTCAATTCCAAGCACCTAGAGCATGGGAAAGACTGCAGTCTATTTAAAAGTCAGGAATATCAAAAAGCTGCAGGAGAAACAGAAGTCTGAACTTGGCAAGTAAATGCCTTTTCCACTCCTTTTTAGACAAACTTCCTAGATGGAAGTCGACTATTTTAAAGAAATTGAATTTTGCATTTGAGTATCCTATTAAATTCTTAACTGAACTAAGTATGGTTAAAACTTTTTTATAAAATACAAGAATATAGTAACTGTTTTTTTCCATGAAGTCTGTTGACAGACTAGAGAAACAGCACTTACATTATAGTTTTCAAACAGTAAATAAGGTCTCTAAAAGCAAATTTATTTCATGTTTTCTCTGTCAACTAGCAAAGTATCAACTAAATGTTAATGGCATTTATCCTGCTATTTTGGTCACCATCAGATTTGAAGGAATACAGCTGCACCCATTTTCCCCGTATGTTTTATACCAGTGTCTCCCTAAATGGTTTCTTCCTCTCACCATACAAAACTTCCACCAGCTGCTGGAGAAGCTCCCCAACTGTTTTTGACACTAACATGAACTTCCTCATCAGACTGTCTGCAACCTTTAGCCCATGTTCCCAGTTGTCTCAGGGGGCAAAGGGAGTGGGCAGCTGCTCAGAAAGCTTGTAACTAACAGAACAGTGTGAAAGGAACATGAAGGGAACTAGAGTCAACATATTGGATATGAAGATTTTAAGCAAAGTGCCTGAAGAAACAGCACATTTTTAGTCTGGTAACAACCTCAAACATCACATAAGTGTATTTGTACATCGCCCTGGAAAGCCTACAGTTCCTGTGGTAGAAGGGTGCTTGACCTCCATGGTTTGCTGCTTACAAACAACAGTTTACATCAAGCAGAGTGTCCCATCTTAGATGCCCTTAAACCAATTTGAAAGCTTATTAAAGCAGCATTGCAATTATGTGAAAAGTAGGTGGAGAAAGACCCAGAAAAAAAAGCTTCAAAGGTTTTCAATTAACTTCCAAGTGGCACTTCCAAGAATTGGCATGTCTGTTCCATACTGTGAAATAGTTTTCCAACTGTTTCCTTTGCCCAGTATTTTTCCAAACTGACTAGTACAGCCAAGCACAGCCAGGCAACTCAGAAGAGTGCACAGTGAAAGACATTTCAGCAGAACCCTGGGTTCATGACCTGTTTTATGTAATGGAAACCTGCTTAAATATGAGTCTAATGCAGATATAAGAACTCTTCACATTGAGATGATATCGACCAATGTGTGGCTCTCTGATGTGCCAGTAAGGCTTGTACACCAAGTTCTTCCCTGATAGGAGGCCGCTTCAACAAACAGAGGCTCAAAATTCAGAACACAAAAGCCAGTTTTCTGCTGCTTTATTGTTTTCAGTCTCTCCTGACCCTACTGCTGCCCAAACTAGCTCAGTTTTTCAATGACATGAGAACTAGAAGGAGCTAGAGCAATGTACTAAGGTTCCAGGACAATGCCCCAAAACCAAAGCAGGCCCCAAGTACTCCTCTGAACCTCCACCTGCAAAGACTGTCTTTTATGGTATGGAAGAGTCTCTGCTCTGCTATGGGTTGCTGCTATTAAAAAAAAAAAATTCTAGCTCTGCAAGACCTCATTATTACTTTGCTGATGTCTCTTTATCAAAGCCACTTGCAGACTGAAAATGCCTGGTCTGCCCCAGGAAAAAACAAAGTCCAGGAGAATTTATCTAAATTTGAGCTTGTTGTTATGAAGCTGAAACTTGCACAAGTTCAATAAATACAGGCTTTGTCTCAGCTAGTATCACACCACAACTTCCTTCTGCCTTGGAAAAACTAGGAAGGTAGAGGTTGAAAACTCTCCCTGTACAAAGTACACATGCAAAAGTAGAAGAAAACAGGCTGCACTCCTCCCCAGTGCCTGACAGCTGGATCCACTGATCATTAAGGACAGGGGAGAGAGCAAAGCCAGAAAAGGCAGTATCTGGAAATGAAGGATGGCAAACCAGAGGTTTAGGTGGGAAGAGCAAGAAAGAGCATCCAGGACCAAGGACTCCTAGGGAAAGGCATTCCTGTATTTGTCTGGCTTAGGGACAGCCCCAGCTTAGCATGGGGACTCACCCAGGACAGCAGCCTCGTAAATTGCTGTGTAGTCTATCAGCAACGAGTGGGAACCATCTCTCTCAGACTAAAGGCAGCTTTTGGGGGTGAAATTTGGTGTGATTCAACTTCACTGAAGTTTCAAACAGTGGAAGTTTAAGATAGAGCAGGGACTTCATGGAAAACATGGGTTTACCTGAGTCTGTGACCAAAATGCAACTAAATTCTTCCCAGTGGCCTGAGAGCTTTGCCGTATAACCTGTTCAGATGGATTCAATTTGTAGAATTGAAGTTTTATTATTAAGCACAGCTGCTAGCAAACAGAAACACACAAATGTGATGTGAAAATAAAATGGTAGCCTATCTATTCCTTCCACTGTGGCTACTGTATTTGTTTTCTCTCTTTGAACAAACACTCACTCAAACTTGGGACAATTCCAGCTGGTTACATCAGCAGTTCATACAGCAGTAGTTACAGACAAAAACTAGTCTTCATATTACTCTATGGACTATACTAGAACTTCCTTCTAAAATCTGCAGCATTAGAGGCAACCTTGTATGTTATTAAATCTATAGCATCTGAAAAAGAAAATTGAGATGCTTTTATTTTTCATCTTCAGAACAAATTCAATAAATCAGAGTTCCACAGAGCATCTAATTATCACATAGATTTTCAGAGACATCAAATTATCATCGACTTTGCAATTAACACTACAGGCCAGCGACAAATGATGCAGGAGTACCTGTTAACACAATTTAACAAAACCAGTCAAGTCCCAAAGCAAAGAGGGATTCAAAGCCTTTCAGACCAAAAGAAATAGTGGCCAGCTGGCAACACTAAGAGATTTAATGAATACAACAGCATTCAGCAGCAATTTGGAAACTGTCTGCTTGGGTAAGGCTGAGTTATTAAAGAAATCTCCATTTATAAACAGCGTTGATGGGATTTAAACAGCCTGTGTAAGAAGGATTAAAAGTCAATTGAAAAGTCTGTACAGATAAGAAAGCAAAAAGAAACTGTGCCCTTGAATTCTGTACATAGTGATTAACCTTATCTCCATCTCCTGGCACACAGCAGGGGTAAAACAGGCTGCCTGATGCATAACTGGTGAGGTGGGCTTTGCATTAGGGCTATTTAATGTTTGTACAGTGCTTTGAGCTCTACTGTCCCTTCACTCTCCCCCTCTCTGTTTTTTCAAACTGTATACTAAAAATCATCATTTACCATCCCACCAGCTACCTTTAACAGATACCAAAGAGACACATAAATTGCCAAGAGTCTCTCCAGGCATGCTATAATGATTAGGTTTTTCCTTCCTTTATGTAATTGATGATCCTGCCATTCTCTGTTAGACTTTTATAACTGTACACCTTCAATATAAACTAGTGTAAATATTGACAATGGAGATTGGCAAGTGGGGATTTCTGGGAGAAGGAGGAGGGAGATGAGAACTTGTTTTTAAGGGTTTTTTCCTCTTGCCTCCAGAATATCCTGTAAATTCTGCTCTACATAAAACTTATTATGGTTTTTAATTTATGTATCACTTCTTAGAGTAAGACAACAGACAGGAACACAAAGCGAGCTCTTTTCAGTCCTTAATCCCTCCCCTATCCTTTCTCATCTTCTCATCCCATCCAAAATCCAGCCTATTCTGGTAACATAAGTTGCCTATTTCTGACGTGCCTTTTGTAAAACAGCCAAAGCCACAGAGCATTTAAGGTGAAAATGTACAATGTCACGTCTTGTCTCGGTTTCCCTTGCCTGTAACATAGCCTAACATTTGATTTGCTTCCTTTGGTCTTGTCCAGGATACAATAAGAGCTTTATGAAAAAGCTCTGTAAGAATCTGGGCCATTGATTTGAACAAGGACTATTTAGCCATGACACACAGCACCAAAGAGAGCTGCTCAACATGCCAGCTCTGGAAGCAGCATTGCCCCTTCAGCGCAGGGCTCTTAACAGGAGTGCAGTGCTTGGCAGCAAAGCTGGGCAGCTTCTGGGGCCCGTGATTATCTTCTGGCACAGTCCTTCACCTCATTGTACCGGCCTGTCAGAGCTAGTTCAGGTGTGTCCAATGCTGCACCACAAAACATGATGTAAACATACTCCAATTACTTATCTGTGATATTTATCAGCCTATGTTTTTTCCAAGGCATCGCAGAAACCATTATGTAAACATAACCAGAATATTGCTCGCAGAAGGGGACAGCTATTCCACTGGGAAGTAATATTTAGGAAACAAACAAACAAGCCACAGATTCTTGCGAGTACACTGCCTCCATGCAAATCTAGGGTGGAAATGAAGAACATCAATATACAACTGCCCTAGGGAGATTCAATGAGCTTATATTCAATCAGCTGTATTTGTATAAACCTGTAAAAAATCCTGTAGAAAATACACTTTTTTATTTACTAAGTATGGTTTTATCCTCCAGAGTTAGAAGTGTATTTTCATTCAAAATACATTTGTGACCAGTCATTTTGCAGCAATGTTTTCATTGTCCAGTCCTTACTCTGGATGACATACCCAGGGAATCTTCACTGAGCAGATAGAAATAAACTTAGCAACACCCTTTTGTGTAGTTCCTACTGAAAAAAGGAGGGTTTCTTGGTACTTTCTTCTGTTTGGGCTGCAAAGTCAGCATATGTAAGATAGCCAGGTCTCCCTGTTTCTTAGGGTTCCTACCATCCTAGTATGACACTAAAAAGGACTGGATTGCCATTCTGTAAGGGCTGTGAAAGATGAGGTGAACCTTAAAAACTTAAAAACCACCTTGCATCTGAATGCAGTCAGGCAGCTGCCTCATTGAAACATCAAGAGTATCAGTCACAGGTCCCCTGCCTCAATGCACGTACCTAAGAGGATTATGATCTAAAAACGTGCAGTTTGGCTCCTTCACTGTAACCTCATGATGTTATTTGGGCATTTATGAATAGCCAGATCTCCATGCAGCTGAGCTGCTAATAACATGGCATGTACCAATCACACTGCAAAGCAAGTGACCTCACCTAGGCAGCTTGTGTAAACACGGCACAGCCACAGAAATAATGACAAGCCTCTGAGCATGCTTAAGGTTATTCCATGAAGACTGTTTACTGGGTTGCCTGCAAATACATAAATAGGGCTTTTGGGGGTTCCCCCCCCATTTTTTTTATGAAGAAAATTTAGACCAAGAATTCCTTCAAAGTAGGGGTTTGCTATTGTGGTAATTTAGCATACCATATTCTGAAGAGTAACTTTTCTAAACAGCATTTCCAAACCCAACAATCTTCCTTTCTGACCACCTGTTTCCATTAGGAATTATTCTGCTGTTATAGCCATATATGATGGCACTTCCAGGGGCCTATTTGAACAAATGCACGCTGCTAGAATTAAGACCACTTCTCCCCATAAATGCATTTTGGAAAAGTACTTTTTAAAGCTTCCTGGACCTGACAGTGAAGCTGAATTTAAATTCTGAAAGATAAAGTCCAAACCCTTTGAAAGAAGCTATAAATATCTTGTTACCTTCTTCCTTAAATTAATAGATATTATCTTGTTGGCAAACTGGTACGAAAATAAAGTCTTTGGTTATTCACAAGGTCTACCATTTAAAACCAAGAATGGGTAGATTCAAGTGTCTTATGGTCTCACGGAGAAACAGCTAAACCCCAGTTCTGTCCAGATTAGAAGAGGGTAAATCCTATTTACCAGCATTTAATCTCCCCTATACTACATCTTCCATTATTAATACTTAAAACCAGAACTCTATTTCATGTGGAGCAGTGTTATAGAACAGAAATTCCATCAGAGTAAATACAAAGATCACTCTATATGAAATTTCTGGTTTGCAAAATATTTACCAAATAATCCTGTAAGAAAATAAAGTTTATTTTTAAATAACGTATTTCATTATATCAACTAAACCAGTTGGAAAACTACAGGGGGCAAGACCTACTTCAGATCAGGCTTAGAAGCTTATCTACTTTTATCAATTGTGTGAGCTCATCTAAGAAAAGAGAGCACCTCTCCCAACAAGTCTGATTTGCTGTTATAACAGCTACAGCACTATTCAAAAAAGAAAGAACAAGTTTAGAACATTTGCTAAATGTTTTTAATTGGGTTTTTTCCTCCCCATCTAAACAGCAAACAAGTCTTTTCTTAAAGGCTCCACTGCTACAAGTACCAGAGCAGGAGAAGAAATACTGGTCAGGCAACTTATTTTAGAGATATATACTCTGCATTATGTGGGATTTCAAAGATAAATGGTATGATAAAGAGGTTTAGCCAACAGCTTTGATGTTTTTTGATGCAACTTTGTAAAATGAGCAGCTATTTATTTTCAATATATAGTATTGAATATATTATGAATACATTATGAATTGAATATAATGGCTTACCTGATGGGTGCAAAAACTAATGGACAAGTGACAGAAAATTATTACATATTCTTCAGTGTTTTAATCTTCATGACCACTAAGAGAAATACACCTGAAAGAAATTTGTACAGCACACCAAGCAGAATACTTAGGAAACAGTCACAAGGAAATTACAAAATTACCCCAGCTGTAGAAAAAGGACAGATGGGACCCCTGAAAGCCTACTCAAGACCAACCTCTTGTTTCTGCAGAATCAACTACAGCTTTGTCATCCTGACAGATGTTTGCCTAACCTGTTTGAAGGCTTCTAGTGACAGAAGTGCCATGAGTTCTTAAGTAAAGGAGTGCTCAAGTAACCTTAAGATCTATGTTCTACCTGGTACCATTATCTGAATGAATCTGTGAACATTGAATGACTCTTCAGTGTTATAAAAAATATAATTTATCTTCTCTAACTGCTGAATAATTTAACACACCACCAGTTCTCAAAGAACATATAGCTAAGAAAGACTTTTATTATGTTCTTGCAGTGTGACTCAGCTGCTCAATTGTCTTTTCATCTAGATATAAAGCGAAACAAACTCGAGTCTAGAAGCAAATAGCATCGAATATAGTGCATGGCAGAGTTAAGCTGACAGCAGGTATTTCAACTTAAGTGTGGCTCAAAGCATTGTTGTTCTTTGTTGTTCTCAATTCTTTTATGGCTACAGTGGATTTGTGACTGGGAAACAGAGGGACAAGGATAAAGAATAGGGTGATTTAAAAATTCTAAAGAATTGTTTTGTGATAAACTTTTCAGAGCCGGGGAATGAAGCTCCTAGGAAGAGCAGCAGTGCACAATCTTACTGCACCTTAGAACAATGCTTTGCAGAGGATGGGGCATTAAGAGAGGTCTATTCCTACTCTATAATAAAATCAGTTACAGTACACCACTGGCAAGGGTGGTTCAAAATGCTTAGATGCTAGCTCTATTCAACCCCACTTTGCACTAGCTCTTGCTAATTTTTGACAATTTCTTGTTCTTCTCCAGCAGCCCCACTATTAGTTACACTATCAGGGAGAGGTTACTTCTTCAGAGACAGATAAGTATGGACTTGGATAGCAAGTTTGTTACTTCATCTTTGCCTCAGAAGATGGGGACAAAAGGTTCTACTTGTTCTGTGCAACTTTTGTTACTGAAGAAAACAAGTAGTGGCTAATGTACTGCTGTCTCCTCCAGGCTGAGCAAGCCAAGTGATCTCAGCTCTTCGTTAGGCTTCCCCTCTAGACCCTTCACCATCCTCATGGCCCTCCTCTGAATGCTCTCTAATAGCTTTATATCCTTCTTGTATTGTGGTGCCCAAAACTGCACACAGGAGTTGAGGTAAGGCCGCACCAGCACAGAGTAAAGCAGGACCATCTCCTCTCTTGCCTGGTTGGCCCAGTGAGAGATCCCTCTCTGTGCTTCCTTAGCAGTGGCTTCAGTTCAGAAGGAACTTTCCGCCTGTGCTCTCCTCTATTGTTTCTTTCAGTGGCAATTTACTACAATTATATCCCTATTCCCTGCTCACACGAACTCTGCCAAGAGAAAGCAATCCTGTCCTACATCCTGGAAGGCCCATGTATTTTTTTCCTTGCACAGCAGATGTCATCACATCAAAGAACAGAGATGATTATCAGCAAGCCTCTCAAGGCACACACAAAGGGAAACAAAGCCACACAGCTGTTTAATAAAGGTCTTGTTGAGGACCCTCAGTATACTTACAAAAGGTCACACCAAAGCAGGATCAGTGAGTCTCCATGCAAGACTTCCCCCAAATGCATCATGGTCAGATTTCAAAAAACTCTAGCCACAGTTGATAAAAGGAAGGAATGCATGGAAACTCTTTTCAAGTTTTCATGGGCAGAGGTGAAACAAAAGTATGGAAGTCCAGACCCCAGCCAGGGTAAGATGTATGTGATGGATGGATAACAGTAGGTTTTTGCAGGAGTTTTACAGAGTCAATGGAAAGGATATTTCTAAAGTTATTAGAAAGGAAATTCAGGGTAGAAGGGAAAAGGGCTCAATGACACTTTAAATGTATGGAAAACCAAAAATCAATCCTATGGAAAAAAAGGAGGAAACAATGCTGAGTGCAGCTCTGAAAGACAGTGGTGTAGCTGAGATGAGCACCCTTCCCTCCACTAGAGCCTTGGACTACCCTAATTTGGGAACATTTGCACATGTGCATATACAATGGCACAGTAAAGACAGGGAAAGATGATGGCTGGAGAACTATGGGTCTCTTAACACCCAAAGTCCCTTACCTTTTATCCTACATGTAACCTAGGACTCCCTGTCTCCTTTCAAGAACTCCTTAAATAAAAACATTTTGCCTGTAGTCATGCATACAAGCCCTATTTCCACCTTTATTTGTCCATCAGTGTTAGGTTTTCTTCTCTGTTAAACTGGCCTCTTATTCACCATCATGGCTCAGTTTGAGGCAATGATCAGGCACTTCAGTCTATATGGAATAATTTCCTATGAAAAGTTTTTGAAAGACACTTTTTCCTACTTTAAAACTTACAATCTCATTGGAGAGCAGCAAAAAGAAAACATCATGCTAGAGCAGTTACTACAGTGGAAACAGTCAATGACTACGATGTCTGGGAACTTTCACAACATAATAACAATAAATTGATACCTAGTGAAAAAGACTAAAGCCCATTGTTTGTTGAATTACAATATGAATTAGTATAGCAATCCATGAAGGAAAAAGAACCTACATATGTGATCAAATTCAACGTGAAATCCCTATCTACAAACATCTGATACTTATTATTTATTGTCATCTTTAAATACATTGATCTTATTTATCCAACTGCTCTACTTATCTGAAACTGAAGGCTTACCTTACCATCAAGAGAAGCAAATCCTTTCCTACAGTTTATGCCTCAAAGAGTTCTCTTCTGCTTAGAAATGTAGTTGGGTTCTATCAGCATTATTTGTTTGCCCTTGCACTACATCTGAATGATTCCATAGGGAATATACTTAGTCCATAAACAAAGGTTTTTTAAAACAAGTTTTCAACAGCTGTACAGCTGAGCTTGCAAATTTATCCTGGTCCAAAAGTACAAAGTGCACCTCTACAGACCGTCAGGGCAAGAATGTCTGAACACAAGCCAGCTTCAGTGCAGAAACCATGTAACTGTGACACTGTTTTCACCATTTCAGAGCTAATAAACTCTGCCTCTGAAAGTGAGAAACAGGTCTAATACATCCTGGAAGACATTCAACCGTAATGAAGGTCAAGTTATACCCCAGATGCATACCTATAATTTCACTCTGTTCACATCATTAACAACCATACAAAACCAGAAATGGTATCAGATTTCAAGCAGCTAAAATGGCTTTGCTGATGCTGCTCAATCCTGGATGATTCCTTCTTACTCTTACTGGAGAGTTCATTGACTTAACAGGATTCAAAAGCAGTAAGCATCCCTGCAGATATGCTCAGCAGATAGCTGTATTGTGAGAGGAGACAAGATCTGTTGAGAAAGCAGTCTTTCCATGGCCTTAGCTACATGCAGTTGTAGTTGGGTTTGGTTAAAGTGCCACAAGTTATGCCCATAATTTTTAAACACTGTTTACAAATGGCTTAAAAAAGAAAGAGAGAAAACCAAATGAAAAAGAAGCTTTTATAACCCAGTGTACATTTATTTACATCAGGACTCAAACCAGCTTACACTTTACTGATAGTTATGTATGGAACAGCATTTGCAAAACAGACTACTGACAAAACTATGCAAACATTGTTCTTGCAGTACTGTCAAGTCAGCTTGGGAACAGCTACTGCTGTGGTTTCCTTGTGAAAGTGTAAGCACTTTATGATCTGATAAGAGACACTGTAGGAGTATATTATAATAAAGACAGAATTTCAGTTCCAATTCTTCATCCTCATAAATTCACTAGGGTAACAGAAGCCCCATGTGACACAGGTGCAAGTAATTCTGGGCTTTAAACCTGAAAACTACAGGTTTGAAGCTTAAGTAGTTGCACTTGATGCTGTCTATCAATACTGGATGAGCCAAGCAAGATTTCAAATTGTGTTCCCTTTTCAGCTTCAGAAAAGAAATTTATGAAAAGCTTAGCTTCCAAAACATCAAATTTAAATATGCATAATCCAAATATCTGCATGTTGTTTACTTGTAATTCAAAATTAGCATACAGTTCTCTGTAACTGGACGCCAAAGATTCTACTGGATTACTGATGTAAATTTATTGTTTAAATGCTAATTTCAAACAATGAGTATAAATTAGTTTCTTTTCTGTCCTCTCCCATGAATCACTCACTCAGCCATTACCTGGACATCTGAAAAAGTCTATATATTGAAGAAACAGCCTCCTTTATTTCTCAAATACGGTAATACAGCTTCTAAACCAGAATTTTTACCTGAACTGTAGTAATATGGTTTCAGAGAGACACTTAATCAGAGCATGAAGGGGAAATGGCTCTCTCTGCTTCAGGTATCTTCAGGTACAACGAGGAAGTTCTAGAACTGACAAATCGTAAACCTCAAAACCAAAGAAACCTGCTTGTGGTATAGTCTGTGTGATAAGAGTTCAAACCAGTAAATTTTGGTATATTCTATAATTAATCTTTGGATATATCTCCTATGATAAATACTTATCTAATAAGAATACTTTAATGCATATACTTTTTCAAAACATCAGCTGGAGACAACCAATTCAAAACAACCAGTGGAGACATTGGTTATATTATTGCAAAAACATATGCTTCATTGCTCAATGAGTCTAGCACAAAAGTTTAAATAGAGCTGCAATAGTCTTTAAAGTAGCCAAGAAAGCCTGTGTGATGTGCTGCTCTTCCCCCTTAAAAAAATGGGAGAGGTAAAGGAAGTTTTATTTGACAAGCTTAGAAGTTCAGGTTTGTTTACCCGAGACTCTAGAGAACTAGCACAGCTACATGGCAATTTTCAGCAAGTTCAGCTCTGGCCATAAATTACAGTGCATACAGCTCAGCTGGCATGACTCATTCCTTTTGCAACCGTGCTTTAACATCTAAAAGGCCCTGCTCATCAGCCTGTTTCCAGGAATATCATCTTTTTTGCACGCCTGCCTAGTGGATCACAAGTAGAATTCCAGGCTTTTGTTTTTGATGAGGGAAGCCTCAGTTGTAGCTCAGATCCTGCCTCCCAAGACCAGATGTGCCCAGCCGTGACAAAGGCATGCAAGTACAAGCATCCCCGGCTTATGTGTCAGTCTTGTTGACGAGGCACTTTCCTCCAGACTCTGGTCCTCTGGTCCAGTCTTAGGCCACACGATTCACTGCTAGAGAATAATACTCATCTGGGCAAGCAAAAGGAGACAATTGCAACAAAGACTGGCTATAAAAGGATTTAATTTTGGATGAGAAGCGGATTTACAGAAAATGAGTAAGGAAAGAACCACTGGTAGGCTTCACTCATCTTCTTTTAAGAAAAGATATGTCCTTTTTTACTTAATAAATAGAAATACATGACAAAGATTAGAGGCAAAATGTAGAGTGATATCTCAAAAAGTTAAATATATTTACAGTTTTATTGATAGTTTAAATTAACATGATTCCTTTCTAATGGAACTTTTATACTTGCTTTGAATGTTTCTCTTTTCATTTTCAACTTAATCAGACAAAAATTGTCAAAGTCTATTACCAAGAAAATTAAATTGATTTTTAAAATCTGAAATTTCAAGATTCACCTTTTTAAATGTGCCCGCATACCTGCATAAACAAAAAAATCTAAATCATTAATTATCTTGAAAGATTTCTATAATTCATCTGATTGTAAAATTACTTTGGCAAAAAATTCACGGCTATTAGATAAAATATAGGTACTACTACACTACTTAAATGCTAGTCATAAATTGAGAAGACTTTCTTTCATAAAAATGTCTAAAAAGCTTGTATTTCAGAAATCTGTTTTTTAAGTGTTTGTGTTAACCATAATGAAATTCATGAGCATGTGTGAACAACATGTATTTTTTAAATAAAAGAATTTTCCTGACAAGGAAACCGGACCCGGCTACAAAAGCCATGCCTGACTTCCTGCTGTTTCATTAGACCTAAATAATAAGTCAAGGCAAATAAAAAAAAGTGTGCACATTTCTGCTTCTCCAGGAAAACATTAGTACAACCCATCTAACATCCAATTAAAGAGTTCAAGTATCAAGGTTAAGGTAATCTGATATTTTCTTAGAAATCCTTGTCTGGATCTTCTGTCCATATTCCACTTAGAAATAACATTATCCTTGCTTGCTTATTGTATTTTGTCTATATTGTTAATGGTCAAAAATAACTTGAATTATTTGGTACAGCTTCTATTTCCACTAGCATATGCAATTTAGACCTAATAGGATGTTGTAACATAGCAAACAAGATCATAAAGCTATATCATGGAACACAGACTTACATAGCCCTGAAAGAAAAAAAATGTCAAAACCTCAGGATTTCAGCATCTATTAAAACCAAAAATTTTGAAATTCTGGGATGAGATAATAAGTGAATGGAAAAAAACAAAAAGGCAACATAACGCATAGAAAACAATCTGAATTTCCTTTTTTAACCCTCAAAGATCTACATCAACACAGAAGACAGAAAGTCAGTCTAGAGAAAAGTAAAGAAGCTTAGCCAATTAAAAAATTACTTACATTTCACTTTAAATATATACAGAATTGACTGAAATGGCTAGTGTGGTTTTCAAGATTTTATGGAGGATGGGCAAAGTACCAAAAACTAGAGAAACAAGAAACAATGCTTTCATTTAAAGAAGGAAACAAAAAAGGAACCAGTTCAGCCAGCTGAATTTCAATTCCTAAAAAAAAAAATGGGAAAAAAAAATTGGCAATGCAGTTTGTAAGTGCCTAGACAATAATATGCAATGGAGTGAAAGGCAAAATTCAGTTTGACATGTATGTTGAGAACAGATCCTGAAACCTTTCTAGTTGCCTTCCCCAACAGATAATAGGTTTGAACAAGGGAAGGCACATGCTGCTGGTAGTCTTTAAAACAGTCAGACAAAGTTCTCATGCACAGCCTAGATACAGTAACTGATTCTTCCCAGGGGCATCTCAAGAGACATAACAGCTCTCTTCAGCACCTTCCCTACCTTCCCTATTCTGTGGTTCTGTGAAAACACATTTTAATTTAGCTATCCCACACATAAGGACAAAGGAAATAATCAACATGCACACTTGGGAAAGTAATTTGGAAAGCACTGTCTCCAGAAAGAACACTGGGAACTGCAGCTCAGGATCCACTGTGTATTTGTTACTGTGGTTCAGCTGCCTAGAAGGCTAATTGGAGCTAAAATATATAGAAGTAAAAATATCAGGTAAAACAAACAACCTCCTTTCCTGCATACACTATGCCAATCTGATTGTTTAAGAATATGATGACTTTCCCGGTGTCAGAATCTACTTGAAAATACTGGAAAGATTTTTAATGCCCCTGTCGATTTATTAAAGCAAAGGAGCCTCTCAGTACATACCTTGAAAACCTCATTATAGGCAAAGTAATGAAAGTTGAGTGATGACTTTTTATTTTCGCATATACACATATATATTTTTATATATACACACCTTTAAGACTCATTAAGATGCCTGAGAAGAAAAAAAAGATTGGGGAAAAAAATTTAGATTTTTTCAGATTCATAAATTAACTCACAGAAAACCGCAATGAATAGAAATGGACATTACACAAATGTGTCTTGCAGAGGTATAACTTCTTAGCAGCAAGAAAATTACTCTCTGAAAGCTCTTACTACAGGGAATAGACATAATTGCTTCAATTTTAAAGTAACTTCAGATACTTTTCAGAAACATAACTTACATTCAGCTTCTGGGAGAGAAACGAAACTCTCTGACCTACATACACAAGATTGAATCAGATTATCACAATTCGCTAACCCGGCCTAGATGTCTGAACACTTCTCTCTCTCAGCTTCTATGAGATGCTTCCTAGTCTGTACATTTTGCAGCAGAAGGAACTGAATACAAAAGTGACCTGATGCGAAGACAGGCAGAAAGAATACTCTTTCAGGTACCTCAAAGGCAACAGCCATATAAAAATAACTCCTTAAATTCCACAAAGTAAGAAAGGAGCTTTAAGACTTGGCAAGTGGAAAACTCAAAGAGCCCTAGGGAAAGGAAAGATGCAAGGAGAAAAATCAACATATCAGAAGGAAGATGACTGCTATCCATCGAGGAAGAAATGGTGAGTTGCCTCTTGAAAAGGCTCTGGGCTTGAAATACGTGCAGAGAGAAATAAAACCCATCTGCTCCCATAGCCTGGGCTGTCTGACACGTTTCAAGTTAATAGCACCTCAGGCTTTCTGCCGTCCCTCCATAGACTCAGACTCGCCTGACAAAGCAGTTCCAAAGTCAGGGACATTACACAAAAGCAAGCATGCATTTTACTGTTATTGCTGTACTGATTAATCCATGTCTAAAACGACCCTGTACATTACATACAGTCTTTGTTTACATTTTTATTACTGTACAAGTTGTTCCAAAGGAATCTTTCCCTTCCCTATAGTAACAACCAGGAAAAGAAATTTCCAATAATAGATTATGTTTCCAAGTGTGGTTATTGTCAAAACAATTTAACCTCCAGTCCATCCTAACAACCATTGCTAGAACAAATTCTCCCTTTGGCCAGCAATGCATCAAGTTGTACTCCAAAATACTGTCAAGGCTGCTACTGGATGCTCAGCAGAAGACTCCAGCGATGTAACTAATTCATGCTACCTGTCTGCTAAAGAAAATTCAACACTGCCAAGTCAGGCAGGATCTTTTCTGTGACAGCAAAATAGTGTATTTGACATGTTTATAACTTACAACTCCCAGGCTTAAAAGTCTCAATATTTCCGTCACAATGTTGTCCCAAATAAATAGTTACAATGAAATTCTGAATGTCAGAGTAAATTATAAAGCGGTTAGAAAACAGTACCTAAGTTAAATATAACTAGTTTTTTAAAATTAAGATATTAATGTAGAAAGGATTCTTAAAAATTTAATAATGAGAAAGATTTATTATGCTACCAACACATATAGGATTCCAGAGGAGCCAAGACATTTACTCAGAACAGAACAGGAGAACCGTAAGACATTTTTGCTGTTTTGGAAGACATGTCAGAATAAGTTAAGCTTAAAGAGATATAGAATACACTCATACTCTATATTCTTGAATCACTAGATTAGATAAATAAATGTTAAACATTTCTTAGGATTTTCAAATCATTACAAATCCATAAATGGTTGACTGAATAGTAGGTCCAGGCACCTATGGAACAGAGGGTGATATGGAAAGGTACCTTTTAAAAATCAGTCCTAGAGCAGCTCAGTCCTTAAGTCCCTTTTCTGCCTGAATGAAATTTGACTTCCTGGGACAGAAAGACAAAACCTTGCTCTGTATGATACGGAAACAACAGAACATGGAAGAATTGAGATATGGGAAGAAATACACATGTATCAGGGATATGCAGGGAAAAAGTAATTATAATATAGCACTCATTACAGACCTGAATAATGAAGAGCAGGAAAACATCATCAGCAAAGCATACAAGAAAAGGGCAGGCTGACTATGTTAAAGCTCTTCTGGAGCCAAGCCACCTAACAAACACGGGAAACATTCTGAGAGATAAAATGCTCCACAAAGTGTACTGAGACAAAGTGTTTGTTTAGGAGATGGGGGATTTTTTTCAGCATTGTAATGTAGGTTTGGCTCCTCTTTGCAATGTTGGGTACTTTATAGCTGCTTAAACATCAGGCCAGTTAATATTATGATCTTCTAAAACTGCTATGATTATCAAAACATCTAAAAATCTGATTTTAAATGTTCATAACACTGAAATTAAACTTCATATGTCTTATAAACAGTACTTCCTATGCAGAAGTACAATAGAGTATCACTAAAGCAAAAGCCTAAATGACAGTAGAGCCCATTACATTAAAACAGAAGCATTCTCTCTTTTGGAGAACTGCATTTAATGTAGATATTCAACATTAGTTCATATTTATTGAGCTCCAGTTAAACGTTGTAAACATTTTTGTTTGTTTTTAAGCCAGAAATGAAATCCAAAATTCTTTTTTATGACCCAAGGGACACATTAGCAGCAGTATCTCATTACTGAGCTAGGCTGTACATGTATTAAAGGAAAGTATCTGTCAGCTCAACAAGCAAACCAGTTGTCTGTTTCAGTCAATACTTAATTTCCACATAAAAGGTAAGAACATGTGCATCAGCCTAGGAAAAACAACTCTAAACTTGGCAAAACAGACAGAGTATAGGTTTATTTTTTACCGACAGTATATAATTGTTTCTTAGTCAAACTGCCTTAACCAGCCAGTAGAAAAATTCGTGGGAGATTAAATACTCAGTCCTCCAGAATCTGGTTTGAATTTTCTTAAATTCATGTTGTGATGCTATTATGCTAGGAAGGAAACTAACTTTTTCTATCTTTTTTCCATGCCTTGAACCCATGGGCAAAGAAACAGTACTAATAGGCTTATATTTTAATTGCTGGTACAAAACTATTCAGTCAACCATTTATTAATTCATAAGGCTCTGAAAGTCCTAGGAAACATTTAACATATTTATTTTCATCATTTCCATATGTAAATCAGATAATAGTACTTAATTACAAATTAAATTCCCCTTCCTCCCCCCATGATGAAGAGATACAGTACAGAGCTTTCACTGTGGGATAAAGTTGATGAAAGTGATTAAAATAGAACTTGCTGTACAGTTGCTCAGAGCCATACTGTTGCTTTCTGCAGTTTCAGCATTTCCAGAACTTGGAGGAAAGCATAAATAGACTACAACAATGAAACAGAGCTCCACCAGAGATCTGAGACAATGTGTGCAAACACAGGAACTTCCCTTTTTCAACTCTTGGTAGTCCCTGATTCACAGAATATCCTATATCAAAAAGTTTAGATGATATAAGTCGGACATGGGAAAGTGGTAAGTTTGTCCTTAACTGAAATTTGAGTTTGTATTCTCAGAATTTAATTGGACAGTGATGGTGGTGAGGATTGCATTTTCTATGCAATTGAAGAGGATGTCAGCACTCGGGGGAAGAATTCAGGTTGCACGAATGATTTTGAACCCAAACAGCACCTGCATAAACTCCCACTAAGCTTCAAGCCCGCACACTTTGGCACTGTGGCATAATGCTGCTGGTGGTGCCCCAGGGTACAGGGATAACTTTACTCATAAGTAGAAGTTTCTTTATACTTAGCAGACTGTTAAGAGTCCAGAAATTCCAGTGAACAGCAACAATTATATCCATGGTCCAACTGTAATATTTTCCCCCCACTGCAACTCCAAGAAAAGGGAAAATCTACCATGTCTACATGACTAGACTGCAGATTTGAGGACAGAGCCCAGTTTTACCTTTACACCTCCACTCTCACTACTGATCTGACACTCCCTTCAACTCCTAAGCAATGCCTGCAACTGCTGCAAAGTTTTCAGAGGCTCATAACTACACAAAGGCAAGTCCTTCTATTTAAC
This sequence comes from Oriolus oriolus, assembly GCA_013400235.1. Taxonomy (NCBI): domain Eukaryota; kingdom Metazoa; phylum Chordata; class Aves; order Passeriformes; family Corvidae; genus Oriolus; species Oriolus oriolus. The sequence goes on along the minus strand of VXBT01000852.1, from coordinate 1,274,920 downwards.
ACTTTTAGCCTTGACAAATCTGAGTGGTAGCCACGGGGAAAAAGAAAATGCCTCTTGTGTAGTTCAAGTGCTCCTGTCAAATATTAAAAGATCTGCTGCAAAAAAATGGATAGACTCTCTCAAAGAAAAGGTCGTAACAACTCCTTCCAAGGAAACGTCAGGGCATATCCATGCAGGTTTTGCACATGGTAATGTCTCAGTAATACAAACCAATACTAGTTTAGAAAGATATATGAGCGGGGAATAGCTATAAAACTCTCAAATGAAGTCATACTAATGTCAAGACAAAAGCACTTCTATTGCTACAGTTTATAGCTGTGGATAAAATGGAGAATAGTTTGTAGTGTGGAAATTTTAGACTGACAGAACTATTTCTAAGCAGCAGCATTATGAAAGCTCTAGAAGGTGCAAACATACTGAAACTCCTCTTGATGCAGGGTGATGTCCATAATCTATTTGATCTATAAACCAGCAAACCAAAACTATTGACCCATGCACTTCTTCCTCTCAAATCAAACCATATTCAGTGTCTTACCCAGCTCTGATTTAGTGCCTTAAACATTAGATTAGTCACTCTTAAGTACATTTACTTAGCGGCATTTCATTCTCTTTCTTCAGTTGTTCAGTAGAGAGAGGTTATAAACGCCTGTCTGCAGAAGTAAAGACAGAGAGGAGGGGGTTTAATCTATAATATCTGGAGCTTTTACAATAATTGAACAAACTGTTTATATATTTTGCTTAGCTTCCACTTGAAGCAGAAGGGTACAACTCAGTCCAACCCCTCTGTGTGGAAGGCAATTATTTATCAGCTTCCTTTTGGCAAAGAATTCTTTCACCTCTTATTTTAATGCACTGAGGGTACCAAGGTGTTTCCTGCTCAGCCATTTATCACAGCAGGCTTATAATTTATTTTAACAAGAAACACCAGATAAAAAGAATATCACAGAAAGTGCGATGCCCCACAGTAAAGGGAACGTAATTCTAGTAATCACCAAGACAGGGTTCCAATGCTGACTATTATCCTGCCAAAGCAAGCACTGTTAATGCATGTTTAGTCACAGCACTGTACAGAATGCTGATGTATTCAGGAATTACTGCCCCCTGCTCATTCCTCCCGGTTAGACTGTCCACAGTATCATGAACAACTGACATATAACACCAGAGATTACCACCAGTTGTATATGCACACAAACCCACACATATGCACACACGTACAAACACTCGGCACCATGCTACTAAAATGCCAGGTTTCTTCTGTCAGGTCTCACCTTCCCATAGGTGTGCACATGCTATTGCAAAAACTAGTCTGAACAAATGAATGCTTTTATCTTCATTTCTAGATGAAGATTCTTCATTGTGAGGAACAATTAGCACCAGCTGATGGAGCTGTTACTTTGGTTGAGCTTTGAAATCGGTACAAAGTTCACAGTAAGCCTGAAGTCACTACAGACTTGATTTTTTTTTTGCCGACACAAGAGGCATGTTCCCACTTCCTCCAGGAAACATGTAAGTAAATTCCAGAATTCATTAAATGTTTGTTCTCTGCCTATTCCCTGGGCTGCATGATGAAAGATCCTGGACAAGTGAGCATAATTGAAGTTAAACATTTCCAGCATTCAAGAATAAAATTTTGGCCTTTATCATCTGAAAGAAATCCAAACTTTTTAAAAAAAAACTTCACCTTTTCCTTTAAGATTTCAAGAAGAAACTTACACACACGGGATTTTGAACGTTTTTCCTCTTAAATTTATCTTTATTATTTGTAAACTCCTGCATCCTCTCAGCACAAGGAATTAATCAGTTCTTCTCTGAGCTTTTCCATTTTCCTAGCCAAACATCTGCACTTGCCTTCCCCCATCTGCTGTTCTTGTTGCTGAGTTAGTTTACCACCTCAATCACAGCAACTTCCTTTTCAGTTTCACTAGACAATAGATTGGTGCTCTCCTGAACGAGGCTGCCTTCTGTCTTTTCTATCACTCCATCTTTTCCCCTTCACTAACCAGAGGTGGTAACAAGAAACACCAGTAGCAAAAGCTCATCTCCTTCGCCTTAAAACAGAAATTTATTTTGTTTTATTCTCAGTAACTCTCCATGCCAGTTTTTCCAAGATTAAGATATGAAAAAATAATAAGACAAATGCAAAGACAAGCCAGGAGCAAGGCCTCATATATATGTACATATGTACACACATAAACACTTGTTTTAAAGCAGATTAGGAAGAAGGCCATTTAAAAGCAACACAAACACATTCCTACAAACCACTGTAACTATTGTTAAACATTTACTTGGTTTTGCCTGTGTGCAGTGTTACCCAATAGGCCATTTCCATTGTACTTAATAAAGTAAGTGTGATGAGATGCTACAGTAGCCAAAGTCATAAATTCATGACACATTTTAGTCACATATGTATTGTCCAGGTTATACAAACCTGTAAACATAAGAATCTTGAATTAAATATAAAACAAATCTGTAGTGTATGAGTCCTTACAGGCTGAAGAGCTGGAGGGCAGTAAACAAAGCCTACAACTTATTTCTGTAAGTTTCACTGTTTTAGGAGTTGCTAGGAGCCAAGAATGGATCAGCAGATCAGACTGAGGAACGGAACTTTCCCAACTGCAGACTCAGCAGCTTCAAAACCAAACCACCCCACCATTTTATCATACCAATCTACATTAAAATGAAAAACCTAAAAGAATTTTCTAAAACTACAGTAAAAAAATTTAAATAATTCCTGGTTTCCTTGCAGCTAATGTACATGAGCAAACTCTAAAGTATTCTAGTGTATTTCTTGGGAATTTTTTATTATTATTGGAATGGTGTGTGAGCAACTGGAACTATAAATCTCATACCAACAGTCAATTCCATACTGACTTGACTCAAACAATGATGTTAGACCATTTCTACGCAGACTTTCAGTTCTGCTTTGTGTAAGATCCTCTTTTGCCATTACCAGCACATCAGTGCCTTACAGCAGTATGCAAAGTATCATGAAATTTAGTTAATAGTAGTCTTCTACCCTCTTTTACCCTTCTTCCAGGAAGAGGAATATTACTATATATAATATTTTCTTCTCATACAACCTTTGATTTATTTTATAAATTAAAAGCAGCAAGCTCAATGTGTTCTTTTTACACTTATGGGGGAAAAGAACAGTTGAGTAAGTCCTTGAACATATTTGTTTCCCCATGGGCATTCAATTAATAATCTAGAAACACTCACCTGCAAAATAAATAACACTATGCTTCCAAAGTCCCCACTATGTTTTCAATCACAGTCTTGGGGTCTGAGTCTTGCCATCTAAGGGCTCCTTTTACAATGCTAAGCCTTGTGCTTCTTTTAAGTATTGGAAACAACTGGTGATCTGACAAAATCCAGGACTACTCTACAAATTGAAAAGAAAAAAATTACAAAGTTTAGTGGTTAAAACCAGAGATGTGACACTGTTTAGGTCACTGTGAGGTGACAGCCTCCCTGAGTAAACAACAAACACAAACACTAAACTCCTTCCTGTCAGTGTCTCTAGCTATCTATCACCCACTGTTTCTAAATTGCTAAAACTAACTTCTTACTTTACGGATTTGTCCAAGAATTGTAAAATGTTATTTGAGTAACATACTCACCTGTGCAGGTAAATACTGGTCTGGAGTTTGCTTTTTGTTGCCTGCTTCTCATTTTACGTATGTTGAAGAGAGGACTGAGAAAAAGCACATGGCCGCTAACAGCCCTCCTTGGGACACCTTCAGCAAGGTGCAGCCTGTGAAACAGGTGCTTCACTCTCTGTCCCCTCACGTACATCTTTGACACTTGGCCGCCTTCTTTCTACTTGCAAGTGCAATCCTCTCCCAACAGCATGGCTCACTGTGGTTTTGAGGAAGGGATACTCCTATTTTTGGGACAAAGGCACAGTCGTCCCCTTGGTTAGTGCTGACAACAACAGCAACCAATGCCAGAGGCCCAGAAAACACGGTAAGGTAGAAGTCTCACAGCGCACTTGCCTTGCTAAGGCACTCCTTGCCTGCCTCCAGCAACCTGCCACTCAGAGAGAGCCTGAGTTGGGTAACGCATTTTAACACCTTTCCAAAAACCTCTCCCAGTTTCTATGCAGTTGTCTGAACCAGTATAAGCTACTGGGAGATATATTAGCCTACAGAAACAATGCTTCAAAGGTTAGCTGTGCGTTATTTAAGAAAAATAATTTTTAAAAAAGCCATCTCATTTTGCTTGCAAACTACCACCCAACAAGGACATTGAAAGCTTTTTATTCTTTCATATAAGGAGGAAACAGCAAAATACTGTTCCCATTCTCTAATAGGAATTAGAATTTTCTAATATGAACAGACAGCTCTACTGTAATTTCATTTTTTTCTGAATAATAAACACATAGAGCAAAGCCTGTAAAATGAGAATTCGCTTTCCCTTACACATGTATCTTGCAGTTGTCAGTCTGAAATGTCATCTCTTATCCAATCACACCTTTTGAAGCTCTCTGCTACCAGCTTCCCATTTTACTAACCAACATAGTATCAGCAAATATTTTAGGAGGTTAAAAGAGTGTCAATTAAGATAACAAAACAAGAACTCTCAGAATTGCCTCACTAGCTCTTTTACCCCTATGGAGAAAGGGAAGAGACACATCCTTTGTTCCACAAAAGTGACTAAGCAGCAAAATTTATGTAAAGGAGAGAGCATGGTTCAACATTTTCATATGCAACACAGAAGACTATAATAATATAATAATGAAACTCCCTTTCAAATTTAGATCTGAAAGCATAGGTTCATCCTTCAGTCTTACTCAGGATATGCAAACATAATGCTGGTAAACCAAAGAAACGCTAAATTGTTGTATCAGCCCTAAGGCACAGATCTAAAAGGTTCTTTTCAGGACTTCCTACAGCTTACAAAAGGGAAGAAGCCCTTTCTTAAATCAAGTCTTCAGAAATCTCTGTAGCACTGAACAAGATTCCCTCCTTCACACAGCTACCCTTAATTACCCTAATTTTAAAATATTCCAATTAACAGCTAGAAAGTGAGCATAAAAGAAACGAGGCTGGTAGCTCTCCCATTCCTATCCAACAGGAAGAAAGTTGTTTTCTTTAGGACAAAAGTTACTTTTGCCTGTTATCTAGCTGATAAGTAACAAAAAAAATAGAAATCAGCAATACCATTACCATCCCACTCCTCTGTTTGCAGCTGTTGAATTCCATACTTGTTTTTTTTAAGCTTCCAAAGAAGGCTTTTCTCAGTCACTTTTCTGGGTTAAGATTTTAAACAATTAAAGAGACTTGTGCATCAGGGAATTTAAAGTATCTTTTGCTGGTAATTCCTCCATAAGTGCATCTGTTATTTCCTCATCCCTTTGCTCCAAAGAGCAAGGAATTTTAATAGGATAATGTGAAAGCTTATAAAACCATCACTGAGCTTGCCAAGACTTAAGAAGGGAATGTCTAATATTAGTTAAGCAACACCAATAAGGTATCGCAGTTATTGTTTTAAAAATCTCAACACTTAATTCTATATAGATCAGGAAAATAAAGGTGCTTTTTTAAAAGCTGATTGGCAATTTAAGTCTTACTAACTACTGCCTGTATCCATATTTAAATATAACAGAAGCAAAGCCAATTATTCAGGGAGGAGGAAAAAAGCTGGACTTGGCTTTTAAGAGCTTTCTGGTAGTCAGCCTCTCTTGCCTTTAATCTTCCTTCTCACCCATTTCCATTCTCATTCTCCTCTGTATCTCTGCCTCCTCTTCTGAAGGCAATAACTCCTACAGTCAATATTCCTGTGTTTGGTGCTTGTCCAAATCCTTGTTACTTGATAACAACCACAAGTTCCTGCTTCACAAATTAGCCTTTCACAGCCTTCTGCTTCTGTATGCACCCCATCAGAACCACAACAAAAGTAATATGTGTTTTCCATATAATTTTCTACCCTTTTTTTTTTTTTGAGAGAGAGAGAGGAAGTAGGTTAATGAGTTCTGATGTACTCAGTTATGCCAGATACTTACTCAGCTGGAACATTCGCTGCAGATGATCAAATCTCTAATTCAGTTGTGGTCTGGAGTTATTTTACATAGGGCAGCTCAATAGATTAAGTCCTTAACCTTTAAAAAAAATTCCAAGAAAATTCCAGATCTCTTTAAATTGATTAACATAATACAAAAAGAAGGCATTGCTCACTAAAACACGATCAGAAATAGCAACTTGATATTTACAAAAATGATGACAGTACTGCAAGTGTAAACATTTTACTGAGCAGACATAAAAACAGCTTTAAAAGAATAACTGCCTTTAGTATAAGCTGAAGTCAATACATTATAAAATGTGAAAACAACTTTCAGCTCTAGTTAAGATGCAAGAAAGCTCTCAAATATCATATATAGTCACCCAGAAAAATACAAACAACAGGCCTAGACAACTCACACAGGCATAATTTTTCCAGGAGAAAATGAGGAAAAAAACCAGAAAACACCACCAAATAAAACCCCCAAAACTTGAATTCATTCCACCCATCTAAAGTACTACATCTGTTCAAAAGAGGTTAACTGTGTTTGCTCTAGTTTATTTGGATATTAAATGCAAGATAAAAGATCTCTAGGCTAAATGTAAAAGATTGTATCTTATTTTGGGGAAATAAACAGATTCCAGAGGTGTGTTCCCACCCAGCCAATCCCAAGGCTGTTGTGCAGCTCTGCCACCTCTCTGAGCCCAATCACAGCCGTGAAGGAAACTCGTTTTGCAGTTTGTCTCGGCAGCGCTGATGATGAATGGCTGCTTCAGGGGAAGAGATCAAGCTGTGTGGTAAATCTTCCTATTTGTTCCATCTGCTTTTCTATTTTAAACAGCTGCAGTGATCAGCCTGGCACCCTACATTAAGTACATGTGAATTTCATAAGAGAAAACATTTCTATAAGTGAAAACATGACATAGGGAGGACAAACATTTCTCAAACTGAACACTGCAACTTCTGCAGACAGCTGGCGAAATTTACTGTTGTTTTGTATCTACCTTCCAGAAAAGATAACCATAGCTCAATTTTACGGCTTTTACAAGGTCTACTTTGCAGCCAAAGCTGGTTTCAAGATGATGGCGTTCTCCACCTTTCTTCCTCCTGCCTCGCTCCACTTTGCAATACAACTTGTAAGATGGCAGAAGTAATATGCAAACAGAGTATGTTTATTAGAATATGCAATTCAAATATACAAAAGCCTTAACCTACAAGCCTTACTTATCTTGTAGCTAGGTGCTGAGGTCGTGCTAACGTAAGGTATGCCAATACAGCCTGGTTCCAAAGGTCACCATTATAAAGCAATGCTTTCAATAAAGCCCATTACTGATTTTAAGCTAAAAAACCTGGTAAACATATTGGGACAAGCAATGGTTTAGGGTGTTTTTCCCCTTTGGTTATAAACACCATTCTTGATGGTCAGATTCCACTGTGGCTGAATGCTGCTTTCTCTTATACTTTCACAGTGGTGTTCCTTATCTCCTGACATACTGTGCAGCACTTCTCAAAGCTAGCTACACTTCAAATGCCAGCAAAACAAAGCTTAGTGTCTTTATAAGAATATCTACTCTACCCTACCCGCAAATTGAGATGTTTTAGGATTCTAAGGAAGGAGAATGCTAGCACATGTAGATGCAAAGACCATAACGTGGTTCTTTTCCTATTACTCTGTTTCTCTCCCCCACCTTAAATTCAGTTTCTTTGAAAGTTTGAACATGTTTAGCCACTTCTGAACTAAAGTAAATGAAAAGTGAAGTGAGATGGCAATAAAATGAAATTGCAAATAGCAGCACTGTGGGTTGCCTTTTCAAAGTCTCAAGAGAAATTACAACATCTCTTAGATAATTTCCACTATATTCTGTCTACAGATAATTTTCTTCACATTAATATGTCACGCTATAGAAGTTTTCTGAAGTGCAGTAGTATATAAAAGTTAGCTGAAAGTATTTCAACTTCAACCAAATACACTTGTATAACTTCATCCTATCAGCTTTTCACATAACTCAAAAATTATTGTGAAGTTCCATGAGCATTAGTTACATTTTACAGATAAGCAAACTGAAATGGGGCTATAACTCATCCAAGATCACACCGCAAATCAGAGAGTGGCAAGGCCAGGAACAGAACTCATCTCCCAGGCCATTCCCAGAACTGTTAAGACCATTTCAAAATTGCTGAAGCAGGAGAAGGTACATTTTGGGGAGAAATGCCAGCAGAAGATTTCTTAGTAAGGAGTCAAGAGAGAACACTCATGCCAAGTCCTTGGGAGATCAAAGTCTCAATTATATTTCTGTCCCCTCCTTGCAATAAGGCAACTTGTTGAAAGTACCTTTCAACAGCAGGACACATGAATGTGAATGTGACACCAAGTTGGCAAAGGCTTCAGAAGTTAAGATATGATCTTAAAGGCTAGCTACAGTATCTTTTGATTAGCAGAACTGAAAGCTGACAAGTTTATAGATTCACTGTAAAACTTTGCAAATACAATGACTGAACAACAAAATAACCACAATCCCAGTGTTAATCCCTTAGGAAGAAATCAAAATTATTATATTAGAAAACTGTCTGTACAGTTTCTATTACTTCATAAGTTTCATTTTACAGAAGATTTTAATATTTAAATCAGTTTTAAGGCTGTTAGAGAAACGTAGCACCTTTAAGGAGAATTTCAAAGACAGGGACTGTAATTTTCTGTATTCAGACAGATCGAAAATAGACATTTTGAATATTATTCTAATGGTAACACAATACACAGTTAAGTCATGCTACCAAGGCATTTTCTTTTGGTTCACCAGTAAGGACTGGGAAAATTGTGCAAAAAGCCTCTGCACAACCAGCATGAAAAGAAAATGTCAAAGTAACAAAACAAAACTTCAAAACAAACCAGAAAGATTCTACTACACTTACCTGCTTTCAGCAGTATCTTAAAGTCATGCAGATAATCCTAAACTGTCATACTCTGTCAAGGAGCTGCAACACTAAATTGTGACCGCCCCCAGGTTGACAGTTTTTCTTTCATTTGAGATTTCAGACAGTCGAACTTTGTTTGCTTTATTTCCTCACCTCCCCACCCCCATGTCCTGCCTCAGCAGTACCTTCTTCTGTTATGCTACTGTGCGTCAGTGGGACGCGTTCCTGCAGCCCCGCATCCTGCATGATGCAAGAATGTGCAATCTGGAAGGGCTGTTATTGATACAGTCCCAGCGAGGTATGTGCCTTATGGGCACACTAAGTTGGGCAGAGCCTGTCTGTACAGTCAATACAGGAATCAATACCTTTATGTAGTAAGCACCAGTGGAACTGAACAGATCTTTAAAAACAAATTTTTGATTTCATGACACAACATGAAAGTCGGCATCATGTGACACTGTAGGAAAACAGTAAGATGATGGCAAAGTAGGAAGAAAGAGCAATGAGATGACGATGACAGAACAGGGAAGGGAAAAGCTGAAAGGAGTTCAGTTTAGGACATACTAAGGTAGTCATCAAGTCATCAGACTTGAATATGATCTATGTCCAGACAGCTGAGACAGAAAATGGAATCTGAAAATCAGAGAACAGAGAGGGTCTGCCTCAAAGAAAATTAATAGGGAAAACGTGAATGAGTTTGATGGTGCAGAGTAAGTGTAAGAAAAGCTACAGCAATAATATCCTGCACGTTTAATTAACATGAAAATAGAGAATTTGCACAAAAACACTACAGTCAAAAATCTTTATTAGCCTGGGAATAAAGACATTTATTGAATGGATTTTACCATTCACGTTGCTTTCATTTTCAAATTCTGCCGATCTAATATTTGCAAGTTCCACTCTTTCCCTTACAATCCCTGGCTATAGAGTTTACTGAAGTCATTGGCTGCTAACTGCCAAGTATTCTTGTGCCTTAGCAGGATATATGCACTTCATTCCAACAACATGATTTTATTTGGCAGTTGGCACAAAACAGGCATTAGGGTTATGATTCAGTACTTGGTTGTCTCAGCATTCTAATGCTGAATCAACTTTTATCTCCCTACCATTTGGTAATCAGACTATTAAAAGGTTAAAACAAGCAAAAAGGTTTCTAAAACTTTTTTCTACAGAAATCTTCATATTTCACAGAGCACTTTTCAAGGGCAAGAACACTAAACAGTCAGACAGAGGTGCATAAATTCTAAAGCAATATTTATTGTGTTACTATTAGCTATGCTTTCTCCTGATACCTTTCTCTACTGCCTCATATAAACACTCACACAAAGCTTGTACTGAAAAATACTGCTTAGCTTTGAAAATATTCTCAAAGCTTTATATTCTCATAACCTTCACAGACTACAGAATTTTCCTCTCCCACAGCACACCAGTGAAGGGGAGGTAACACTGAACAACTGTCAGAAAAGTCTTCCTAACTCCAGAAGCTACTGTGTTGCTCTCCCTCACCAACCCGTACTTCTGTCTTTTCCACTCCAGAAACACTAACAAGACTTCATCTCTGGTTTCAGCTCTGTCTCCAAAGAAGCCAGCAAGCAGCAGGCGTTACAACCCCTGCTCAGCTCTGAGCACTGCTCCCAGCATGGCTGCACAAGGCTCTGCCTGGCTCCAAACTCACCTGAAGCAGTAAGCCCAAAAGCCTCTGTCATCCCAGAGACTGATATCTTGAGCTACAGGTGCAATCTGCTAGACTGTCATCTGCTGAAAATCACATCTCAAATTCTACTGCTCTAAGAAGGAAAAAAAGAAATCACTAGAAGAAATGGGATTATTTGAGCTTGGACTGTGTCTTCATTCCATGAAAGCCTAATACCAGAGTTCAGCACCTGTTTTCCCCCTTCAGTTTATAGAGTGGTTAGTCTAAAAGGTAAAACTCACAAACCAGCACTTGGACAATGTAAACTGTAGGAGTGCTATTCCTGAAATCTGGTCCAGGTCCAGGTCTAACTACACTCATTAAAGCCTCTATAAATAAACCCTTTCCCAGCCAACTGGGTCTAACAATGTATAAGGGGTCCACAAGAAGCAAGTCACTGTGGGATAGATTAAATTAATAGATGTCCACCATTCAGGCCAGGGAAATTCCCAGATTTCCAGCAGGGAGAAATCAAGCAGACCATTACATAAGCACAGCCTTACCAGCTTCCATTTTGCACAAACTGCTGCTTTCCCTGGTTCCACACCCAAAGTGTAACAATCTACAAAAAAGGGCTCTCCATCTTTTCAAGAACATTGATAACTTAATCTTAAAAGGAAAATTATGTGGTTTTTGTTTTCCTTTGGTTTTGTTGCTTGTTTCTCCATTTTATATTTTGAAGATTAAAACTTCACAGAAGAGGGAAGGAATCACCAAAAAGGAAGTCTGCTAACCTGACAATGGGACAGCCTTTGGTTTTATGCTAGCTATTCCAGAAACAACAATGAACCAAACAAAAAATCCCAGACTATTTTGAAGTTCCATATTTATAACTCTAGGCTTCTGATGTTCCTTTTACAACCAGGAGGTCACAAAACAGTCACCCCACGTATCGTATAACTAATTCATGTCACTTGGGGAAGGTAGGGTGAAAGCTATTAGCCCAGTCTTGTGGGAAAACAGGGAAGAAGTGACCATCATCAGCCACCTTCTTTAATCTACTGCCAATAGATTAAACCAATAATTGTCTACAGCACCACTTGATGTTTGGCATTTGCTACATTTCCTTCCTTTCCAAAATCCTTTAAGAAAATGTTTTGAAGATGCTGGAATATATAGCATGCAGGCATGCTTTAACACAGAAGGAAAAGCAAACATTAATAAGAGCTGTTACCATAGTAAGTTCACACAGCTGCAGACAATCAATTTACCACCACCTTGTGAGTTAAATCTTGTCACTTCAGCCACAGCAACTGGCAGCATGCTCCCCACTTGACACGTTTTACACAGCAAATCAGACCAGTCAGTTTTTATAGATGAGATACTCCAAAGTTAATGATAATTTGTTCATGTGCAATCATGGGAAGTTACCCTAAAATCAGAAGGCCTGAGTGTGAAGAGAAGTGTTAGAGCACACCCTGTGAGCTCAGTCACAGAGAAACACTCGGGTGCTCTTCAGGTTACAGATTTTCATGGCACTGTTCATGAAACCTCTGGCATTTCAGAATGCCCACGGCCATCCAATATGAGCAAGATTCAACTGCGCACAGATCTATGTTTGAAAAAAGATCTATTAAACAGAGTTGAAGCACACTGTCACTAAAGAGACATGTATTTCATCTCCTATTGTTCAATATAATTAGGGGATGGGGAAACAAAAAGGCCTCTGCACATTTAATATATGCTATTATGTCATCTAGTTGCATGTTTGCTTGAGGCTTACTTCATTTGGCCTGAATATAAACTTGGAAGAACTTCAGGTTCTTTTAATGCTAATGATCTAGTTCCTGCATAGTACAGTCAAATCAAAAAGCTTGACATGGGAAAATTTAAATAGAAACAAGAATATACAGCTCTGTTCAAGAAGAATTTCAGCTTCACCCTCTATTAAACTCAAACCAGTGTACAATACTTGTTGACACTGTTTTGCTCTTCCTCCAGACTGTCCTGCTGGTTCTGTAACCCTGTTTCAGCCACTTAGCTGCAGTAGTGCAGGTTACTCACATCTCATTGCGCTTGGATTTTGAAAGCAAGTTGCAAATCCACTAGAGACCAATTATTTCCTTTCTAGGTGCCAAACTGTTCTATGAAGTCTTATACAAACACCCATTGATATTTTAAAGAACTGTTATTCTTTTCCCTTAATGGAAACTTCTATATGCAAATATTTTTCTCCAAAACTAAAGATAAATAGAAAACTCACAAAAAATACCAAGAGATACCCAGTTTTGGTTCAAACCTCCACCAAGAGCTTCTAGCACCAGTCAGTTATAAAGGAAGAACGAACCTACAGTGCCCTCAAGTGTGAGGGGATATGAATTAGAAGAAGTCTGGAGATATACGAAGGGAGAGAGAAGTTCTCAAGCCTTCAGGAAGGACCCTCACTGAAGAAAAAGCTGCTTAGCAGCACGTGGGGATAACTGCCCTTATGCATTAGGACAGACTGTGTACTATAAAAGTGTGCAAGAAACAAATGACAAAACATCCCCACTTTCAACTGCCTTTTCAAATGCTTGTGAGCTGGAAGTTTCATGTGCATTCTCACCACAGGAACATAACAAAGGCAGTTTAGTTATCTAGTGCAGAAGCCTCTAAATAGTATTTCAAGGAAGTACCACCTTAGTGGAAGGTCAAATATTACACTGCACAGACAAGCCCAATGATGTTGAAGACAACAACATTTCTTAAGTGTCTGAATCTCTTAGCAAAGATCACGCTTCACTCTATTACCCAGGAAGACAAAAGTTGTATCTACTACAATTATACAGAAATTGAGGAGGGTAATGCACCTCAACCAGCATTCACAAAACCTGCAGGTCAAGTCGAAAGTCACCTAAATCGGCCAACAGGAAGCACCGAAGACAGGAGTGCCTTATCAGTCTCATCTTTCACTGTGCTAGAGCTTTCTGCCCACCACAAAAAAGCAACTGCATCTACTCACAACCGCAACCTCAAGCCCAGAGGCCGGCGCTCTCACCTCAGCAGTGAGATCACTTAAACAAGACAGAGGCCAAGTCCAAGTCATTAAAGGGCCCAAGGTGGTTTCACCTCCTCTCTAAACAAAGCTAAGCTGTTTAATGATGGCAACACAGCCAGCACTTCCAACTGCATTAGTCCTGCTTTACATGCAATTTTTAAGTTGTTCACAGGCCCAGAAGTGAGAGCAAAAGCTAGTTCAGTTCTCTTACCTTGGGTGCCTAGGCACGTAAGGGGCATGATTTTGAACCCCCTCAGGGAGGAAAGGTGCTGAACCCAGAGTCCTCACTCTTTGGGAATGCTCTAACCACTAAACTATTACTCAGGAGTGGGAGGGGTAGCTCTGGTTTGTTTTGTGCAAAGCCCATCTGATAGGTCTTCAGTAAACATGCTCCAAGAACACCATGTTCTGCAAGCCCTGAGAGGAGATAGAAGGAAACATCTAATCTCTGGATCCAGAGTGAGCTTACTTGAGCACAGGCGTGGAACTACTGCCCACTTCCAAACCTGAAACACCCTTAAGCATGGGTGAACATCTGATGAGGTTCTGTCTAGATGCTCACTGACTTTAGGTATACAGTTAGAAGGATCCTGAGTTTTGAAGCTCTGAGTTGGGTCATAAACACAAGCTTCCTGAACTCAGCTCCTGCCTTTAGGCTGCATAATTGTCTTTTGGTGACTTAGTGAAAACCAGAACATTTGTCTTGGCAAATAATTATAACACAGGACAGAGGAATCCCCATGTTGGTGGCTGTAAGTGCAGAAATCTGAAGGTATCTTATTCCATTTAAAACAAACAAATAATCCCTCAAAACCCAACCGACCAAAAAACCCCACCAGCTGTACTATAAAAGCATTAGGTTTGAAAAGCAAAGCATTCGGATGCTAGCAGCTGCCAGAAGTTGAGTCTACCTAGATTATTTCAACTTTCAATTTTTAAGTTTACATTCTACTATAGAGAAACTTTTTCCTGTTTGGGTTACCTTTTCCCATAGTGCCATCTGTTGCAGAACCTCTCCTCTTTTATTGTTATTGTGAATGATATATCAATGATAAAGCAGAGACAAACTGGTCAATGAAAATAGCGCATTGTAAGCTCTGTCACAATCATGACCTAAATGTACCCCAAGTGGCTGAGTTGCCCTGCACCTGTACCAGGCTGTAAGAAAGAGCAGAGCATCGCATCTGAAAACACTTCCAAGATACAAGCTAACTCCTTCAGTTGCGTACATACAGTAAGGGAGTTGAAACGATTTGAAAAGCATTTGCATCCAAGAGGCCACAAGCTCCAGCCCCGCTTCTTTCATTAAAAGTACCACCTATGTTCTGCTGCATTAAACACTGGTAGTAAATCTTTGGGGACACAAGCAGTCTGTTGCTACAGCCAGGGCTGAACTAAGTAGAGTGAGTACCTTTCCCACTGGCTGAGGCCTTACCATACAGCAGGATAAAAGCTAAAATGCAGCCAGGAAGTTTCACCATGCAGGGTCCCTTTGAGCACACACCAGTGACTCCTGTGTAATGCACCACAGACACAGAGCAAATAATATAGTTTCTTCTAGCAAGTGAGGACTGCCAAAGAACTCTATTTTCCACTATCTCTCTTTGTAATAGTGGACAATTAACAGTATTTAAATCTATTTTAGCCTTGACAATGCAGTAGTTTTACTCTGCTTGAAATAGAAAAAAAAAAAGCAAATAGCAACACTACCACACAACACATTATTTTACTTAAGGTAATACAGTTCAGCGGAAAAAATTAAATTATTCCGGAGATAGCTTAAACACGTTTATTGGTTATTTTGTTTAACAGGAACTAAGAAGTCCTAAACATTAAATGTCAGCCCTCTCTTCCCAACTAGAATCTACTCTTTTGTTGAATCTGTTCTTAGAAAACTGGTTAGCTGCCAGGTGCTAGTTTAAAATTCTTCACTAGTAAACTCAAAATTAAAGGATTATTCACTGAAGTTTTCTAACAATTTCATTTCCCTTAAAGACCTTCAAAAAGATCCCTTGCTAGATCCTTCAGAAAAAGAAAATAGACTGATTATGGCTATTATTTTCACTTAGTACCTATACTAGTATTTTCTTGTTAGATCAGGGAATGTCTATGCCATGGCCAGCAACAGAAGACACCATCATACATACTCAGGACAGATTTCCTTCACAAACCTCAGGTTTTTGACCCCAACTCTTTCAATAATTAAAACATCACTGTAGTTGGGTAGGGAATTTTTTCTGTTGTTTTGGCTTTGGATTTTTCTTTTAGTATGTGGGAATGTATGCCTGCTCTGTTCAGAAGAGGTGACTTCTTGCAGTTAGTGCTTTCTTTCCTTCTTTCAGTTTTGTTTTTCCAAAAGACATTGACGCAAAGTCTTCATTAACACTACAGAGGTAAAATTAGGGAAGTTTCAGCTGGAGATAAATGCCTTACAAAACTGAAATAATGACAATCATGAATTAAAACAGAAATAGGCATGAAACTTCAATATAGTGGTGAGCATTCACAATTAATATATAAAGTGCTGATTCACCTGCTATCCCAAACTTCTTATTCATGCATGCTGCTCTTCTCCCTTTCCTATATCTGTGTCAATCATCACTGCTTTCATATCTTGAAGTCAGTTACAATTATGTTATTTCCAAAGAAAACTAGGAGGATATCACCACCACCAACAACAAAAAAAGCCTAAAAATATGCCCCATCTCAAGAAGTTTTCATGTTACTATTCTGCAACCAGAAATAGCATGAGACAAAAAGGACAAAAGAGTTTTAGAGCAATACATCTCAATTAATATTGATGTTACTTCACACAAATCAAAAACTGGAAACAAAACATGAGACATGAAGTCTCCCCCAAGTGTTCCTTCAAATTCATTACATCTTCCTGGAGCAGGTGCACCAGCTTAAGTTCATTCCACGTGGAATTCTGTGAAGCATGTACAAGTGAGGAATGACTATTTACTGCTGTGGTAACTGGCACACCTGGCAGCCCACACTGAGCCAATTTAGTCCTGAAAATACTGCAGCTGCATTCATATGACATTACATTTAACCTCTCAGGCCCTGCTGAAAGGTACACCACCACAAAAAACAGAGACACTGTGCTTCCAGGCTCCATATGGCCCATCCAAAACTTGCTTCCTGCATCCCTCTACTCACAGTGTAACTTCTCAGATTAAGAGACAAGTGTGAGTGCCAGTTTGCCACCGATCACAAACCTTATGGCCACTGAAGCTCCAGGAAACCTGAAACCTGTAAAAGGAGACACACAATTGTTCATAATAAATGGAAGTACAAGAATGTTTTGAAACAGAATCCTGCAGCAACATTTCAAGATGCTTCTGGACAGACCAACCAGCACAGGGCCTCAACCCTGCAAGCACATGTATGCTTCACTCTCCCACACAGGAGCAGTCATTCTGGGAGTTCAGGGCTGCTCCCAGGAATAACAGGCTGTTGTGATTTTTTTCAGGATAATGTCTGTGGTACACAACACTTAATGAAGTATCTGCTAGTTTATTTTTGATCTATAATTTTTAGATCATGTGATGGTATTAATGTAACTACCCTCAGTAAAGCAGTTCCCTCCAAATGTGACAGTAAGTGACCAAAACACTACTGCTAAGACAATAAATACTCCAGTTCAAAATTAAAATCTTCAGAAAAAAAATCAAGGGAAAAAAACCCCAAACCCCCAAATCCATCCACAACAATCTAATTAAACCGAAGTGTTTAATATCATAATAAGCTTCATCTGAATAAAGAAAAAATGCTTTCCTCTTGTGGTACAAAAAGTGTGTCCTTATTCTGTAGCACAACATACTCTTTCCTCCTCTTCAAAAAAAAGATCCCAGAAGCTGAACTTTAAAAAGCCATACAAACACGCACTTCATCTTAGTTTTCTAAAGTCAACATATTTAGAAGCATTCTAAAAAGAAACAGAAGATAAATACTCAGTGTTATGATTGGGAAAATTATTTTAGTGTATTTCAGTCTTCACGAAAACTTTTGTTCAACTCACCTCATTATTCTAACTGGATTACCACTACTCAGGTTAAATCCTTCACCTACCTCACAGGGCCTTCAAAGCTTCCTCACTACTTTGGCTTTAATATAAAGTACTTTTGAACTGAGGTAGATAAATTTCACAGCATCTGGACAAAACGTGGATTTTTCCTAACTTGATGAAGTTTTAAGACCTCAGGTACTTATTTCTCAATGTGATACCTTGTCAATCAAAAAGACCTTTAAGACCAAGTTAAGTTTTGAGGTGAGGCAGAGCAAGTTTCAAATTCCAGTTCAGTACAGATCCCACTCATGCTTGAATGAGATACTCACACATCCAAGGCAAATGCTCTAAGATTTTTACTACCTTAAATGAAAACATGAAATTTCTACTGCTTGAGAAGATCTACTCTGTCTGTTCAACTGCCTTCTCAAGTTACTTACCTGAGAGAGGCAAACCAGAGACTGGAACGTGAGACCTTCATGCTCATCGTTTTTGGCTGTTCTAAGTGTATTTTTCTTCCTATTCTTCACGGGACTTTCACTCATTACTGAGGAAGCCTTTCCCTGCAAGCACTTTGTCAAAAGCAGCACATTTTCACAAAAAGTTTTTTTTTGAGACACCATTCAGCTCTGTAACAACCAAATAAACACTGATATTCCGGCAAATTCTAAACTTCGCTCTCAAAAAAACACACCCAAGAACTAGTTGCAATATTGTGGTGGGTTGATGCTGGCTGCATGCCAGGTCCCCACCAAAGCTGCTCTATGCCTCCCTTCCTCAGCTAGACAGGGAGACAGAACATAACAAAAGACAGCTCATGGGTCAAGGTAAGGACAGGGAGAGATCACTCACTCACCAGTTACCATCACAGGCAAAATACACTTGATTTGGGGAAATTAATTTAAATTATTAATAAATCAGAGTAAAGTACAGAGAAATAAACCTAAATTTTCAAACATCTTATGCCCCCAACCCCACCTTCTTCCTGGGCTTAACTTCCCTCACAATTTTCTCTACTTCCTCTTCCCTAGCAATGCAGGGGAACAGGGAATAGGGTTGTAGTCAGATACATTGTCTCTGCTGTTCCTTCCTCCCCTGCTCCAGGGGGGTCTGTCCCACAGGAGGCAGTTCTCCATGAACTTCTCCAAAGCGCATCCTTCCTCGGGGCTGCAGTTCTTCATGAACTGCTCCAGCTTGGGTCCCTTCCAGAGGGGTGCAGCCGTTCAGGAACAGACTGCTCCAGCATGGGTCCCCCTCAGGGTCACAAATCCTGCCAGCAAACCCTCTACAGCTCCTCTCTCCACAGGGCCACAGGTCCTGCCAGGAGCCCGCTACAGCACAGGCTCCCAGACTCCTCAGGCACCCATCTGCCCTGGTGTGGGATCCTCCACAGGCTGTAGGCAGAGATCTGCTCCACCGGGACATTCCACCTCACCACGGTCTGGACCACGGGCTGCAATGGAATGTCAGCTCCAGCGCCTGAAACACCACTCCCCCTCCTTCTTCACTGCCCTTGTCTGCAGAGATGTTTCTCCCACATACTCTCATTCCTCTCTTCTCTCACTGCAGTTGCTATTGCCCAGGTTTTTTTCCCCTTTCTTAAAAGACATTATCCCAGAGGTACTACCACTGTCACAGATGGGTTTGGCCTTGGCCAGTGACAGGCTCATCTCGGAGCCAATGGGACCTAGGGGAAGTTTTCAGCAGCTTCTCACAGAAGGCACCCCAGTAGCTGCTCCGCAACCAAAATCTAGCCATGCAAATCCAATACAAATACAGAGCCAAGGGAGTAAAAAATAAAATCCATTCTTTATTAAATAATTTGCCCCACACATATCCTGGACTTCATTTCCACTACAAGACAGTGTAGACAGATCCTTCTAGAGATGAAGAATTTGCATCAATAATGAGAGCATTCCCTTTAGGATGCTTTCCTGCAGATGATGCTGGATTTCCAAATCAGACCATACTCTGTGAAGAGTCATTATCCCATCTACATAAGTGAAGGAAAGAACTGCCACAAGGACATAGTTTCTCTTATATATTTGCTTATAGCAATCAGATTGTTGCAACAGAATATTATACAGCACGCTGCTTCAATTCTTTATCATTCTATAATATTCAGAATTGTTAGGAACTCAAATAACTTCTCAGAAGAAGCTTCCCCTCGCCATTTCGAAGTCTCAGGGTTCAATACTTCTCAAAGAGAGCTCAATACTGAGAAGCACAAACTATGTAAGAGGTATCACTCATTTTGAAAAGAAAGTAGTTTACAGACTCTATTACCCACATGAGTACTGTCTTAGTCTGTTGGAGATGGAGGGCTTGATTTCAATGAGCATCAGAATCTACTGTTGCACCAGATAAAGGAATCAAATCTCAAATAAGGCTATTAAATTATATTATCCCTGGCTTCTGTTACATACAGAAGGAGAAGATATTTCACATGATACTATCCCTAGGAAAATAACTTCATTCTATTTCAAAATTAATTATGCTTGGCTTAAAAATTTAGAGTTAGTTCTCTGTTAGATTGCCTGTCTCTTATATTGTATATACATAACAAAATCTTACAGCACATGCTCTTTCCAAGTCCTGTCTAGTTGGACTGTCCACTCTTATTTTTAAACAAATATTCAAGTAGTACTGCAGCAGGATACTCTGCCCTGGAACGTGGTCAAGCAACTTGGACAATGTCCTATTTGCAAAGCTATCAGTGGTGGGCCACGCTCAGGCCATGTGCTGGTTTTGCTGTTGAACTATGCTAAAACCAGTCAGGCTAACGAACCCCAAATCAGCATCCTGATAGGGAGGCAAAGATTTGGCAGTGAAGCTGCTACGCTGACCTGGCAGACATGGGGCTGGCAGCCAACCACTTTATACTATGAAAGTCCAGTCCACTTTTACACGGTTCGGTTCCTCCAACATATTCCTTCTTGATACTCCTCAAGGTTAAGAGGGAGATCTGCCCACAAGCATTGGTATGGTGAGTTACATCCATGTCTACTTAATTATTCCTTCTTGCTAGTTTTAATATAATTGCCTTGCAGTAGTGCACTATACTATCCTATACATACACTGCTCATAGTTTTAGCTTTAATACTGTGAAGTAAAGAATTCTGGGGCTAAGATTGGTTTCAGCCACACCTGGACCCCTCTCTGAGAAGGAGTTTAGAAAGAAGGGGTTCCTTTCTGCTCTTTGTGGCTCAACAGCAGGGCTTGTCACTCTACCCACAACAAGTACACAGAGCAAATATTTTAAAAATTAGTATTCATTTTCCTTCTGGAGTTTTGAAAACACATGATGATAGACTCGTATGTTTGTTTCTGTTACAGAATCAAGAAGGTGTCTCCTTACAGCTGTCTAAAATAGTTACATATGAAAAGAAAATTCTCACACCAGACCATCACACAGGACAGAACCAGACAGGTCATATTAGCAAAGGATAACCTGGGATAAGTTTGCACTAAAGCCATAGACTTTCACCAAAACTTAGAGCTTTGGCCCTCCCACACTGGCATCCCTGGCATAAACTCTTGAGATTATATTTTAGAAGACATTTTATTCCTCAAAAGGAATAAATTGTAACTATATAAATAATGTTTATTCCTGAAGTCATCTTTAAACAGGGAATTTGTGAATGTGCATCTAGAGAAATTCTCAGTTCCCCAACACAATCAAGAAGAGGTTTAGAAGATGGTATTAAAATCTGATTTTATTCTCTGTAAAGTGTTTTAGTTTTTTTAATCTCAGGACATATTCCCAAGTATTTTTTAGCAACTATTTTTTGAGAGAACAGACAGCAAATCATCTAGCTTCCATGCGAGATTTTCAGCAGAACTTTGCAATCATCTTAGCATGTTTTTATGCACATGTATGAAGATTTATTGCTACTAGAAATTACTTTTGAGCCATGTGGCTACCCTACCCCAGAGATCTGACATACAAGAACTGTACCTCCCCCCAAAACACGCGGATGTGGGACACACTCCACCGCAGACCTTGGGCTCCGAGAGGGGGAACATAGGTGGGAGGCACATACATGGGAAGCACACCACAGTTCACCTCTACAAAATTAATTTTTGCACTGGAAGCACCACGAAGAAGCCATAGTTTCCACCACCCTTGGGAGGAATGATCTGCACACCAAATTCAGAGTGTATAAAACCAGCACTTTTCCCAAGGCTTTTATCACTATACACAAACATACAGAAAACTCTAAAAAAGTAGAAAGAACACAAAACAGTCTATGCTTCAATCTCAGGTACTCACTTAATGCATAAGCTACAAAGAGTTAACTACTACCTTTAGAATCTAAAATTAGGATATTTTACATTGTGCAATACAAATGGTATCTTCTGCATTAAAAAACAGCTTTCATTCCTAGTGAAACCTTACTCAAAACCTTGAATCCTTTAACAGAAAGGCCTGACACCAAATAATGAAGGAAAGAGAAGCAACATTTGACATTCCCAATCTACACACACTCTTCTGACAGATTATAGACAATATCAGCCAGGCAGAGCTGCCATGTTCTGAATAGTTAGAAAAGCAGAATACTACAAGCCAAGATACCAATATGCCTTCTAAAAGCCAGACAAAAACATTTCCATTTGGCTTATTTTCCTGCTTTGTGGAATACAACAGTAGCAATAAAAATATCTGAATTAAGTTTCTCTTACAGAATGCTATTTATACATCAATTTCTGAGTAAATATAAGCAACCATTACAAACATAACTCTTAAAAAAAAAGGTAATCTAGGTGAAGTTACAAGCTTTCCAAAACCTTTTCTGTAACAAAAGTAGGAAGGACAGAATGGACACAAAGAAAGTTACAGCAAATACCAAAACCAATCTTATTCTGGTAAGGACTTATCTTCATAACATGATGAGCTTCAGAAAACGTTTTGTGCATGGCAGTTACCAAATATTTGGTACTGTTAAAGGGACATAAGCTTGTACTCAGCACTGACTCGAAATTCACAGTCATAGAAAGTTTTTCTTAAACTTTTTCCTTTCTTCAGTCTTTCTTCTACATGGATATCAGTGTGAAACTAGTTTAGAACTAAAATTTAAATAAATGGAAAATCCAAACAAACTGTTTAATCTGAGTGGAATGTGCTGTTGGCAAACAGGCTGCACTTAAAGCTAGAAGTTTTGTTGCACCAAAACACCAGCAACAGGCTCAGCAACAAGCTGCAATGGAAAAAATTCTTTCAGAAAAGAGGCTCTCCTCCTCCCAAAAACAAACATCATCCTNCCCCCCCCCCCCCCCCCCAAAAAAAAAAAATAAAAGGCACACAAGAAAGGCTTTTTTAGAGCTTTAAATGAGTTTGCATTTTCAAGTTTGTTCCTCCTTTGAATAAATGTCATATTAATCCATGTTTACTCCCTAGGAGTTAAGGAATCCTTGACAAAAATATTTGTCTCAGAAGAAAACTGTTTAAAAAAATTCAATAGCAAGCAGGAATATCCCAGGGAGGGAAATTTGGTGAAGAGGTGGTTACACCTTGAGTCTCAAAGCTAAGGCCCACAGAGCCAGTCAGCTATTCAGGCAGACAAAGGGCCTGCCAGGAACCTGCAACAGAGAAAACTTTATTACCGACTCCAGAAGGCACAGAATACTGAAAAAAAGCTACAATTTCTAACTAATTTACAGGAAAAAAAACCTCATATGTTTTCAGAAGCAGTTTTCAGCGCTTTTCTATAGCACAGTGCCTGAATTGAAAATAAGTTCTTGCAGTTGCACAGAAGGGACACATTATCAGATTACATAAGTAGTATCACCTCTATTTTTAAAATACCAGCCCAGTGTATTTTGGGGTAATATTCTTGCATTAGAACACAACACCAGGTGATACTTTAAACCCAAAATTACATGAAAGAATAAGCCTGGTTTCTACATGAAGCTGAAGCAAGGAAAATGGTTAATTGTTTACCAGGTTTAAATAGAACTAAACCAGTTCATCTCCCCAAACCAACTTTTGGCAGTAATCTAACCTAAGCCTTCCAGAAAAAAAAAGAAAAAAAAAAAAAGGACAAAGTCACTGAAAACATCAGGAAAGCAGTAAACAAGAAAAAACACCACCACTTAACTTTTTGGATTTACTTAATTTATGTAGCTTCAAGTGAAGATTTCCATGTTTAACTTGATTTCTGGAGAGAGACCTAAGCTTTTCCCACCCTCCAATCCCCCTTAAACTGTAAACAATTTACTGGAATAGAAAACCATACTGACAGCAAACCATATTTTTGGAAATTCAAACACAGTATCCACAGGAAAATATAATCAAGCTTTCAAAACTATTTTTTCTGGCCCACAATGGTATATTCAGTACTTTTCCACTATGTTTATTTCAAAAGGACAAACCCTGACCTGAAGAAAAAGTCAAGAGTAAGATGACAAAACAGCAAGTATTTCTTCAGTGCTCACTTTGCACTTGTCACAGTAAGACAATGTAATTTTCTTTAAAGTAATATACTTTGGTTAGGCTAACAGAAGATACATTATTTTACATAACCTAAACATCTATACTTTTTTTTTTACTTAATATTGTATGCTAATTTACAAAACATTCCAAAATCTTAGTGCTTTTCTCTTTGCTTGAACATCTCCTCAAGATACACAAAATTTCCCCATTTACGAGCAAAAAGCATCCAAATGTATGCCAAGAGCCCAAAGTGAAGACAGTTATTTACATAATAAACAGGACAAACAAATTATATGATGAAAAAAACCCAAAAAACCTGTAAATAAGTTCACTTTTTGGAAACTTAGAGCAGAACTTCAAGGAAAATCAATGCAGAGAGGGGAAGGATCACTGCTACCCGTACACTATTAATGTCAGAGCAAGAAAATTTCACATAGAGACACTAGAATATGAGTGTAGATTCGAAAGGATCATATCCAGTTCTGAGCTGAAATGAACAGCCAACTTCTAAAATTACCTCTAGAGAGATAAGCAGAATCAAAAGAAAGTTTAAAAAAAATCTAAAAAAGAGTGACTTAGTGACTGATAGATATGGAGAACAGATGCTGTTATTTACAAAATCCATTCAAGCTGAAGCACTTCTGGTTTCTACATGTCTCTAGGTATTAGCTCCTATTAAAAAAAAGACAGGAAAAAACCTCTTTTAACTAAGCCACCAATGTACATCCTATACTTCCTTACCTCGTTACTAAACAGTAAGAGATAAGGAAAAATTTGTGTTTTATTTTTTTCAGTTTTAAAGCACTTCAATGCAGACAAAAAATAAATATCAACCGAGATATCATCAAATGTGTGCTTCATGCTTCACTTCTTTTGAAAATAAAAACTCGAGTTATGATGTCCTGAAAATCAATTCAGCAGAATCACATAAACTTAAAATTTACAGATCAAGTCGTTTTGAACAATTGTAAGAAAAAATTGACTAAGCAAAGCTCATTTCCATACAAGAAGAATGGCATACTGTTAGTATGGAAAACTATGGAGAGGCACCAAATACAGAAACCACATTAGAAGTGCCCCAGATACCCTACTTTGCATCACTTTGAGAACCTCCACTGTTTTCAAGCAACTCCTTATTCCAACCAAAGACATTCCCAAGGTCAGGCAATTCTGCAGCTGACAAGCTCAACAAGAGAAAATTTCACTTCATCTCTCTCAACAGACTGAAGCCTTAAGAAAGGAAGCAAGTAGGCTGAAGGAGGGAAGAGGCAGATAAGGCCATCTAAGTTTTATTGACAATTTAAGTTTTTAAAAAATATGTTCATATCACTGCTCAGAATATTCCCTGACATGTCAAGATTAATTCTTCTCCCTTAACATCTCCAGCCAGCCTCGCCCCACACACGTGGTACAGACCTATCATCAGAACAATAAATACTGCAGAGGCAGCAGAAGCTGTAAATAAGACTAATCATTTACAAACATCATGTCATGACTTCAATATTCTCTCTCAATATTGAGAAAAGCAAGAGTATTGAACACCACCAAAAAAGCCCCTAACAGACAGATGTTTCCTAAACTAGTGATCTGGTAAAGCAACACGTGGATTTTGAAGGGAGCACCCTACAATGAATAATTAAATCCATTCCAACCAATGGCTGGAAGAGACAGAACATACTTTTGCTATGAAGTAAACTCACAAAAAAGGATGATTTAATTCACTTTACGTAAGAGCACTATGGGAAACAGGAACTGATTTGGGTATTGGCATTGGGCAGATACTCATCAGCTTCCAGATGGATCAGATTCACCACCACCAGTGATGATACCATATTTAAATTCCTGAGCTTGAACAGACTTTAAATTTCAACTGAGACACCCTTCCATGGTGGCTGACCAACAATAAGCATCACAGGGGAACATCCCTATCCTGCAGCAGGACACAGTCAAATTAACCTGGACAAAAGAAATCCCACAACCTAATAGATGTATCTGCCTAGTTACAGATCCCAAAGTTCACTAAAGAAAATTACCTGTGTTGTACAGGAAGGCTAAAAAAGACTTTAGATAAAGTTATAAAGTTATTTACCAAAGATTACACCAAAGAAGATTATAAAGATTTGGAAAGTTAGCCAGTCTTCCATAAGACCACTCATCAGGATAAACCATTTGGGAGCAATGAATATAATTTTCACCCTTATCACTCTTAACAAGCATGCACCACAGAGCTCAGGCATGGAGCACTCACAAAGCAAAGAGTGAATTCTCATGTGAGTTCACATTGCTAGAACAAATACAGCAATGAAACAGAAAGGTAACTCCTATTTTATCCTTTATGCATGCACATAGAGGAATTACTACCTCCTCTCCTGGCAGAGGCTTTATTTGTCCTACCACAGTGGCAGAGGAAGAGGACACAATGTCTGCTTTGGCTGTGACTATAAGTCTTCCCACCCCTTCCAGATGCTCAGTTAATTTAAACCATACAAGTGTTTCGCCAGGATTTGGAAAGGAAGGTTATTCCATTCCATGTCCTCTGCCAAGCAAGCCTGGATTCCAATCAGTGCCTCAAGGTTTTAAGACAAGAAGATATATTTGACTACTGACATGACCCCTCTCTTCTGTGCCGTAACAGCCCTTGGCAAACTACGGAATTCTGATACATTTATCCACTAAAGCAGAAGGCCTGAGAAAAGAAAGAGGTAATCATAACCACCCCCTCAATCCCATCTGATGCTTTTATGTATGAGACAGGTTTCAGACCACAAGTTTGAGCACAATTTATCTGGTAAATACAGTCTTAAAGATCAAAGGGACAGGACTTAGATGGTGCTTGAAGCCCCTCCAAGCACTTACCAATACAAAACATAGAAAAAGAGGCTGGAAAGAAAAATCATCCAGTTAGCAATGTCTGCCTTTCCCAGGGAGAGATCAAATAAGCACCTCGCTCCTGCCTGATGTTTAAGAACAGTTGAGATCTAGTGATGAACATGACTGGATGGTCTATCCTAATACTGAAATTTTCTCCAAATGTCCATCCAAAGTCTTTCTGGAATTTAGATCCATTGTTCATTCTAGCTCATGTTTTCTTTGTTTTTGCAGCAGTCTGTTCATCCCCATTTCTTTGGGAACATATTACCTTAAGCCTCCTTTTAGCCAACCATACCACCAGTAAGTACCTCAAACTTTCTTCACAAAAAAGCCCAAAGGACTAGAAGACATGATACAAGCTCACGTTAAATATTAAAATAATTTTAAATTATATGGCTGCTCTCCAGTATTCTTACTCTCCCTCCCAGCTTGTAATCTGCAATTCAACACAGCATAAAAATTTGTTAATCAAGACTTTGCTGGACAGGACCTTGTAGAGCCTGTACCACGTACTTGTTACCTGACCGTGCTTGCCTTCTGGGGATGGTTTTCCAGCTAATTTTACTCACTAAAGTGTCATTCATAGATCACAATTCCCTAGCTTCTTAATAAGACTCTCATGTGAACATTGAGGACTCCAGTATATCAACCTATTAACATTTTAGAATCTCTCTGCACCACAAGGCCTGTTACTCCAACACAGAAGTAATAGCAATGCTGGATTTGAAAGAATTTATCCTGGATAAGTCTGCTTTGGCTGTTGCTCAAATTCTTTTCATAGGCACTAAAAATGTGTTCCAACACCGGTACAGTATTTTTCCTTTGAGCTACCATTAAAATCCATCAGCTTCCTCTTCATTCCATCCCCTTTAGCCCACACTGAAGAGGTAAGCACCAATCAATCCGAGCCTGCTACTTCCCTCCACTATCTCAAAATTGCAATCCACTACATGAGATTGCTTCAGCTAGTTGGTTTTTTTAAGCACCTTGGAATTAATTTCATCAGGCCCGACCAGACTGAAAATCTGCTGCTTATCCAAGCAACCTACAGGTTCCCCCCCCCCACCCTAGGAAGGTACTATTTATGCTTTTATCACAGCTATTGACTACACAGGATGGATTAACCGTTTCAGAAAACATTTCAATCACCTCAGCATTATCTGTTAATCCATTAATCTGTGAATTTTTTATTTCTTGCTTTCTTCCAATATTCATTTTAACTACACCTCCTTATATTTTTGACCATCCTAGCTTTATTCACGTATCTTTGTGCACTTTGCATTGTCAGCAACAGACTCCTTCCCATTTTCTGTATGTTTCTTTTGTTTACATCAATGGAAATATCAACAGAGAGCGGAGTTCTTTCTTCATTACTAATCTTCCCCTTCAATGCAAGCGTTTGGTATCATTAGATTACGTCTCAAAGAGGCTGAGACTGTTTCTTCCTTATATTTGCCCCCAGTCAAGCTCTGCATGCCAAATTCTATGCTTTTTGACAATCATGGGTTTTATTCTGCTGCTATCTTTTATCCTATGTAGACTAGCATCTTGTTGCACCTGCAGAACCTGCCCTTCACATATGTGTTCTCATTGCTAACATAAAAAACTATTTTCATGAATTTACATACCCATGGAGAGCAGTTTGTTTGGCTGAGTTTTCTCCAATGGATGGTTACAAGAGATTTTAATTATCAAATCTCATCCTTTCAGTGATTCTTCTCCAGCTACAGACAGACACCTTGTACTTATATTCCAGTCATATACATCTAATTGATCCAATTGAGGCTGGCAGAAGACTTTTCATGAGCATGTGTTTAGACATTCCACTGCTGTTCTTTCCCAATATATTTGTGCTGGTGTGCAGACACCCAGCACGCTGGGAGGAATGACGCTCTACTCTGCAAGGTCATAGGCACTATGCTATAAATACGTGCAAAATACCCCATGAGCAAGAATTTGTCAAAAACCTATGACACATATTTGGAGTTTTACCTCAAAAACTATTCATCTAACATTTTCAAATGCAAACATTGAAACTGTTTCCACTTGGTTAAAGCATTGCAATTGAAATATCTTTATTTTTAAAAATGTTTTAATTAGAAAAAAGGGGACCAGTTTGCTGTCTTTAAACAACTTGTCTATTCTAAATGGGAAAAATAGATATATTCTCTCAGGTGAAAAAGTATATGTTATTATATATGAATATATATCCTACAATGAGAAACTCATTATCCTGAATATAAGTCAAATCAATAGGAATTTATGTTACGCAAAAATTAATTTTATAGATTCTGATACAAGTAATATTATTTATTAATAATGCTATTCATTAATACCAAAGAAGAAAGCTGCACACTTAGCATTCCGCCATATTTTAGAGGGATTTTTGTCCAGGGGATAAAACCCCCAAAACATAACAAAGGCAGGCTTAGAGGGATGCCACGCTGACACAGGCTGCTGCCAAGCCTGCAGCTTACACCAACCTGCTCGAGACACAAAGCTGCAAAAACACCAGGAGCACAGTTGCTCATGCCTAAGTATTTGCTGACTGCCCCAACAGGCAAAAGGGCACTAACTCCAAGAAAGAAATAGCAATCACACCACATGGAAAACTCTAATCTTTGATTTCCTCATTGATTTATATTGGAAGCAAATCTGAAAGATGAATAAAGTACATTTTATAGTTCTCCATATTGAGGCAGCTGAGGTGGGGAAGGATAAAAAAAATGTATCAGCCCAGGCTCAGACTTCTAGTCTGGGTTGGACCATGCCAAGGGAGAGAAAAAGAGAGGAGCCCCAGCTCACAGGAGAACTTTTGGGCTCAAAGTTGCCTCTCCTGCCTGGGCTCTATGTCATTTAATAACTTTAGACAGCATTATGGTACATATTGCTGTGGACTTCAGTATTGTTTCAGATCCCAAAACAGGGAGATAAAGTAATACAAGTGCTGGTGCTGTTCTGAATGGGATTTCACATTTTTATGTTACTACGCTATTTACCTTTGGAAGCACTGCTGAAAGCCACAAGTTGTATGGAGTGATAATATTTCATTTAATAGTTTGCTTTATCTGCCATATTCATTGCAGAGATCTGAACAAAATTCTTTGTGGTCATGTAATCAACAGAAAACCATTTCATGCCTGACAATAGTCCTCAGCATCCAAAACTGAATACTTACATTGGATTATTTCTTCAACAAATGCAGATCCAAAGATTACAATGAAAATTTCCATTTATGAGTACAGGCACGAGAACTAAGATGTGCCACTCTAAATTCATAAAATATAGAATACTTCTCCCTTAAATCTATCCTCCTGAAAAGTTACAAAAGCAGCTTTTAAAGATTTTCTTAAAATAATGTTATGTTTGATTTTATTTTGCTTAACTTGGTGTTAAACTTTTACTGCAGCTTGTGTGTACACAATTGGTTTCACAGCTATTAAACCTTTCACACCCCTGTTTATTAATCAAGCCAGCAATGACCAGGGTATTTGAACTTGCATTTGCTCTATGAATACAGACATTTTCTGCCAGAACTTTTCGGCCTAGTTAAAAAAAAAGCTAGTAACAAAGTTTCTAAACCAGGCTAATACTTGAACGGGCCACTGACTTCAAATACATAAAAATCCAAAAGGGAGTCATTAGGTCCTGTATTCTGACCTCCCCCCAAAATTTAGGTGAGAGATCACCATCTGTTTGGCCTTTGAATAGACTCTGATATCTTGAACCTGACAAAAACAAGTCCTCCCTTAGCAGCCTGTTCCAGTGACTCATCATTCTCACTGGTAACACTCACTTCTCATATGAACCTTTAACAGGGAAGATGCCAGATTAAGTTTTTAACTAAATGTACAAGTTTGGGGTGGTTGTTTGTTTCATTGGCTTCAGTTTTTAAAGAAAAGCTATCAAGCTTTTCACTTAGACCAAGTGAAGCCATCAGCTCTGATAAAATCTGCTTTGAGAAAAACGCCCAACTCAGCCCAAACTGTGTAAAATAAGTTATACTGTATTTATCACACGGCACACTGCTGAGAAGTTAGACAAAACAAACAGACACTCTTTCAGCTCCAATGACCCAAACCCAGAATGTGTTTCTACATATATGATAACATACAATGTTTTTTATGTTATATATATGCATGTATATAATGTATAAATTATTATATCTGTAATACTTTTATATATTATTATTATTATTTTTCCCTGGATTTCCCTATATTCGATCTGCTAAGATTTAGGGAGAAAAAGCACAATAGTGAGAATCAGGCAGCTATCTCCAAGCACAGCTCTATGTATTCACTTGTGATTAAAAGAAATATCCGAATTTCCTTTTCCTACTCTGCAGCAAGTAGTATTTTTAGCAGTGCTGATGGACCCGTTGATACAAGAATTCCAAGACCTGCGCGAAAACTCGAGGTGAGCAAGAGAATCGCAATGCAAGGAACTATAATTAGACCCTAACAGTGGAAGAGTACAAAGTAACATTTATTTTTGTTAGCATTAGGTCAGTAAATGTAATCCTCTATTGGCTAGGCTGCCTATGAGCTTATGAAAAAAAAAAATAGTTTGGATCCTATCGATTCCAGTGGAGAAACTATTTACCAATAAACAAGAAGGGAATTCTGACAGGCTCTGGCTTAATAACGTTGAAGCTCATATGGCTTTCAAAAGCTCCAAAACTTCCCATTCATATTTTCAATTGGCAAACATTAATGTTAATACCCAAATCCTTCCTGCTTTTCTATTAAAACCAACCCGGTAATACCACAGCACTGGTCATACAGACTGAAACTAGAGTGTTAAAGTTGTCGTTTTAGTGCTTCCTTGGGGACGCCCCAACTTTCCAGCCATTCAGTGCCAAATCCTCTCTGCTGGATTGCACTGAAAGACTTCATGCTTTTTCACAGAATGGTTAGGGTTGGAAGGGACCTCTGGAGATCATCCAGTCCAACCTCACTGCCAAGGCAGGGCTACCTAGAGCAGGTGACACAGGAACGCAACCAGGTAGTTTTTGAGTGTCTCCAGTGAGATATTCCCCCTCCTCCCCCGCTGCCTTTTAATAACGCTTTTCCAAATGCTTCTTCGGGGAGAGAGCAGTAGTGGTGGAGAGCACTTAGCACGTATTAACTGCACGAATAAATCTGACAGGGTGGATCAGACGCCCACCTCGTCGCACAGATGAAACCCGAAGGTGCCCTGCGTGGGACGGGGGCGGGAGAGCCCCCGGCCAGGTCTCAAAGCCGAAGGAGTGTTCTGCCGCGCTCACCTGCACCCCGCTGAGGATCGCCTCGCTCTTCTCCCTCACGTCAGGGAAGGGGCACCTCTTGGACAGCATGAGCAGGCGGGCCAGCGCCTCGCCCAGCCCGTCGCGGGCGGCGGGCACCGGCAGCCCGTCGGCGGCCGCCCCGGAGGCGATGCTCTCGGCGCGGCGGAGCACGGCTTGCCCGATGGTGTCCAGGGCGGCGTCGCGGGCGGCGGCGTCGCGGCTGCACAGCCCGTCCCAGCGCACCTCGCCCTCCCGCTCCTCCATGGGGCCGCCCGACCGCAGCTCCCCCGCCGC
>VXBT01000852.1:1224631-1242429 GCA_013400235.1 Oriolus oriolus | reverse complement strand
GCTGCCCGAGCCGCATGGGGGGCAGCGCAGGCCGGTGCCCCCGATAGCCGCCGCCGCCGCCGCCCTCCCGCGCCGGCGCTGCTGAGCGAGCGGCGCCGCTGCGGCTTCGCCTTTCCCGGCGCGGAGAGGGGTGGCCACCACCCCGCGGCGCCGGCAGCTCCTCCTTCCTGCCCCGGGCATAGAGGGAAGGGGCGGCCCCGACCCTGCCTCTCCCGGGGCGGCCCCTCAGCCCTTCCCCCCCGGGGCCGCCACCGACCCCCGGCAGTCCCCTCACTCAGGGTTGGGGAGAAATAGCCCCGCCCAGCATGGGGAGCCCGCATGACAGACACTCCGATTAGCCAATCGTCTTTCAGCGCTCGCTGCCAAGAGGCCCAATCGCAGCGGGGAACGGCAGTGCCAGGAGGGGGTGCTGGGATATGTAGTCCGGCCGAAAGGCCGTCCCGTGGCCCTCGCGGGGGAACTCTACGTGTCCCGGCAGGCGGCGCGAGGCACGGGGGAAACTACGTGTCCCGGCAGGCAGCGCGGCGCACGGCCAGGATCCTGCCGGGGAAGGGTGAGAGAAAGCGTTCGCTGTGGGACGTGCGCGCGGTACTCCCGTCATCCTGTTTGTTAGGGTTTTGGGGGGGTTTTGCGATTTGTCGCGACAGGTTATGGAGCGCCGATGGCTGGCGGCAGCCGGGGGTGAAGCAGTCCCCGCAGCGGGTTTGCCTCAGAGCTTTGCACCGGCAAGCACTTAAGCACGCACGTGTTGTAAGCGACCGCGAAAGCGTGCCAGAGGCGGAGCCCGGGATGTAGCCTAAGTCAGCGCGTCAGCGGGAAGGGAAAAACTGTCGGTGCTAGCGAAACGCAGTCCCGTCATCACTTGGGGTAAAAGAGGGATGGAGGCGGGGGGAAATCCCCGGAATATTCACACTGAGCAACAGTTCCGCGGTGTTTTTATTCAAGTTAATCCAAGGGGATTTCTTTTCTTTAAATCCCAGTTGTGCAGGGGCTGATGAATCTGGAGAAGAGAAGGTTCGGGGGGAAATCTTACTCGTGTATATTTTCGTACACTTAGATGTACCTGGAGGGAAGGTCCAATGAGGATGGAGCGAGAGTGTTCTCGGTGGTGCCCAATGAGAGTATCAGAAGCAAGGGGCTCCAACTGCAACACAGGAGGTTCCCTCTGAACATCAGGAAGCACGGATTTTACTGTGAGGGTGGACCAGGCGCTGGCACAGGTTGCCCAGGGAGGCTGTGGACTTGCTGTCCTTGGGGATATTCAAGAGCTGCCTGGCCACGGTCCTGGGTAGCTGTCTCTAGGTGGCCCTACTTGAGTGGGGGGGTTGGACCAGATGGTCTCCAAAGGGCCCTGCCAACCTCAGCCATTCTGTGGTTCAGTGTAATCTGCCACTAAAGAGGCTGGTATTGCTGTTTCTCTCGCTTTTCCTGCAGGAAAAAAAAGGTGCTGTTTTTGATAAATTTTTATTTTCAGCCAATTCAGTTCCTTGATCCAGTTCACCTCTTGGCAGAGAAGAGGAGAGGAAAACAAGGGCAGACCTGTTTGCAGCTGTCACATTGAAGCTGTCGAGAAACTACGATTTTGAGTATACAGAAAGGCAAAAGAATACTTGGGAATAAATTAGAAACAGGACACTGGGCCTATATAGGGTCTTGCATAATTATTTTTAGCTTCTCACATACACATTTCCCACTCTTAAAATTCAGACCTCAAAACTGAAGGTAAATGCAGAACAAGCTACTCTAGTGCCACAGAAAGACACAGAAACCACTTCTGGGTCCAGGAGCAGAGCTTGGGCTGGTGCACCAACACCATCCATCAACAGCTCTCTTATTTGTAAAGAATCTGGTTTCTTCATCTGGCATCCCTTTGTTTTCTGGAACTGTTTCTTTAAAACTTGCATTTACCTGTACCTTTCAAGGAAGACCAGTCTCTTTTTTCCCATAAAATCCTTTCTGCAAGGAGACTGCATTGCCATTGTTCGGTAGCGTGGACAGGCCTGGACTGCTTCACGCAGCTGCTTCCTCCAGGCCTTTGGCACCCTTGTGAACAATGTATCTGCTGAAATCATCACTACCTGTAATAAATATAAGTCTTGACTTCTCTAAGCATTTGAGGCCTCCACCCATCATAACTGATGGGTTCAAAAAAAATAGTTCTGCCAGTGCCTTTTACGTTGTTGGAGGCTTTTTTTGTTTGTTTTGTTTTTACATTAGCTACCACTTCAGCTTCCCATCCCATTCTGTTGTCACTCATTATGGTCTCCCATTTTTCTGTGAATGGGCATGTCACATCTGTTTGCTTTATTTCTATCTAAATTTTGATCTCCAGAAGTTGGCTAGATCTTACTTTTCCCATTGTGAGTTGTTGGGTGTCTCTGACGATGACCGCATACATCCAAGATCAGTTGACTGAACCAGAATCAGAACTGGAGCTTTGGTGTTTTAGACTTTGATACAGCTATATTCACACACTGAATGCTAAGATTGATTGAAAGTCACAGTACTGCCTTTTATCTTTTAGGAGCTGTTTTTTCCACTGGCTCCGAATGAACTCTGGCTACAGGAAACAGATTGTGAAACTGGCTCCAAGGCCTAAACTTCAGATTTCAGCCCTTTGTTTTATAGATTTTAATGTAGTACTTAGGGAATAGCAATGAGGATGGCTTTATTTTTTTCCAAACCAAATCTCTGCAGTTTTCTGATACCAGGTCAGGCTTCTTTATGCACTACAAGACATTGTGGAAATCAAGGTCAAAGGCTACCAGTGGAATTAATCAGAGCCCGAAGTTAGGGGAATGTGTTTGTTTGATTTGCGTGTTCGCTGACTGAAGTTAATATGCTTGTTTTTGATCCCTAAAGAATGGATAAGAGAGAGGCAGAATTATGAAGGAAACAATCTGGCAACTCATCCAGAATTACAGCAGTTGAGTTTTCAAAATGATAAGCTGAAGAAAAACAAATTTGTGGCCGTTTTAAACCTCAGTATTTCCTTCCTTCATGATTTATCAACTTCCTTTTTTTTTTAAACTGGATAAGAACTTCTATAGCCATGACATCCAACAGCAGAATTATGTTTGAAAATACAATATCTAGTAATTGTATTAGCATCTTTTCTAAGATCTAAAATATGTTGTATTTACTTTTAAAAGTGTATTCCAGTTTCTGTATGTCACAAAAGAGCACTTTACTCCAGAATGCATTTTGTCAATATACTGGAGAACTAATAATAACACAGTAAAACTTGTGCAGTCTAGAAGGAACTGCTTTGTAAATTACATTTCTTCAACTGTTTTCCTTTACACCTGGCTTTGTTAAGGCTTACTTCATTCCAATTGCTAAATACCTAGGATGGGATGACTCTCTTCTAAAAGTTCACCCTCCCTTTTTAGATCTGGGTTTTGGCATGTTGCCACAATAAATGGCACTCCACAGTAAAATACATTTTTCTTAACACCTACCCTCTGAGAAAACAAAGTTCTATGACTCCTGTTTTGCAAAGAGACACCAAAGAGCCAGAGGCTGCTCCTCTATTGCCTTTGAACCCAGGCTCAAGCTTGGTGTCAAGCCCAAACTATTTTACTTGGGAGAAGATGGGGCCTTTTTTTTCTTCTGAGCATGTGTTTGTACATCTAATGTGTTCTGGCTTATTATGTGTTGCAGGTGTACATTTGCACCAAACCCTACCACCCTGCCTTCTTAGAGGCCACAAACACAGCAGGGATGGGTAAATTAGACACCAGCTTGTTCTTAGGAGACCAAATCTTCCATGCAGAAAGTCTGTGGAATAGTTTATGCTGGAGAGTGGGTTGCTTTGAGAAGAGCTGGGCTGTGATGTACCAGAACTACAGGCCTCTTAAGGCCCTGCTGTACTTTGCCAACTCTCTGACTACACTCCGCTTAATGGTATAAATGTAAACTGAAACACTGAGGACTAGGAAAACAGTATGGGTGAACTAAAAGTGCGGTTCTGCAAAACTCTGAACAGCCACCTGAACTCTTGTTAATCTGTTTGTGGATAGAAGTGTTCAGAATTGCCCCAAACTGTGCATCTTGGAACCTGTCTCCCTTTGTTCCCGTTTGTGATCTAGGAAGTAGGTGGAGCAGCTCTAAGAGAGGTCCTGCTGAGTGGAACCTCTCCAAGCCCAACAAGTCAGGTTCTTCTGTTGTAGCCACAGGTGGCTTCAGTGCCTGGCAGTGTTTGGTAGAGTGTTCACCTTCAGTACAGTAACCCAGGAATTAAAGAATTGCCTTTTAGCTCAAAGGCATTTACATCAACACCTCCTAACTACCAGGAGAGTGTCCCAGGTGCTCAGGAAGATTGCAAAATGGAAGAGAAGCATTCATCACTTCCGTTGTTGAATTTGTGCCCTATTGGAAAGGATGGCAAATGTGTGGCACTGGTGTGAACTAGAAAGAAGGCGACACAAGGAGCTGTCAGCACTTATTCCTGGTTACTGATAACTTTTCCCAAGCCCATGCTGTTTTTTATCCTGGAACTTTATACTACAAAAATGCATAAGTTAACCCCAGGACTCTGTTCTGATGATTGAACTAGATGAGAGAGACAGCTCCTTGTTTTACTCTGCATTTTCCCTCAGCTGCCTTGTCCTTGTTCGAGATTTACGTGCTTTTTGGAACAGGGTCATAGCTTCAAACGAAAAGGTCGTGACTCCCTGTTTCCTTCCTGCTCTTCCTCCTCCCAGTCTAGCATGGTGGTCAGGGATGAGGCATGAATGCTCCTCAGGAACTCTCACTTCCCGGCCAATGCTCTGACCACTGGGTAGCAGCACAGAGAAGCTGGACACTGTTTCCTCCAGCTGCACTTTAAAAGAGAAGGAACATTGCTCATTTGGAATTTTATATCTGCTGACAGCCCAAAAGGCCCTTTAAGCACCTTTGGCAGGCTGTTAACATCGACCTTGGTGTTTTCCAGCAATAACACAAAGAAAAATGCTGTGACCAGCAGCCACATGAAATGAAGTCACAGACCAGAAAAGCTACAGGGACTCTTTATTCATTGTTTTAAAGAACAGATTTTGGCCAGAAGAAGACTCCGAATTCTGAGTCCAAAGAAGATAAAGGTGCCAAGCACCAGGGTGGGACTTCACACACGTCTATGTTCATAGAGTTTCCTCACCCCAAACTGAAGCTCTTGTTAGCTCCTCACTGAGCACACTGCTTGTTTTGGATCTATACCTGCATTTCTTTTACATGCAGAGAATGTAAGCCTGTCATTACCACACTCAGCCCCGAGGCTGAAAGGAACATCAGTCCCTTATCAGTCCCATCCCTCTGATATATTAAGGTTGCGCAGAATGGCAAGAATTGAAGTCAAGAACCTAGACATCCACTAAATTTCCTTGCATTCAGAAACTACATATAGTTAATAGGGAAGAAATGCCTGTTAAAAACTTTATAATCAGTTGAAGTTAGTTTTCTACCTGCAACATTGTGCAGGATTTTGTAGCATCTTACTCAGACTTACTTTTTCTGTATCTCCGAAGTCATGCAAGTTTAAATATACAGATTATATGAAACAAGTAATGGCTTTGACTGTTTTAAGTCTCCCCAGGCAACTTGGGGCAAAAATAGTGATAAAACCATTTCTGCATTTCTGAATACTCATTCTACCATATGACATACAAACTATTTGGCATTAATACCTAGGATATTGTGCCTGTTCAAGATGTGCAATGTGGATGTGCTGGAATTGCTATGATTATTCTGAGTCAAGTAAACAGATTATATTATTTAAAATTATTCTTCAACAAAATAAGTCTCCAAAATAAGATTGAGGAGTTGCTCTAACTCAGATCTGCTTGCAATTTTTCTGCATATTAAAAGACAACTATTTCAGACTAAATATGATTTTGGGAATAATTTCTTGCCTAGAGTGAAACTTTTCTGTGCTAACATCTTTTTTTTTTTTCCTCATTCTTTTTCTTAGGCTGCCTGATGTACAATGCAGAATGAAGTTTTTGTTCCTTGCCAGGTGCCTAGCTATCGGTAGCACATGAATATATGAAAAAAATGTAGGTGTGGTAGTTGGTAAAAAGAGACAAATCCTATGAATAATTACCCTCTTTGTGTTTCTCTGCTCATCCATGTCAAGCTTTTATGGTTATCTGTCCAAAAATCTACCTCCTGCTCCATCTTCAGGCTAGGTTAAAGGATGTCGGATGAAAAGACTGACACTTTCCCTGAGAAAGTATTGGTAAAAACAGAAGTTAACTTTAAAAATAAATTCCAAGGCAACGGTGGGGACACCATCTGTGTGTTTCATCTGCCTAGAGGGCAAGTTGCAACATTCAAAACCATCTTTCAATGATACCATTAAATATTTGAGACATAAAAGGTGAAAATTATCATGCAGTAAAAGTGTTTACTGTGAATGAGTCAACACCTGCAATAATCATCCCCTACCTCCTTACATTTCTTCACTATGATTGTCATTTCAATCCACCCTTATATTTGCCCTGCCCTACCCTAATATGCGTTTTCCTTTTTGCATTTGCCTTTCTAATACCTAATTATTCTGCCTGTGCGCAGACACAGTCTTTAATATTGGAGTCAGTTGCCCTTGAAAACCTTCCCTTTCCACAACAGCAAAGCCTTCCTTTTTTTTTTGTCAAGGGTCCATAGCCAAAGCTAGTAATTTCTTCCTGCCTTCCAATCTATCAGGACACACTAAGCTAAACAAACTACATATGGAAGACAGTGTGATGGCATCAGCAGGAAATAACAGTGGACAGAAAAAGTAGCTTTTTACATTCTTCATGTAGAGTACTGAGGAGAACACCTTCAGTTTCCACATCAGTCAGTGTACTGAGAGCAAGCAACATCTGCTGGAACTGGATCTTAAGGATAAAGGGAAGAAATTTGACAGTTATTCTTGTTTGGGGGGGCGGGAAATGAGTATTTTTACTTTGAAAAAATCCTAGCTTTTTATGCTAGAAGAGAGAGTGGGAGAAAAAGAATACAAAATGGCAAGGAAAAAAGCTATAGGATCATATAAATACAATAAAGAGAGAGGAGATGGGGGACAAAACCCAAATGGAACAGAAGGTACATGAAAGAAAAGGAACAGAACTATGGGTGAAGTGAGGAAGTTTATTAGCAACCATTTGTAGTATTTGGGTTTTGTTTGATGCTAATTACAAAAAGATTATCTTTAATTACTTTGGACTGATTAAAGATACATAAATGTAATTATTTTGATAGCACTGTATTACAGGCTAGATGTTTTCGTGCTAAGATAGGAATTATTACTAGATAGGAATTTGCAGTCTTGCTCCTCTAAATGCCTAGTTCAGTTATCATCTGCAAGTACAGGTTAGTGCAGTTTGCAGCAACTTGATTTCCCCACAAAGTGTTGATTGTGAGTGTATCATGTACTTTTGGATGAAGGCCCAACTGAATGAGGAATTTGGTCTGCTGTACTCACTGAAAAAGCGGCAAAACTCCAATAACATTTTGACCCAAGTTTGCATGCTTGATACACTGCCAGGTTAGAATCTATTCCCCAAAAAATTGTTAAAAAATCACAGATTTTTTCTCCACCAGGTTTTTTCTTTGCCTTGTTCACAAAATACTCGTGTAACTCATTCTATTTTCTTTCTTCTTTTTTTTTTTTTTGGTTCTCTCTTTTATCTCTAGCAAACAGGAACTAGAGAAATACCCGTGCATGCTTAGAAGTGAAATGCTGACACAGTGAAAAGTCTTAGGAGTTTTGAGCATGTGTTGGGTTGTTTGTGGTTTGGCTTTTTTCTTCATTAAAATGCCAGGTTTTATCCTACTTGACAGTCCCTATGGTGTCATGAGAAAACAGAGAATGCTATTTCTTTTCCTTCCAAGAATGAAAAACAATGATTGTGTGAAAGTTCTGCATACGACTTGATATTCAGGAAAGGGTAGGCTTTGCTACAGTAGTATCAAAGAAGAAGCTGGGAGCTTAACCTTTGTGTATCCAGTTGTGAGACTGCCAGTGTGTATCTCGCAGTTTGTACAGCAAACTGCCTCCCCTGGATTTGTCTGTGTCAGTTTTTCAAAACGCTCCCAAGTTCCTTAATTTCTCTAATCAATTTTTGCCATTTGCTCTAAACTTATGTAAAGTGGAACTTGACAAAACTTAAAAAACACATTGAAATGCTTTATTGATTCAGTGAGGTTTCGCTTCCTATTAGTTTTGCAGCTGCCACCATTTTGTGTCTAACACACTTAGATTAGAGGAGACACAGGAGTATCAGTTACTTAGATATGTCCTGAGCGATGTCATGTGTTTCAGGCTGATTAAAGCGGTTGTGTCAGGATGCTAGAGACTGGGTGTTCCCAAAACAACAGTGCAGTTTGCCCACAAGATTATTTATTTCTTTTTTTTTTCTGTGGAAGGGCTGTTCTTTGTTGGGAATAAGGCTGAGTGTTGCAGCATAGCTAGTACAGCTGACCAAGCTTTTCTCGCAGTTCTCAAAGGAAAGTGAAAGGGGAAAAAAATAAACCGATTTGGATTGTGTCACAAAAATGGCCTCTCGCATAACCTTTAGCCAGCAAGGCTTGGCTCAAGTAGACAAGGCAGCAGCCAGAATTTTGGGAGCTTCTCAGTATGGCCTGTGTTGGGCAGCTCTTTAGAACTTCTCTTATGTCAGATAAACACTGGATCAGTCTTTGGTTCATCTGAGACTTTTTTTTCAGTTATCAAAAACACCACTATAAATTGTGCATGCCCAGTAGGTCAGGCCAGAAGATAGAGATCTTTGTATTTCTTTCTGAAAAATGCTTTGATCTGCTTTTTCTTTTTGCTCTTTGAAGGTGTTCTAACAGCACCTCTTTCTTTGGTTCTAAAAGGTTGCCCTCACAGCAATTTGCATGAACCAGTGTCCTGTGAGATAGCAAACATC
Organism: Oriolus oriolus; assembly: GCA_013400235.1. Taxonomy (NCBI): domain Eukaryota; kingdom Metazoa; phylum Chordata; class Aves; order Passeriformes; family Corvidae; genus Oriolus; species Oriolus oriolus. Next base: position 1,233,532 of record VXBT01000852.1, on the reverse strand, counting down.
AGAGAATTTAGTGGAAGTATCCCTTACATTATGACCGTATTCATTTAATGTATATCTTTTGGGAGACTCTTAAGCCAGCATTATTCCCCAAGTCTGCTATAGTTTACATATGGAAAAAGCTTTTCCATATGCTGCTTTACAGTATGAGACTTAATTGTTGTATATGTGGCAAAATGTTTCTGGACTTTTCACTTCAGGAGACATTTTTTAAAACGTTGTACTGATGTGGCTTTGCATTGGAGGGGAGGACTCATAAGTAGTCTTTCTCTAACACTTGGGATTTCAATTGTCTTCAGTAATTTTCCACTGTTAGTATGCTTACTTGGGCCCGACAGCAGTAACTAAAATGTCAGTTGATTTTTACAACAACCCAATCCAGTACTCTGGCATTTAATGCAGGCCATATTCAGCAAAAGTAAATAGAAACAGTATAAAGGTAAATTATATTAGTACTTAGATGCCTGTGATGAAATGGGAAATTCTCTGTTTGTCTTAAGATACCAAACTCCAGTTTGCTTGCTCTCTTCTGAGGCATGAAAGTGGCATATACAGGGATGGATCTGATGGTGGGATTGCTCCCCAGCATACTTTGTGCAAGCCCACTCTCAGCCTGCATGGGGTGGTGAGCCAAGAGGCAGAAGTGGTCCCACTGAAGGGACCAGCTCTTCTCGTGCTCACACCCCAGGGATGAGCACTCCAGCTGCAGCAAGGTAGGAGGTAGGCAGAGTATTTGCATTAATGCAGTGCTGTCACAGAGCTAATGTGCTATGCCTGGCATCATGCACCATGCACAGGGTTGCAAATGTGTGGCACAGAACTCCGTGAGCCTCCTAGCTCAGACCTGGAGAAAAACATAGCTGGCTTGCCCAGGCTGATGTTTAATCAGAATATTCCGAGTTGGAAGGGACCCATGGCAAGCCCATGGGCATAACTAAGTTACCCCATGCTTGATGCAGCCAGTGTTGGAACCAGTTACTTTGTATTTTTCTGGGTAAAAATAACACTGGGTATCTGAGCATCACTACTGCATCTACCAACACAGGCTGGGCCATTTCTCTTTAAAAAACCCAAAGGTCCAGTGTTGACTCCAGATATGATCTGCATAACACAAGTGCTTCACCCCGCTCACTGCAGCAGTGCAGGCTGCTGGGGTGGGAATGAAGCATTTCTTCCTTCTTCCCCTCCCCTCTGCATGTAACTGGGGTATTTTGTCACACTCTGTTTAATATGCATACTTCTCCCTTGGCTCTTGCCCAAACTTGAAGGAGTGCACTGCTTTCCTCACCCAAGGGCTTGTCTAAACAACGATGTTCTGGCTGCTTTAATGAATGTTGTTCAAGTGCTAAATCCCCCTAAGCCTTGTGGAGTTACATTAGTACAAACATTGCTGTTTGGGAAGCAATATCTGCTTTAAAGCACCTCTCTAGGGCCGTGTACCAGGTGTCCATGGCAGCAGCAGCATGGAATAAGAGAGTGGTTTAAGCTTGCTGTATAAGACTTTAAAATGCAAACCTTGTTGTGATGGTTTTATAGAAGCTTAAATCCTTGGGGGGTAAAAGTTGATGGTAGGACAGTTGACGTTCAAACAGACGTCAAGCTACTTAATTATTTCCTGATATGTTTCTTGCTGCAGCAGACTGGAAGCGGCCAGGATGTTTAGTGATGTCCTGCTGGTATAGAGTGACCTGGTCCTGTTCCTGGCGCGCATCTCCTTGCCTGAGGTCTGCAGTGTTGTAGACATTCCTCCTGTGCAGTATGGTTGCTATTTACCTGCTAAGATATTAGGACTCGTCTACACCAGAGCACCTCTACCAGAGTAATTATGCTGACACAGCCTCAAAGCGCTATAGCAACCATTCCCTCAGCTGCTTCACACAGCCTTTGTATCTGAGGAAGCTGTGGTCGAGCAAGGCATCCGTAACTGTGTCTGCAGCAGAGTTTCTGCAAACACAGGAGTCTCGGTCCCGTGGTGTTTTCTTTCACACCCTTTGCTGAGCCTGTGCTCTTAGGAGCAGCGTGGGGAGCTGCCCCCTCCAGCTGGAGGGTTTGTATTACCCTCTGCTGTGCTGGCAAAGTTGTGCGGTTTTGTGCTGAAGCCCACACCGGATTAGCTGGATCACCACCACCAGGCAGGTGAGCTGGCCTCTTTCACTTCCCTTTGGTTTCACTTGCAGAACTAAAGGGGTTTTATTTCCCTGTCTGCCAAATAGGTGTCCCCCATGCCCTCCACCTTTGTGTTACTGAGCTTGTCCACAAACTCTCAAATTTTCTGCTACTTTATTCCCTCCTTTATTTATTATTTGCTTCGGATCACTGCCCTCCTTACAACCGTCCACAGACCCATCTCCTTGGAAACAGCAAAACTTGTTTATGTGAAAGTAATAAGGAAAGTAATTGATGTATAGCTGTGCAGGCATGCGGGGGAGCTGTGTTCCACTGGAGGATATTGGAAAAGCAAGTCTCCACTTATGCTGGCTGCCAGAAGGTTGGATGGTGTGAGCAAAAACCACCCTCTTCCTCTGCTGTCTCCAAAGTTGCCTTCCTTTATTCACAGCAGTGGTAGGAAACTTCTTGCCTGTGCATATGCTCATTTTTATGGACTTTTTTTGCTAGTCTTTTTTATCACCAGTGCAAAGGGGTTGAATAGCAGCAGGAAAATTTTTAAGGCTTGCTTATCTCTTATTTTTGGAACTCCATGCTGATGCACTGTGCCATGCCAGGACCATCTCCTCTCCTGTCTTGGCCCTGACCACCTCTGTGGCCACAGGACCTTCTCATCCGTATTTTGAGATTTCTGCTGCTCCCTGCTTTGTGCCTTTCACTGCCATTGCCCCTTGTGCTATTGGACATGGTCGATAGACCTGGCCGGCTGTTAAGGTCAGGTGTTGCTGGATGGTCTTTCCCAGTTCTTCAGAACAGAGGTAGGGAGGCCCATAAACAGCTTTTGTGGCCATAAATGTGGTGGGGTCACCAGGTGGGACCTCTTGCAAGAGATGGTGGAGTGCCTGGCTGGCTGCTGCTGTCGACACAGCACTGCGAGTTTGTGGCCTGGCCTTGGGTAGCATGGCAGTGGGGCCCCATGGAAAAGACCTGTGGCACAAGGGTAGCCTGGATAGACCCCCTCTTTGGGACCAGGGCTGCTCTGAATGGTGTGACCTCGGGGCTGTTAGCACACAAAAGTGGTGGTGTTTGGGAGGCCAAGTCAAGCAAGCCCTGGCAAAGAGATGCTCATGTTGATGTCTCTGTGATGACAGCTTGAGGAAGAAAGAAGGGCTTCTGCTTGCCTTCAGTTTAGTGCATACCTTGAAGAGGCAGTGTGGCTGGAAGGTTATTTTTTTGTTTTTTAAATATGGCCTTTGAAACAGGCTAAGAGCAGTGCTCCTGGAAACTTTTTTTGTTACTGAAAATTTTTTCTCTGCTTGCCACCCAGTATGAATGGCTTTTCCTGGGGTGGGCTTCATCAGCAGCCTCCAGTCTTCTTCTGTTTCTTCCTCCTGTTACTAGATACCTCCTCTGGGTGATTTTCTTGGGGATTAACATCTGTAAACAGCCTTACCGAGCAGGAAGACTGTTCCAGTTGCGTGCCTTGTCTTTTAAACACAGGTGATATCATAATTGTTATATCACTGAACCTTCAAATAAGCTGTTTTTCTATTAGCTGAAGCTGTATAGACTCTTCACTTCTTACACTGTATCAAGTGAAATGCTTGATACTACTTTGAAGGTAGCTGCAGGATGATTTCAAACTTGCTTTAACTTCCTAGAGGTTGTGTTAGCCTAAAACACTTCCTGCACATTTCACTGTCCATGTCTTGCATATCAAGAAAAATTGCTATTTGGCAGGGTGTGAACTGTCTTCAAATGTTCTTCTCATAAAGAATGTGAAAGGGTGGAACAGAAAGGGAGCGAAGAAACAGGAGTTAAAATGTACGCCTAATAATGGAGATAATGCTGGGGATATTGCATATTAAATATCCTCCTGTTATCTCAACACTAAATGTGGAGAATTATTCTTTATTATGTAATAATGGTACATTATTTACCATGTGCAATTTGGTTTTACATCCAAAAAGATGGGGAGAAGAGCACTAAGGAGGCTGCAAATGGAAACTGGCTGTAAAACTTGGGATGCTTGCTCTGCAGGGAGCACTTAGAGTAAAGACATTGAAGTCTGTAAAACAGTTAGTAGAAAATGCTGTTAATACTTGGGTTTTAAAAGGACAAAAATCAGCATAAGTTATTAGAAAGCACCTAGAAAAATGTTGGAAAATTTTGGTCAGCCAAAGGAAGCTGTGTTTAGTGTTCTGAAAGACATTGTTTTGGAATTGAATTAAAAGACAGGATTCTTCTGGTGGGGTGTGGGTAGTATTATTATTGTTGTTGTTGATGTTGTTATTATTATTGTTATTATTATTATTATTACTGTTATTATTATTATTTTGGTGCACACGATCTGGTTTGATATAAAGAGAGCCAGGGACTGCCCAATGACATACTTTTGAAAAAGAGACTGTTAAAGAAATAATAGCATTAAATAGCTCTCTTTCTACAGGCTATGGATTCTGAATCAAAGAACAGTTTCATAGGAAGCTTTCTTCAGCCACCAGATCAGATGCTTCCTGCAGCCTTTGTTTATATAGAATCAAAGAAGTTGGCAGCTGCTGCTGGTGACAGGCCTTCTCTCCCAAATAACCAAGGTATAGCCAAAATATGTCCTTAAAATGGTCTTTTTAATTGTTCCATGTGAAATCTCTTGAGCAAACTCCCCATCCTATTTTACTGAGTTCAATGACTTGCTGCAGTTATCAGTCTGACATTGAGACAGGATGTATATGTGTCCTGAGGGAGTAGTCTCCCTGAAGTCATACGTCTAGAATGGAAACCTCTGCAAGTCTTCTAACATCCTTGTAAACTTTGGCTTTGAAATTTGTTTAACTTTAAATCGTCAGACTTCCTCTGAAAGCAAAGGAGAATGCTTCAAACTCAGTAGAAGCAGTTAATGACTTCAAATACAGTAAAAAAAAGATCATTAGTATGGTACACTGACTTGAAACTGGCTTTGCATAGTGCTATTTGACTCCTTCCAGCTTAAAATCACTTCTAAGGGCTTTTTTTTTGTGTGTTATGTTTCCTTGGGAGAACTTCTGAACAATTCAGACTCCCAGGAAAGTTTGCAGCATGAAAGTTAGTCCCTATGAATATGGTTGTCATGTGCCTTAGTGGGTGACTGCTCTCTGGAGTTCACAAGGCAAATGCTCAGTGGCTTAATGTGTCTGGAGAGGCTGGGGAATCATGAGGATACCCATACTCAGAGTTACTATCACGGACAACTTTGCAACATTGCACAGACATAGCCTATGAGTGTGCATGTGATCATTGTTCTTCACTTGAAAAATCTGTGATTTCTGTAGTAATCTTATGTCATACAGAGTTTGGGCTTTTGGGATTACAGTGATCAGTTTAGCATTATGTAGCTAAGTGGTTAAGGAAATATTTGGCATACCAACAGAAAGATGGAAAAGGTGGTCCCACTTCATCTTTCTGCTTTCTGGTATTTGCTTTTTGTTTTGTTTTGAGTTTTTGTTTGCTGTTTGTTTTTTGCTGTTGTGTGGTTTTGTTTGGTTTGGGGTTTTTTGTTTTTTCGTTTTTTAATGGGTCTATGAAAAGATGGTGAAAGTTGTTAAGGAGGTAGCCATATTTGATGGTATTCTTTTGATGAGAGAGTTTGGAATAGAGAAGCTATCAATTATAAAATGTCAGAAAATAAGCTTGACTTGTTACAGAACATGTCTTAAGCTTCCACAGGTGTGTATACTTTATGGAGAGCTAGCAAACTTTTTCTTATAGCTGAAATTGCAGCTTTTATTTTTGGTGTAATTTGACACATACTGATTTGAGGCTGAAAGCAAAATCTTCCAGACTTGTTCCTATGGTTTAAAGACTCACCAAATACAAGATACTACACATTGAAACATTACCTTTGGAAACAGTAAAGTATTTAACAATGTATCCTTTACTAAATTGTCCTTTTGTATCTAATTTCTCCCTGTTCTGAGCACGTTTCCTCCTTTTAATCTGTCCAGACCCGTTGCATTACACCAGAACTTGTGACCTCAGTTGGATACCTGTGTTCTCTCCTTGTATTTAAAGAGAAGCCCCAGGGTTTATTATATTCTATTTGCCATGATTTCTTTGTGTTTGCTGCCATTTGGAGTGAAAATAGTTTTGCTCATAGGGCCAGAGCTTCATACCTCAGCTATGCAGGAAACACATCCATTTTCTCCCATGTATGTTCTGCATATGTTACTGTACAACTGGGGAATAGAATTAATTTTGGAAGTGATCCTAGGAAGAAAATTTAGGTAGTATTTTGTATTTTGTGAAGTATTTTCTAGTAATGATGATCGTTGTCAAAATAGGAACTGTTACTTAAGGTGTGGCTGTTGCATTGTTTGCTAGCTGTAGTGGCAGCCCTGAAAACTCTGCAAGAAAAAATCCGCCGTCTAGAGCTGGAGAAATCACAGGCTGAAGATAACCTGTGCAGCCTCTCTAGATCAGCTGCTCAGTACAAGAAGGTCTTAGAGCATGAATCCTACAAGAAGGACGCAGCACATCGAGAACTGATGCAACAAAGGAAAGGTATTTCTTTTGAGCGATAAGGTGTAGCCACAGCAACCCTAAGACTGTATAATCCAGGGAGTGTTTTGTTTTGAAAAACTGCTAATTAATGCAGTCACCTTTCATTTTTTGCTTCAGAACTGAGGAGGAGCAGGAGCTTGATAATCGTGGATCAAGTTGAGATTTTTTTTTACATATATCAACCAAGTATTGCATAAGCCGTAAAAGCAATTTTAAAGACTAAGCATGTTTCAGGTGGTATGTTTAACTCCTACAATAAGCAAGCAGCTGCTTACATAACACTGCAAACTTGAGAAAAGATAGGAGAAGAGAAGAAACCAGAATCTGGTTAGGTATCTGCTGATACAAATCAAAGTAACTGCAGTGCTCATGCCTTTGGAATTCAAATTAGGGGCTAGCTTTGAAAAAACATTTTGATTATATACAAAATACATTTTAACCACATGACTTGTTCAGACTAACAGAACTATTCTTGCCTGTTTTGAAGACAGAGAATTCCTCAGTGAAATGACAGTCTGGTTAAATGTGTAGCTCCCTTTGCTGTACTGAATGTCTTGTTTCTCTCTGTAGATGCAAGTGTGCAGTTAAATGCAGCACAATCCCGCTGCTCCCTGCTGGAGAAACAGCTGGATTACATGAGAAAAATGCTTTCTAGTGCAGAACTGGAAAAGAAAATGATTTTAGAACAACAGGTGAAGCCCTTTAGCATAGTAACAAAGTAGTGACATAGTTCAAAAGTATGGAAATGTGCAGGATCCGAAGTTTTTTATGGCCATTGTTTTTCCTCAGCTCTGCTCAGGCTGCTAGCAAACAGAAGCAATTTACTCTGACTGATGACAACTATTCAATGAATTGTATGAAAAGCTCCCTGGGTGGAACTCCTAATGAGCAAAACCATGCTAATACTTGTACACTTGGTAGACAAAAAAGCTGCTGGAAGCTTAAGTTGTCTTTGTCTGCCTGGTATTTTTCATCACTTTGCAATTTAAAAAATATGGAATTTAAACTAATTAAACACCTTTACTGTGGTGTGGGGTGGTTTGGTGGGTTTTTTTGCTGTCTGAAACAATTTCAGTCAGTTGCCAACTCCATTCTTGCTTATTTTTTCCAGGCTCAGCTTCAGAAAGAGGAAGATCAGAATCAGTTGGAACTGCACACAAAACTTGAAAAGCTTGAAATGCTAGAAAGAGAATGTCTTAAACTTAATGCTACGCAGAGAATTGCCGAAGTAAGCATGCATGGAATGACAGTCTGAAAGTCATTTGGTATAATTTTATGGCATACTATTAATAGTACTAAGTTTTGCAACAGTTACCTCTGTTAAAGCATACCTGACTGAATGCCACCTTGGCTTCATGTGCATGAGTCTTTTTTCAGTCTGGGCTTTAAAAATTCCTACAGTCCAGTTTTATCCCCACATTACAATTGCGAGCTCCTTCAGACTTCTGATTCAGCATGACAAATTGAAGTGGGACTAATCATTCTTGCCTTCAAATTCAGGACAGGATCAAACACTTAGAAGAAAAGCTTTGTGAAGAAGAGCGTCAGCATAAGCTAATACAAGATAAAACTGCTAAGGTAGACTGAAAAGGTTTTATTTTACCTTATTTTTTAGTACTGAAGAAAGCTATTCTCTCTGTTCAAAATACCCTTCCTTTTTATTACATTTTAACTCCACATATTTATTACCCAGGCAGAACTCCTGGAATACTACCTAGACCAGTTATAAACTATGTATTAGAAAGATTGCCAGGTGTGTTGCATTTCTCAATGAAGAAAGATTCTACTTGGGTTTGTATTAGTGATACAGTTCATCAGCCTCAACACTGCTCTAAGTGACCCAGGTAGAAAATTAATTTCTAGAAAATCTGTAACTGAATCAGGTAAACTTAATTTAAAATAACTCAAAAGTGGTCACATGAAACCTTATATCCCAAGTGAGGTTGGTTATTATGTTTGTTTTCCTCCCTTTGTTAAGACCTGTAGAAATCTAATACATAGGGCTATACTTGAAAAAATCTTAATCAGTGAAATGTTGTTCATCAAATGAAATCTTGTATAATTCATTATTCTGTGAAGCCATAATCAGTTTGCTGGGCCACCATCCATCTGAGAGAGGGGTATTTGCCAAAGAGAGCAAAATCAAAGAAACCTTTTATTAAAGGGGCAAAGTAGTTGTATTCCAAAGTTCACTTTGTGCATAAGTAGCAGCCAGTTTGAGAGAGAGAGACCAGCTGTGGGGGAATTCCCTTGAGGTGGGGG
>VXBT01000852.1:1213746-1224604 GCA_013400235.1 Oriolus oriolus | reverse complement strand
TGCAGCGCTGAAGAGTAATATTGGAAGAACCTAAGCAAAGCTGATGCCTTAATTTAATTCATCACTGCTGTCAGCTTTTATACCTCATCCAAGGATGATGGGTTTTCATCAATCTAGGAAGCTTTAAATAACATGCAGATTTGTAGCCCAGATGTCTGACCACCTCCAGAATCCAGCAGAATGACACAGTTGAAAACTGGTAGGTTTTTTGGTTTCTTGCTTAGACTGCTTGCTGCTGCAGAGCAAAAGGCCTAGTACAGAGATTTCATCTTCTGAGAAACATGGTAAGAATGACTTTCCCAGAGCAGATAGTCCAAGCATTTGCCCAAGAAAGGACTTAGGTGCAGTAAACTGAGTGCTAAACTAGTGTTAGTACCATCTTAGTACACTGTGGGATGAATTTAGGTCTGTTGGATCTAGGCTGGGAAGCACAGGGTGTGGTGTGGTTCACTTCCTCTTGATGACAGAAAAGCCAGAATATTCTCACTTTAGTGGTGGAACTCCAGCATTGTTTAGCCAGAACTGTAACACATGCCAAAACAAAGTCCTTGTCCTATATTTAATTGGGAATGATTATCATCCTGTTTATCATGGGCCTTGATATCAACTTCGAACCACCGAGCATTCTGAGGATTGTCCAGCAGGTTTGACCTCAATGTTGCACAGACAGGCTTAGTTCTCTCTGTCCCCAGATTGTAAGAGCCAAATGTTCATATAATTTGGATTTTATTATCAGATCCTCAGCATGTGGCAGGATTGGCTTATCTCAGTTGCTGGTTGTCACAGTGGAAAAGTACAGCTGCTGCTGCTGAATATGAAAATGAGGAATACTAAGACAGAGCTGCAAGATCTGCCTGATACCCTGCCGTCCTAGTAATCTGTTCAGTTTTTAAGAGTAGTTTATGCCTTCCAAGCAGGACAGTTAATAGTGCCCTTAATTGGCTCTTACCCATGCGTGAATGAGAGAATTAATTAAACCTTGCTATTTCATACTTCTAATATTACATTAAATGGCTGTTTTCTCTTTTGCTTATTGCCACAGCTTCAAGTAGGATTTGATATAAACAGAATTTTGATGTCTTCAGTAACATCTCAATGTGAACCTGAAAAGGAAAATGGGAAGAACAAAAAACCTAGGAAGGTAATGTGGAAATTTTTATTAGCATACTGTTGCTGATAGCATCTGACTCGCACAGAGACTGGAATTTGTGAAAAATGGTGATGTAAGAGGCACTTGATTAATCTGCTGCACTTTACTCGACTTCTAAAGTGACAAACAGTGCTAAATAACTCTTTCTGACCCCGTTTTTTTTCTTTCCTTCATTAATAAAAATGGTACTGGGGCTGCTAGGACATCACTGGAAAACCTTCCCTTACCAGCTTTACAATGACCTCTGTTAAAGTCTTACTGCCATCCCCCGTGTGCTGTCTTAGCTGCCTTTCAGTTTATCTGGCAAAATTATTTTCCAAAGTTTTAGCTCAGAATCTTAAGATGGTGTGTTTTGGGGGGATAGCTGAAATCAAGAGAATTTATTTTGCAACATGTGTTACAGATCAGTCAAAATTTTGCAACTGTGGTTTTGAAAACTTAAGTAAACAAGGTTCAATTCCTTTAATGTTACCCTGATTGTTAAACAATCTCCTACATGCACATGGAATAAAATTTACATGTGTCAGCTATTGGAAAGTCTTACTTGTTACACATACAGGAGGGAAAATATTTTTTTTTAAACCAGAAGAAAACTGAGATTATGCATTTCACTGTCTATTTACTTGCATTTTACTTACTAAAAAAAAGTTTAAGATTGTACTCTTGGATCAGCAGATTGGAATTTCTTGTCTTATATTTTCTTATGACAGAGAAATCCTACAATGAAGAAAACGCAGCCTTCACAATTACATGTAAGGGCCGGTGAACTACCTTTTGTGGCTGGGAAGGTAGGTGAAAACCAGTGTTCTCACTAAAGTGGCATCTACAGTTTGAGTAAGGCTCTGTAGTTGTTAATTACTTCTGTAAGCCATTAATAATTCTTCTTTAAGTCTGTCAGCTCTAGCCATTCTGTCAGTGCAAACGTACAAAGTGTGTTGCATATTATGAAGCATCGCAATCCATGTATCTCATCACGAAGACAAGGAGGAGCTACATCTGGGATTTCAGGACACAGTGCACTTCCAAAATATGTATCCTCTTGTTCCACATCACCCACTGCCACCAGGAGCTTTTCAGACCTTCTGTTGGCCTTACAAGACGAGCTGGGCCAAATGAGCTCGTGAGTACCCATCCCTGGTGTTGTGCGTAACCGTGACTTCAGCAGTAGCCCAGAGAAGCGACAGGGGTGCTGTAGTCAAGCCTAGCCTGTTTTAGCTGTAGGGCTTCTTGCTGACAGAATGACCTGAGCAGGCTTGACTAGTAAGATTTTTCTCATTCAAAAAATTCTTTCTGTCCTAGTGTTTCACTGGTTTTGTTTTTCTCCTTCCACATCCTCTATTTAAACAAGCTGCTACTGAAGTAGCAGCTGCAGCAAATGAAAAGCCTTTCAGACCTGTGCTTTTTAGAAATTTTAAACATATTCTGAGATATACAGAGTAACCAACGTTTTTCTCCTGGAGAAGGCTGCGAAGGTGGTGCTAATACTGAGCAGGCCTGCAGGATGCAGTCAGTCTGGGTAGTGGGATGGGTTAGTACAGCTCTGGCATGAATAGTCCTGTCACAACATCTATCCTGTTCCTTTGTACTCACTCCGTGTTCTTTCCTTACCAGTGTACCTGCTGGGTCTTTGTGCTGAGTCAGTCTGGTGCTCGTACCCTTTGCTTGCTGATAGCAGGGGAACCTGCTGGTCCTGTAAGGGGGTTGTGAAAGAGGGACAGTCTCCTGCCAGAAAGTGGGGAGGGTGTGGAAGAAGCTAACACTTTAGATGGGAGTGTATGTATCTTTCTAGCCATGCAGCTAAATGTGGATTAGAACCTGTTGTGTTCTTAGGCATCTTCCCATTAACGCAGGCTTGTGGGACTATGGGCCAAAGCTCTGTAGCTGGTCGTAGCAGACATGTCAACACGATGAGCTGTGGTTTGAACAGAGGAGGATGTGCTGATTAAACCAGTTAGGATGTTGACACTGATTTGAAATCCTTGGTGTGGCAAAATTTAAACTGGCAAGCAATCTCATGTTCAAAAAGCAATGTCTGGCTTACTCATGGCAGTTCAAGGACAGGCTTTTTTTTATAGCAACAACCAGTTGCTTCAATTAAACTGTCAATGAGAAGCAGTTACTCAGAAGTCAGAAAAGAAGTTCTGACCTTTTAAAAGGGATTACTTATCTAAGAGCGGGTCTCTGCCTTCAACTTGTTCAGGTATCTGGGTATCAAGATCTACACAATTTCTTTTACTTTATCTGGTTAGTTTAATTAAGCAGCCCACTTTGCTGTAAATCTTTTTGAGTAGAATATTTTAATTGGAATAATTTGTCAGAAAAATTGTAACTTGAATGTACTAATTTAAAAAATACTTGTGTATTACACTAAGCCTTCAAAGTCTGCACTAAATTGGGCAGGAAGTGAAAATGTTGTACTACACAGCTGCCGTTCACTTTCAAAAATCTCATTTTGCACACTATTACACATGTAGTTGTTATGCCTGTGGGAAAAAGGAGAAGTAAGATGGACATCAGCTAAAAATTTGGAACGAGAAAATGAGACTCACAGGAAAACCTTCTCCTTTTCTCATGTTAATATATTCCAGATTAATGTGTATTGTGTGAGAGTGGAAATAATGCTAAATTTCTATACTCTACACAAAATGGCTAGCAACTCTTGCAGGAGGAAATCCTAGATCATCCTACATCATGAATACTTAGATTGCCATTCTTGTCTTTAATAGTGAGCATCAAGAACTTCTGAAGCAGATACAGGAGACTCAAGACTCCCAAGCTTGTGAAGACCTAGAACAGGAGCTGGATTGCCTTGTAAAACAAATTGAGATGAAAGGAAAACAAATATCCAAGCTGAAAAACCATCAGGCTACTGTAAGAATGAAATGTAAAGTCTCTAGCTAGTAACATTCTAGTTGAAAGGCTGCCACAACTCTGCCTCCTGTTGTCATCAGCTAGAATGTCACTGGACTGTTTTAAGCCAAGGTGTTGCAATATGGGTGATTATAATTAGACTGCTGTCTCATATTCTTGTACCTCCAATTCCTTCATTTAATCAAGAAAAAGTGCTTAAAACTGGCAGTTAGGAATGTGTGCTGGTGGAAAAGCTTCCTGCCCTGTGGCAGTTCTGCAATACAGAGCCGGGTTGCTCTGTCTGTCACTTCTGCTCACCAAGTTAAGACAAACTGTTGAAATTTCATTCCTTTGTATCCTGTCCCTCAGGGGAATGAGAAAATAGAAGCTGTAATTCCTGTACAGACTGGATTAAGTGTCTTTTATATTACTGAAACGTTGAAGCTTTTTTATTAATTAGTCTGTTGACCAGATCTTCTCCAAAATAACAGCTGGACAAGCCTTTCAGTTTTGTTTAACCCTTAAACTGTCATCATTCTGTCAGTATTTAGTTTAGAGCCATAGATAACAGCTTTTCATACATGCCTATATAAAATCACTCTTCTGTAGCTGAACAGCTTAACTCTTTTGTAGCAATTTGGTTTGGAGCATATGATTAAAACTTCAATCTGTAGTTCTGTCTGATTGTTTTCTGCTTTTTCATTTTATGTTTCAAGATAAATAGACTCACCTGAGAACTTTGCTTATACAGGAGACAAAATAAAACTCAGTGTGAGACTTTATGAAAGGGGGAGGTGATAGTTAACTTAAATCTGACCAATTCTGTTCCCAGTCATTTTTTGATAGATTTTATTCACTTAAACTTTTTATTGTCCATGTAATTGCAAGCATAGAGGTGCTTTATGTCATAGCAGACGTGTCAGACTTGCATGTTAGCAATATGGACAAAAGGGCACTGACTGCTGAGTCCTCACTGTCTCTCTAGGCAGTATCAACTGGTTTTTTTGATAAAACTCTTATATTCTTTAAGAGCCAACAATTATGGTGTTACTCCTTGCCTCAAAGTCTTACTGACTTCATCCTCAGGAACCCGAGACAGTGGACAACAACTGCACCTTTGTTTCTTTCTTTTGTATATCTTAATGGCTACAGCTTGCCTTTGTTTTGGGATGATGAGGAGTGGCCCATACAATGTGGCGCAACCTTGTTGTCGTCTTTGCCTTTTATCAGTGTGCAGATCTTCTGGCAAGTGCTCTGTGCTCTGGTACAGCCTGGTCAGAGGACACACCTTAGGGTCCTGCTGTAAATAGTAGTGTCTGTATGATTCCTGTCCATCATGCCCTGGTTATCAATACAGGCCGTTCCTCTAACTCCTTGGCCTATATTGTTTTTTTCTGGTGCTTTTGCACACAGATATTTCTATTTGTATTTTGTACAATCTTAATATTTCTGATGCATATTTCTGTTTCTAGAACCTGCCACACTAAAAATGCCGTGCTAATCTCTGTGTTTCACAGTTAATAATATGTTCTAGAATGCAATTAAAGTTAATTATTTTTAGAAATGGACTTAAAGCCTGAGTTGGCATTTGGAATGCTTCCAGCCTAATTTTATCTTTGGGAAGTGACCTTTTCATGCCAAGTGCAAGTCAAGACTCATTATTTGACATTTTAAAAAACATTCTTTAGAAATTAACCCTATTTATTCTGTTTTCCACTTTTGTTAAGGAGGCTGTAATATAAGCTGCTTAGATCCAGTAACTGATAATTAACAGCATACATTTTAGAGGTTTATTGGTTATTTGCTTTTTTTATTAGGGTAGTACAATCTGAAATGGAAAGACACTGTTGTAAGTAGAGATTATTAAGAGATGATATTCCATCTCTCTCAAGCAGGCATTTTTATTTTAGGGAGCAATAGGATTCAACAACCAATTGAGTGTGGGTGAGGTCAGTTTTCTGTGGTTTCTGTATGGGCAAGGTCAGTTTTCTGTTACAGTGAGACAACTGTACAGGGTTACTAAGTTTAAACTTTTCTTTTTTTTTTTAATGTCCCTTAGACACCTGTAGTTTGGAGTTCAGTAGAAGTCCAGTCAGCTCTGGAGCTGTGGGTCTTCGGAGTATGTAACATGCTAATTAGTAATTTTTTTTTCCTTAGGTGCAGAAATTAAAGAGAAAAACTCAGAAATTGAAGCAAGGGGCAACTCATGTCAAATTAAAGTGTGGTGAACAAAAGGAAGCAAATGAGATTGCAGTCACTGTAAAAGAAAATATGTCTAAACCTTGTCCTGGGCAGAAAAGCAGAAGCTCTCTTGAGCTGCTAAAAGCTGTGAGGAAACTTCAGTTATCTCTGAAAAAAGATGATGTCATCTGAGAAGAATAGTTCTGAAGTTTGCTATGTTAGAAGTTTTTGAAGTTGTCTGACATATAGTAAATTTTTAGTTGTACGAAATACCTTTTAAAAGTAAACTGAATACAGTAGACATGTACATTCTAAACTGCCTACTCTCTAATAGGTCAGATTATTCACCTTAGCATTAATTTTCATGTAGTATGGCTGTAATTCAACTACACTTCCTTGTAATAAAGTGTTTTAATGGACTAATGAAATGTTATTATTTTTTAACTTGTCAAATAAAATTTTTTACTTTTTTTACACTTAAAATAGTATGTGATCTTTGGTGTCCTATTTCCCTGGCTGCCAAGGAGATATTTAGAGCTTGCTTTTCCAGAATGATTTGCGCTAGTGCTTCTGTACAAATAAAAACAAAAGCCTTCCTCTTCTGTAATAACTGAAGATTCAGATCACTGTGAATGAGGCAGAAGAGGTGTTGTCTCTTTATTTATATATGTTTTCATTATTATTAATATTATTACTTTATAAGTTCTATTGACAGTATTAGTATTAGGGACAGCTGGGGTCTGGAAGCACAACACATTACTTGGTTTAGTCACAGTGATATGGGAGTGTTCTTGATATGTGCATGGGAGGGGCCCCTGCCAAATGCTTGAGTGCTTGTGCTCTATTTAACAGAACCTGCTTCTGGCACAGTATGCAGTGACTGAGGTATCATAGAGGAGACCTTCAGCTGTGTACCTGTTACCAGTCTTCTTATTTATGGATTATTTCTGGCTTAGAAAAGCACTTTGTATGCTTAAAGCTGCTTAGACAAAATTCGAAGCATGGTGTTTTTCCATGGTGCAGATAGCTTTTCTGAGATAGGTTTATGCATTTCTGGATACAGGAATCACTGATACTGGTAGGGATACAGTACATAAATCCCTCTGGCTCCCTCTGTGCCTTGACCTGGTATTTTTGTTGACTACAGAATCCTGGGGAGATGGGGTTATTTTGGAGCTGGAGAAGCAGGGCCCTGGCTCCCCACTTGGGCAAGAGCTGTGGCAGAGGGCTAAAACTTTGGGTCTGTCAACCAAGTATTGGATGGGGCAGTGTTTAAACGATGGCAGCAATGAATAGTCAGTCTCCAAAATGTATGTGCTGACAGAGGCTGTCCAGTCCCAGAAATAAAGTTGTGTTTGCCCTTCTGTGGGGTGAGGGGCTGGAGGGAAAGGGAAACAGTTGAACCTGGTCCTGCTGGCAGCTGGGCGTTTCTCATCTCTGCCTGCTTCGGTGCAGGGCCACGAGCTGAAAAAGCTGTCTAGCCCAGAGCCAGGAGCTGGGATTTGAGAGGGGAAAATAGGAATGGATGATATGTGAGCTTACATTGGCTGACTGGTTACATCACTTGTATTTCAACTCAAAAGATTTAAAATACATTTCAATAAATCTCTTCTTTTCTGCTTTTTCTGTCTGAAGCTTTTATTTCTGTAGTGCATGTTTTCACATACCAAAGCAAAGCGGATGCATTTCAGCACTGGCTGAGAGATTCAAACCAGATACTCTTTCTTTGTATCCCAAACCAGTTTTCTTGCTTGAAGAAAGGCACAAAATTTGTTTTCCAATTGTATCTTGGGAGGGAGGGGTAAGGTAGGAGGTCAGCTTATGTATTTATTTATTATCAAATTCACAGTTCGAGGCAATTGTCAGTCATGTAAAACAAGTCTTCAAAGAAATATCCATCAGTGAATAATTCTCTAGAAGCTGCATTGGGGAGGTAAGTTTGTGCACAACTGTGGTGAAGTTCAGCTCCATGAGAATTAAGATCACAGTGAATTTGCTGGGATCCAACTGCTTCATGTCTTTAGGCTCCAAAAATGTTCTGGCCTGGAACTCCATAAATGTACATTTGGAGAAAGCACAGTGGTCAGAGCAGGCTTCTTCACAAGAACAATATGTTTTTGGCTTAGTAAGTGCTTACTCTATTCTTTTGCAAATCCTTGTTTTAATTTATATCCTGCATGTTTTTGTTTGTCTTCTCAGATGAAACTGTATATATCTCTTTTTTATTAATGGTTTGGATCTAGCTCTGCAGGGCAGCAGACAAAAACACACAGTGATCCAAAAAAAAACAAGACTTATTGGTTTATTTACTTGAAATCTGGGTTCTTTTACACTGAGTTATGCAAAATGGCGACAACAGGTTTTATTGGTATTTGAATCAAGGGTCATATTTTATGGTTAGATATCAAGGAAAGTGGACAAAAGATGTAGGTCAAACAGTATGATTAAAAATACAGACCAAAAAATTGCATCCAACAATGGTTCACTTTCCTGCTGCTAATGGAATATGCTAGCACAATTTAATGGCTTGTTACTTGAGCCTGCTGGCAAGAGTTTGTCCTAGTACAAAAGACATTCAGTTTGAGCATGTGTGTTACAATCTTCTAACCAGCAAAGCTGGATATTGGACATAGCTATAAATCCAGTGTGTTCTGGGAATAGAAGCTGGCAAAAACACTCAGAGCTAAATAATCAGGGCAAGATCTTGCTGGGATTTGGATACTGGCTAACGTTAACTAAGTGCAGATGTTTATGTGGACTGAAATACATTCCCAGAATAAGAATATTGTACAAACACATGATGATTTTATAGCAGGAAAAAAGCCAAGGAAGCGAGAATAATAAAACAAGCACTCTTACTTTTGATGAATCCTGTTCTGTTTCCGTCTGCGTGCACTGAAGTGGTCAAAGCTGCCTCTACTGTGTCCCCTGCTGGGGCCTATTGAAGCTTCTGCAAGTTGCTTGGGTTGTGGCTCTGGTGCTTACCTGAAAGTCTCCATGACGACCCATGTGAGTTCCACCATCTGTCTTATACAAGAGGAGAGAAGCAATTCCTGAAAGTGTTACTCTGAGGGAACAGCTGAAACAGGTCAGATGAATCTTATCCCAAATGCCTGGTCATTAGTTTTACAGCCATATCTGTGTTATTTTTATCTCAACTCCACTGGCTACATAGTGGCATCATTTCTTTTCTCTTGATTCCTTCTTATTTATACAGCTGAAGAACTGTCTACTCTTTATTCTCCTTAGCAATTTTTAATTTGGCTGGTGTTTCTTGCTTTTGTTTGGGCTTCTCAGCCCTGACTTTTGGGTTAGCTGCACCAGTGCTTTTTTTTTTTGGTCGCCATTGTGTCAATTGTTCAGGTTTGAGACCTGAATACACAGATGGGAGCCAGGAATACCAGCTTTTTCATTGTGTATTTACCACAGAATTATGGCTGAAATGGAATGGAATATCAAAACATAAGCTAAATTCATTTCATGTTGCATATTGTAAGCAAAACTTTAGATCTCCCTTGCAGGTCAAGTGTGTCCTTCTTACAGTGAAGAGGAAGCAGCTTCAAACATAATGCTGCAATGCATAAACAGAGTGGTCACACAGGAGACTTTCCTGAATGATGATGAGGTGAAAGCTAAGATGGTGTATCCAAGTTTAGCGTTACACTTCAAGGAAGTTGCAGACTACTCAGAGAATATGTGGAGGAAAAACAGAGGTGAAGAACACTTGACTAGGACACTTGAGACAAAAAAAAAAGGAGCTGGACTTATGTCCCCACTCTATTTTCTCTAGGTTATAAATCTTAAGAAACATGGGACGTTGCTGTAAAGGTGGAGAGAATAAAATTCTGTTTGCGCTTATGAATAGGACACAAAATAGTGGGCTAAAATTCAAGCTTTCCAATGATAGTGTAAGTTAAACACTGATATCTAGGCTAGGAGTCTGTTGATCATCTGTAATGACCATTCATTTTTAAGAACAGGATGAACAAATACCTTTAGGGAACAGATTTACTTTTTCCTGCCCAAGAGCAGTGAAAGTAGTAGATGAATCATAAAACCTCTCCCTGGTCCTACATCTTTAGGGCTCTGAAGTGTTCCAGCAGTTTGCCATGTTTTGCTTTTGGATGAGATCTAGGGGGCCTTTTTTAATGGTCCACAGTTTTTCACCTATGTTTTTAATTTCCATGCGTTCATTTTACTCAAATAGATAAAAATTATGTAATGTATGCTTCTTGTAAGTAAAGTTATCATAGAACCTTAGAATATCTCAGGATGGAAGGGAGCCATAAGAACCAATGGGTCTAATTCCCTGCTCCTTGCAGGACTACCTAAAGCTAAAGCAAATGACCAAGAGCATCATCCAGATGCTCCTTGAACTTGGGCAGGTTTGGTGCTGTGACCATTCCCCTGGGAGCTTGGTCCAGTGGCAGACCACCTTCTGGCTGAAGATCCTTTTCTTAGTGTCCAGTGTTGATACATGAGAATTAAAAAACAGTTCTCCTCCAGAAGGTTTCTCAGCTCTCCCTTCTGTGATACAGGCGTACTAGGAAGGTGACAGAGTTGGGAAGGATGCTTGTCAAGGAACTCCACTGCATAGATGTGCATAGTAATATGTGTTTATAGGATTGATAAGTATCTGGATGGGCTTCATAAGGGCTTTAGAAAAAAAAAAAAAAA
>VXBT01000852.1:1119472-1213722 GCA_013400235.1 Oriolus oriolus | reverse complement strand
AAAAAAAAAAAAAAGAGGTGGAAGACAAGAGTTTGCCAAAAAATGTCTTCTAATTAAATAAATTCTGCTGTTTTAATATAGTTTTTTCATATCATTAAACTTGCCTACTCGTAAATTCACCATCTGAGCTGTGTTGAGCCTGACAAATGTTTGGATTATACTAGCTTGTATGTAGCATCCTGTTGAACATTTTTTTGTCTTTGGTTCTGTTGGAATTCCAAAGGATGCATCTTGTTTCAGAAAAGAAAGGGAGTTAATACTGAAGAAAGACTTAGGGGCAGGTAGATAAATGCACACTGGTTTAAAAAAAAAATCTTAAATTTTTGCCAAGAGGTAACTTAAAATGAAAACCAGGGAAAGTAATATGATTTTTGGATTCTGGGCCTGTAAAGACAGAATGGGAGGGGCCATAATGCTGTTTTCACAGTAGTAACACAGCATAACCTTTCTTTTATTTGAGTAGTAATTTGGACCAGGATCTGCAGCATTTATTTATGTGACAACTCCCAGTTAAATTCAATGCCTAATAATTTTTCTCTATTTACCACTTCTTCAGAATTTTAAAATATCTTTTATTTTTATTCAACGTATTTTCCTTTTGCAGGTGCCAGAAGCAAATGCCCTTGTTATTCAGGCTGCTATCATGCAGAGGGAGTTAGAGAGCTGGGAATAACCCGGAGAAGGGCGCACACAATGGTAAGCTTGCTGCTGCTCCAGGTAGGGCTCCCACTGACTGCGAGGACCCAGGAGCTTTCTCTGGCCCAGCAGGCTGCACTGTGCACATTTGAATATAAAACCAGCATGAAACTCCTTCCTGAAAACAGGCACGAAAATGCCAGTATTTGCAGTTCCCTTGTATGATATGAAGTTTTTTCTCTTCTGTTTCTTGAAAAAACAGGAAACTGTGCCGGACCAGATGGGCTGGGCCAAGGTTCTCATAATTACCTGATGGTTTTGTGCTGTTCTATGACATCTGTACTGCGGATTGTTTTTATTTTCATTTTTTAAGTGAGTTTCAAATTTCTAGGTTCAGTGGTCTGAATTCTGCCATTTTTCTTGTATTAACTGGGGTATTTTATACCTGTAATATTTCCACTGGGTCAACTTAAGGGAAGTATGCTTCATGAACAAATCTGATAGCATAGTGGTCTTTGGTGGCTGATTAGCTGTTGGTTTAGTGCTAATGATGATATATAGGCTGTTTAAGTTTCCTATTACATCAAACTGCTATTGTTTATGAATGTGTGATTTGCTGGTTATTTCTGATTTTATTCAAATTTTTTGCAGACAGAATTACTCAGCTAGTCCAGTGTAAATATTTGCACATACTAAGATGGAAGAGATTTTGTAGCACAGCAGTGTTATTGGACACTTTTACCCCCTTTATCAGGAGGGAACCAAACCTAGGATCTAACATGTATACATCTAGCACAGCAGCTGTTCATGAAAAAGCAGTGTGTCAGCAATGGCTTTTTTCCCACCCAAATAAAAAGCTATTACCATTGAGGATCATTTGTCTCTGGACTTTCACTCTCAGCTGCCTACTTATGATCAGAATTAGCTGCTCAGCAGGATTCACTATTGGGACTGAAATTCCCTTCTCCTCATTGGGTTGGAAATAACATTGGTAAGCACTTAGGAAGAAAATAAACCTTTGAGATAACTCTCAGGCTAGGATTCTTCATGCAGTGGGAGTGCAACGGCCTTCTAGCTAATGCAGGAAGACGATTCAGAAATGCAAAAGTAACAGTCTCTCTTCTATATACGTAAGCAGAAGCAATTCAGTCACATCAAGAAGGAACACGGCAATGCAGTTCAGAGGGCTTCAAGGCTTTCAGTGGCAAGAAGTTTCCTAAGAGGAAAGAAAAATCCAGTGAATGTAGTGTCACAGGATGATTGTTGATTTACACCCAGTAGTTATAGTGTGTCACCTACACTCTGTGAAAGTAGTTTTGTCCAGATAAGATGAGCATTCTTTGAACAGTGAAGTGTAATTATGAAGCATCCAAAAAAGTAAACAGAGGAAGATCAAATTCAATGTAAGAAATCTATAGGTTTGTAAGTAATGAACTAGCCTGCACACATGTGACTTTCAAATCTTTTAGCAGATTGATTTTACTAGCAAGGAAACATTGCAATGATAAAAATTATTTAGGTAATTAATGAGCTCCCTGCATGTAGTGTAGGTAATGTTGAGCTGCTTGGATTTGAGGACATCTAGGATGAGAAGGAGAAAGCTTGGAGAGATTTTTTCTGTATTATCACTGTGATGATGTTTTGATAGATCAGGACACTCTTGGGGACTGAGACATCTCAATGAATTCTGCAGACTTGGGGAGTATTTGTTTAAGCATCACCTTTTGAAAATAGTTTCAAATACTTCCTTATTTTATCCAATTTCTTCAATAATTTTATTTTATCAGGGCTACGTGTCATTGACAGTGAATAAACTGGAATTATATATAATTGATAGCTACAATTTGTTTTTTTCTTTTGTGTTTCATTTTGTCACTAAATTTGCTACTGAACAGTTTTTATGCTTTCTAAATGACTAAGAAAAATAACTGATATGTTCTTAACTCCATTCTCCAGCATTTGCCTAGTTCTCATAGAATGAATATGGCTAATGAGAAATATCATTATGTGGTTCAAGAAAACTGGGAAAAAATAAGAAGTGCTTTAGACAGGAATTCAGATATTTTTAATACTGATGTGTTTCCCTGTTCAAGAGTTTTAAGAAAAAATTGTGAGGATTTATCAGCTTTCCTTTAAAACCACAGTCCTACAGATAATGCATTTGTTGATAAGTATTTTCTGAGAAAGGTCAACACTGCAAATATTGCCATCCTTGGTTTGCATGCTTGAGAAATCTGGAGTGTGGCTTTTAAAGTCAGCAGGAATCCTGGAAATCTGGTGCTCAAATTCCAGAGTCTGGAGCCTGAATCTGCAGCGGTTGCTCCTCTGGCCTCACTGTGCCTTGGACTGCAGAAACAGGCAGTTTAGAAGGACATCTGTGGGATCAGCTTGATGGAGAAGCCAAGATGTTGTCTCAATTTTGCCAAACCCTGAAACTCACCCTTCCAATTTTCTGCAACGGTATTATTTAAAATATTTCTGTAGGTGGCCTGTTTCTGGATAAACTAAGATAAGAAAGTTCTTGTTTAAAGACTTATGCTGAGGTATCTCTAGGAGTCTCTAGACTTTCACTCTAAGCTGTCTGCTTATGATCAGAATTAGCTGCTCAGCAAGATTCACTATGGAGACTGGGTATCTAGGAGTATCTGGTTGTGGTTATTCTCAAGTTTTCTTTCCTTTTGAAGGAAGGGAGGGAGTTGTTTATGTAGAGTTACTTGTGCGAGTGGTACTTAGCAAGCAAGGCAGCATTGCTGTTGCAGAGTGTTTAAAACCTATGATCTAACCCATACTGTTACAGAGTGGGAATGATGTGGAACTGTAACAGCTCACAGGACTGTCTCACAGGAAAAGTACAACCCCTCTCTCCTGGGCACTAGGCTGGTGTATGCCTCATCCTTGCAGGTGAAGAGTGGGCTGCCCGGCCTGGAGAAAAGAAAAGGTACTATGACTTGTTCTCCCTGTCTCCTTTCTCCACTGAAAATCCCTACTGGATGTACCTGTGGATTGGCACAGGGAAGGAAGGCGCAGCCCTTGGCCAGAGTGGCACTGTCCAACCAATGACAATTGACTGGGAACACTGCTAAGGAAAGTACAGATACGTGGTCTGTAGCATTTAGTTAGTGGTCTAACCAAGCTCTGACTGGTCTAATTGGTGGTGCTGGTGCAGCCATTTTTCACTCCTTAGCCCAAAGGGGTCCCATGAAGGAGAGACACGGCAGCACTGCCCCAGGAGTACAGTGCTATGAGTGCAGGAAGAACAGGGTTAAACTCTTCGTTCCAAATGCAGCCTCTTGAACCTGCCACGTTTCTCTTATACGAGCAGGATAGAAGGAGGGATAATCCATGATCTTGGATACAATGAGCTAATAATGTACAGAGAAGGGATCAAGACCTACAACATTGCAAAGTTCACCTGAGCCACCTGTGGAGTAGACCCTTATTAGTATTAAAAGCAACTCAGATGTGCTCTGGATAATTTGGGTCTTCAGTATCTGGTTATCTAATATTTGAGGAACAGTTTCATCTTCCTATCATAACTGTCATTCATCTGCTATCTAGATCTGAGTGCAGTAGATGAAACAACAGAATCATTAGACAAGACGTTAAAAACAAAGCTGAAATAAAGCATGGAACAGAAACACAGATGGCCCCGTACTGATGAAACAATGAGATAAAAATTGTATTACATGTAGTTCCAGTAAACCCCAAGAGTTTTGCTGAGCTTTAGCAAATTCTATCTTACCTGTTAGGATCTTTGCATCTATAAGCAATACTGACCAGTACTGGATAAGGAAGAATCAGCTAATTCTTACGTAGCCTTTCGAAAGCCTCTGGAAAAGTAGTAGCGGAAAAAGTGCTGCTGTTTGTTATGGTCTGGCCTAAGAAAAAAACAGCCAACCAACCAACCAAACCTCCACTGTTAAATATACCCATCAAAGAACTGAAAAAAGGGAAGAAAATATGACAAAACTTACCAGAACACAGTAGTTTTGCCTCTTCAAGGATGAAGTAATACTGGTATCCTTCAAAGCCTTAAGCAAGCCTGAGATGATGCAAAGAAGAAAACCGTTTTCTTCTATAAATGGGTGTTATGATGCCAACAGACTCTTTAACACTGATACCAGGCCAGACTCAGCCATCCCCAGTACACCCTTGTTTCAGAAGCTGACAATAGCAGCATCATGCCAGAATCAGATAATGGAGGAGTGATAACCCTGAAATAGTAACATACTTGAAGTTCTCATGGCATGTGAGGATTTGGGAGGTGCGTGTGTGAGAAGAATGTTGTATACGCCTGAGCAGGACTCTGTTCGGGCAGAAGGATTTGTTAGCTGATGTCCTTTCCTAGAGGATAGGCACTCCAAGGACTGTGGAGGTGCCTTGACCCACAACAGCTGTTTGTCTTTTGGGGTCTGGCAGAAGGCCCTTTCGTAAAAGAGATATGAAAATAATCAAAATCGACACAACATGGGTTTCCCCTGCCATCATAGTCCATTCTCTGACATATTTCTGCTTCAGGATAAAAAACCTCAAGGAATGACATCATTGATTGGGTGAGAAGTAAAGGGCACCGACAGCACTGCTTTCAGACACCTTGCACTCATGTTGCTTAAAGTACTGATGTTCTCCAGGTGGTTTGATTATGGTTTTTTGCAGAATCCTGCCACAAGGACAATGGTTTAACTCTGCCCGGGCACAGCACTGAAACCAAGGACCTGAAACCTCAGTTCCAACTTCTGCTTTTTCACTTTGATATTGACTATAACGGTAAGAATCTCAATAACTCACTGATGAGATTGGATCTCTTTTCCCTGGTAATGGAAATGTACTTCTCAATGGTAAAAAAATAGTAAAAAAAAAGTCTTTAAAAGCATGGAAGAAAGTTCCATTTACTACAAGTCAGTGTTTTGCATCATGGAAAATATGATTGTGTTATTTTGCAGCAGAAAGGCTCAACTCGTGCCCACTAAGCTCTAATAACTGCTCACGCTTGTATTTTCAGTATTTTGGTTCCGAGGCCGTGCCTTTGTTCTCTCAGCTCTCACTAACGTTTTCTGTGCATTTTCTCGAGCTTTCCTGCCTTTATTTGGTGTCTCCCTGAGCTGTAGTCCTTCCACTAGAGGTCAGCTGCAGCACACCATTGCCCAGGAACTCGCCAGCCTCCACGGTTCTCGGGATACCAGCAGGAAAACCCTCAGTTTCCTTTTTATTGTCATCCAAAAGGCAAAACCAACCGAAAATCTCCACCACGTGCCCAGGGTCCAAAAGAGATGTGTAGCTGTTAAACAGAAATAACAGACTGTTTTTAAATGCATGACTTGCCTTACAAACCGTACCTTGTATGAGCACAGGTGATCAGCTGAAAAGGACAAAGGTTTGGTTGCATAAACGGATCTGTAAGCCTTTCCTCAAATTAACATTTTACTAGTCCAGCTGATCTCACTGACCTATCAGAGATAAGTGCAGGCAGACATGTTTACCCAGCTAGGCAATGATGTACACTGCCTTCATTGTAGGCTGGCTTAGTTTGTGGCTTCTTAGTTTTTGAACAGGACTTTCAAAGTACATCTTCTCAGCTAATGCTATTCTTACCAAATTCAGTGATAAGAAATGTGCTCTTAACTTCGGTTGAATAACAGTGGTTTTGAAAATCCTGGTCTTCTATTTGGAGGCGGCAGAACTAACAGCAGGGAGTTTTGTTGTGTCTGCTGGAAAAAAAAAAAAGGAACCAGGACAAGAACGTCTCCTTTGTCCTTTTACCACTTCACTTCACTTCTTTTCTTTTCTTTTTTTTTTTTTTTTTTTTTTTTTTTTTGGCTGATATCTATATACGCAGTATTGCTTTACTCTAGGATTTCTTATCCAGCTTAGGAAATTTATATCAGCACCATCTCCTTTTGTGCTTTAGGTTCTGCAAAACTTTAGAAGCATATTCTGCAAACAGCAGACAATGAGAACATTTCTAGTTTATGTTTATGATGCAGAGGTTTCTCAGTCAGAGAGGTGGGGCATGCTAGATGCAGCCAGGACTTTGGAAAAGAGAGACTACAGGATTCCTTATTTAAAGGTAATTATGAGAAACTTTCCTTTTTCAGTTGTGTTAGTCCTAACCAGTCTTCAGGATGTACCAAGACACATTTCAGTGAAGTCTAAAATGTTTCTTTTGACAAATGGAGGGATGATTTTTTTAATAATCCAGGCATTATCAAACTACAATATTTTGGTAGTCAAGAGCCCCTATTCATATCTGCTGAAAATACAAACTGAATATGTTGTTCTTGCTTCACTATATATTGTATCCTATATAAAAACATGTAGCAATATTCATAAGTTTTGTGGTTACTTTTATGTCAACCAGATTAATCCTAAAATAGATCCCTGGCAGCAAAAGCTTTTGATGAAACTGCAGTAGAAAAAAGGATATAAGCTGATGAACCTTCATTCAAAATCTGTAGCGGTAATAGAACTTACAGTGATTTCATTTAAAGTTATTTTAATTTATTTATTGGACACTTCCAGGGAAATTGAAATCTCTAGAGAAAGGTTTTCTCAGGTTTATGTATCATGTACTTATGCTTGAACTCATTAAAGATCTATTACTAAGGTGCTACAGAGATATTTTCCCTCCTCTTTCTCAGTTCAGCAGTTTCAAAAGGCAGCTCAAACACTTGCATAAATATTCAAAAGTTCTGAAGTTCACCTAAGTCAAGTCAAAATCAGCCCTGGAATTTGTGTCAAAGGGATTGCTCAGAACAGCTCTTTTTGTAATGTGACCAAGGTTCAGACCTGTGCTCAAAAGACAAGGAGAAATGCTCTTATAATAAGGTACAAGTCGGTGGGGCACAATGTGCCCCAGGGAGCGGCTACTGAGTAGTTTTGGTTTGGTAGAACTATTTTGGTTCTAGCTTCACAAGTTCTCTTGATTCTGGTGATATCATGCCATTTGGGGACATTTGGAGGATGTGCTACCTGCCACCCAGCCTCCTTGGAAAACTGGCAGTGTGTCTTCACAGATCAGGCCCGTTTTGCATCCACAGGGAGCCTGAGGCATCTCTAACACCTCCCATTCATTCGGGCTAACTGCATCTTATTCACTGTGTGTATCCTTCAGGGCTGACCTGCACCTGCCCAGCAAGTTCTGCTCATTCACCCCTGCTGGGGATGCTTGGAGGAGCTGTGGGGTGTGACAGGCTGCTCAAGTGTGCTGGGGTCTTGCCACATTTTCCCAGTGAAATCGGAACGGGTCTGGTATCCTCATCTGTAAAACTGGAATAATAGGCGTGCTCTGCCTCTGAAACATGAGGAAAACTAATGTAGTTAAGATGGTGAACTGCTACTATAGAGCTGGATCTATATAAATATCTCATCCAGTAACAGTGATCTGGCATCAGAGGATGAGGTTACTGCCTCTCACCCCCTGAGTGAGCCTGAAGCACTGTGAAAATAAGAACATCTTGTAACTCATCTCCCAGTCTTACAGAAAATAAATACCTTCTCTGAAGCTGTGGAGGAGTTGTGGCCCTATGTGCCCTCTTCTATCAATAATCACATTCCTGACAAATGGAAAGTCCTTGGTGCACTGTCTCTTCTTTTATTACTCCAGCTCATGGGAGGCTGTTTTGGCCCGGAAACGTCACTGAGCTCCTGAGGTTTCTATTGGCAAAGAACCGCTGCTGCAGTCCATCCAAATACCTCTGTGCTCAGGCTGAAGATCCTTGCTGTCTGGAAAGTGGGTAGTGGGCTTGTCAAAGAGCCACAGATGATGCTGTGGATGTGTTCAAGTTGTGGGCAAGCATTCATTTGGGACCCTTGTTGGCTGGTAGCTGTTTAGTAGAGAAGAAGTAATGGATCAGAAATTGTTGACTCCCAACCAGTAAGAAAGTGAATAAAGTAAATACTTGGGAAATAAATGGAAATGTAATTTCCATAGAGTTTGATATTTAGTTTATATTTTTATTAAAGACTTCTTGGTCCTCTGCCCCGCCTTTTAGGTTTTTTTTTCTTCTCTATTAAGTAAAGTTCCATTTGTTCAAAACAGATGACAAAGAGTCCTATGAAACTCCTGTTCTTAATATGATTGGAATTGCTATCAATGCTTTGCTAGAAGTTGTATCAAGAAAATTTTATGGATACTCATAACTGCTAAAACATGACTCTGTTCTTCAAATTATACTTCTGATAGAAGTGGCAATTGAAAAATGTCCTGCAAGGTGAGATGTGGTTTTTTTAAATTACTTTTGTACTACTGATAACCTTATTTAACCTAGGGTTTGGCAGTACTCTGTATATTATTATTCTCCCTGGTTCCTATTTAACATTCATTATCACTTTTGTGGGTCTCACAAAACATTTGAGAGAGGACTTAAATTACAGAATTCAGAAACTGGATGTGTAGGCTTTACACCTGAATTTGGCTTTACAATATTTTAACTAATGTAATGGATTTGATTTTGATGATGCTCTTAGAAAGATTAGATGTTTATGATCTTTTTAAAAAAAATTGGACTGAAATAAGTTTTCTTTTATGATCCCTGTTTTCGAACCTTTTCCCCATGCCAGATACTTCACAAAGAAACCATTCTTTCAAATCTTGCCACAGCAGGTAATTTTTCTGGAAAGCTTGGGTGCAAGCCATCATCACCACTAACAGAAGTAAAACTGGCTTTGCTGCTCACTGCGACAATGAAAAAAAAATCATTCTCCTTGTTTTTTCTGTAGCGATCTGCTCACCAAATACAATATGTTTGATGTTGATCATCACGCCTTAAGGGTGAGGTAACAAGAACAGGAAACAAGAGAGGCAGTCACTCCCCTCCGTAAATCTTAGGCAAAAACCACTTGCATATTCTTTCTAACCTGGTATATTTCCTCCATATGCTATAACAGGCAAATCCATTCTACATTTTCACCTTGGAGAGGGGGCAGCAGAGAACTTTCTCAAATACAGAAGCAGCAGTCAGGAGCAGTGCTGCAGAGGCCAGATGCTCTAATTTGAACTTGACTCACTGTGGGATGGGGTCTGGCATGCTGACTCACTGGCCTTGTGAATATTTTTCTGTATTTGATGTGAGAATGATGGAGGATCTCCAGCATGTGGCAGCAGTGTTTGAAACACATCCTGTGTGGTCAAATTCTACCACTTCTTTTCATGCTGCTGGACAGCAGAGCTATGATCATGTCTGGGAGGAGTTCCACCAGATACTTAGAAGGGTAGAAATTATGGGTAATGGTCAATGAACACATCTAGCAGGCATTTGTCAGCTTTGATAGAGCGCTTCTCTAACAGATTTGTTTGGACACCAGCCTTCTCCTTTTTCAAAATTCAGTCTGCTGCTACCACTGCTAAGCAGGAGCTGCCCAGCTGCAGTGTATGGTGGTGTGCCAAAGTGTCCTCTGCTCCTTGTGCTCACAAGCTCCAGTACAGCACAAGCAGTGTGAGACTGCACCTCTGTAAAAATAGCATGGGGATGTGCCTGTAGCAGGGCTGGGGTGTGGATTTAGCCACAAGAAGTGTGCCCTGGTATTTACTGAAGGGTAGTGGTCTTAGGGAATGGGTCAGCAGGTGTGTATGGGGGAGAGGGGAGGAAGGACAGGGGCATGCCCTGGTTGCTGGAAGCCATCCAGCAACTGAGCACCTGGGGACCTGAGAGCAAAGGCCTGCTTTGTGCAGGGGCAGGTGTGATAGAAAGTTCCTCCTCTAAAGGAGGAAGTGGCATCTGTGGACATCGCCTCACAGAGGCTCTGAAGCTGCAACAGATCTCCAAATTTTGGAGAGAGGGGGAAAAAGCCCAAATGGCCCCACTGTGGGAGTAGTGAATGAAAAGTAGGACCTACTTCTCTGGTATCTGGGGAAGTTGCAGTATCTGTGTGGCAAGCTCTATGACTAATCCTCTGAAAGTGCAGATATCCCTTTGATGCAGATGGACTTTGATTCCCTAATTCTTTATTGTCCTTCAGGCTCAGAAGCCCTTCACAGCTGCTGCATTATGCACAGAAGGGTTACATCCCAGAAGGTTTTGTATCTATAGCCCAATGTTCAATTTGGCTCACTGTACCCATGCCTGCACCAGTGGGCCCTGGTGGCAAGGTAACAAAAAAGTGAAAAATCTCCTTGCTTTGCTGCTGTTTTTTTAAAGAGGAAAGGTCTCAGCTACTGGAGCTGGGTGCAGCCCTAATGTTAATGAGAAGGTCTTGTGCCCATGCACTTGGCAAGGATCAAGCATGGCAGTAATACAGGAGTAGGGGAAAGAGAACAGAGAGAGACAGGGAGACAGCATTTGGTCTCACCCATTCCCTCTTTCCTGCTGATTGATCTGTCCCAAGCTTGGTACCAACTCTGTGTTAAAAAATATAACCACGTTTTTTTTGTCAGGAAAATTTCCCACATGTGAAAAAATACTGAATGGCTTCCTAACTCAGGCTGACCCAGACCAGGAAATATTTGATTACTAAATGAAAACTTCAGGAAAAAATGCTAAACATTGGGTTGACTAATGCAAGCAACATGACAATTTAAAAAAAAAAAAAAAGAAGAAAGAAAGAAAACAGGTTTGCACTGTACATCTTTTGTCAAGTGCACTAAATCCACAACTGGGTTGGGAAAGAGTACCTGTTTGAGGGCAAGGCAAGGAATGTGACTAATTTCAATTTTAAAACAGCCTAATCATCAAGGTTGTTGAAAAACTAGAATTAGATCCTCCACAAAGGGAAAAAAAAAAAGGTGCTGTCCAGGTCTCTAGGCTTTTAAAATAAAACTTTAGCTGCTATCCAAATATGTGCCACCACATTTTTCCTCATGTAACTCACATTTTTCAGACAGCATTGGTGGTTGTTTTGGAGTGGAAATTCTAAATGGAAATGCTTTATCCCATGCTTAGTCCAAATACTTACCATGATATTTAACAGAGATGTACAATTAATGCTATTGATTCAGGAAAACATATTTTAGTACTACTTGACCTCAGGCTATTTTAAGTAATAGAGATGGAAGGACCAAGAGTTTCTCAAATTTAAAAAAATTAGACCTTTAGAGTCAATGAGAACAGGATGAGTGAGGATGATCATGCTAAGTAAGATAGAGAAATTGGTTTACAGATAATCTATCATTGCAAGGATTATGTAAATAATTCATTGCTTGACAGTTTGTGACCAAGATTTGCTTGGCTTGAAAGAATTCTTGGAGACAATACACTCATGTCAACTGGCAAATTTACAGAACTGCCAACATAGTCCTAAGTTTATCTGTGCTACTTCTATTAGAAGCTTCTTTAGAATGTCTCATGTTGAGCAGGATAAATTTGACAAGCACCAATTTGTAAAGATACATTAAGATGATTTTCTGTAATCAGAAAAACCAAGGCCAAGATCAATGCTATAAAACCTTTAGCACATTGAACAGAATTCCAATTTATGCCATCCAAATAAATTTGGTTAGAGAAGATGGAAAAATTTTTCTTACCTACTTGATTGTCTGAGGCAATTAAATGGATAATGCCAAGTAAATCACTGTCCATAATGATCCACAATTAATAAATACTGTGTAACTCACAGTGATCTTCTTGTCTACACTGATACTAATGCCAGTTTAATTCCACTGATACTGGTAGAGTAACTCCTGATATTTGTGAGAAGGCCTTGGAATTGATACCAAGGCAGGTGTAGCTGTTCTCCTGCTTGCTGTTCTTCTGCTGTTCTTTTACTACAGTGTTGAGTGTGCTAGAAAGAAGTGAGAAAAAAACCCAAACCAAGTATTTAATTTAATTTTAGAGAATGTTGGATAGAGCATTTAATATATTCTTGTTTTGGGGGTGTTGTGTATACATCACAGTAAAACTTTCCTACAGCCTAGTCTGATGTTACTTCTTTGTTCCACATTATGATTTTACCCCATGCTCATCCTATGACCTGCTGGAGCCCAGAAATCAGTTTTTCTTTTATGTCTGGAGGAAAGAGGATGAACTAGGTCAGACATGTCACTAGCCATAGCTGTGCTGAGGTTTTAGTGAAACAGATGTTCTGAATTTCTTTGGAAAATTTCCTTGTTCTGACCCTTGCTGCAATTTTGTCTTTGAAACAGGGACAGCTCTTTCATACCCAAGGACAAACCACTAGGGACTGGAAAGGAATCAAATATCGTAGAGTTTATATGCTGCGATAATTGCACTGCTGGCTGGATTATGAATTTCATCCAGTATGGAACTTCCTTCCCTTTTCTTTTTATTATGATAAAGCCTATGCATAAAACTGCTTATGTATTTATATATTTAATAAAGCCTGAAAGAAGGAAGAACAATTATACCAACATATTGACAGAAGCAACAGTGCCATCCTCCATCCTTTTCCATTATTCCATACTGCAGGTTTCCACGACTTTCAGTCCTGTGGGCAGCACCAGTCTTCTTTTAGACAACAGACAAAGCCAAACTGCTTTGGAGAGGTTCAGAAACCTCCTTGAATAGTAAAAAAAATGTAATTACATTTTTTCTGTCTGGAAAAAGGGATTGTTATACAGGCAGCTTGCAGCTGCTCGAGCTAGAAGAGGGCACAGCCACTGCCCACAGGGAGCACGTGGTGAGAAGAGAAGCCTACTTGTTCTTTCTTTTCTTATGTCCCCTGAGGAGTCTGTGAGCTAATGGCAAAAAAACTTGACATAAAATCTGCAGAGATCAGAGCTAATTTTTTTAAGAGGAGAGCTGTCATCCAACTGAAAATGCAACTGTCTGCTTGTTCCAGCCAGTGTGCCTGAGGATCCTTACGTATTTCAGGTCCATGGAGAGAAGCCTGACCATCAGTGCTGCTGGCCACTCCTTCAAGGCCGGTTGCCTAAATGCCAGTACAGAAGATGCTGCCAAAGGAGGCACTGGGGTTTCTGGTGGCCTGAGTGCTCAGCCACACGTTCAGTGCACACCAGATGACTGCGGGGCGAGGTACCACCTGAGTCTTCCAAAGCATGTTCTTCACCAGGAGTACCCTATCCAGTGCTCTGGATCTCTCCATGCCAACTGTGTTGTGATCCATTGCTGAATGATCTGAGGGATTCAAGGTAACCTATTCCTCAGAACCATGTCTTGCCTCAACCAACTAAAACTTGTGTTTACCAGTGGTCTGCAATAAACCTGAGAAACTTCAGGCATGTGGAAATACAATGTGAATAATGACTGCCAGATAAACATTCATTTAGACAGATGCTGCTGCCTGTGCTTAAACTACAACCTTTGTAAGTGTGGAACTATCGTACAGCATAGATGTTCCTGAAAAATCTGAGGCATCCTGCAATTTATGGAAAAGCTTGTTTAAGTAACTCCTAATGACTTCTAAAATGTATTATTAAATTTAGGTAGACCTTAGGACTTACTGGTTTTTAATCGTGGATGAGGGCATGTGGCCGAAGTGAGATAATTTGTACATTTACTTCACAGATTTGAAGAAATAACTACAAATGTAATTCCTAAGGCTTATCAAACTTTGACTCTCCAACATTTTTTGTGAAATATCCTGAACAGAATCAGTATCTCATGCTGATAGTAGTGCTTTGATGTGAGATATGTAGTACTTTGTCTTTGAGCTGTGGAATTTCTGCTACTTAACACTCATCCCAAAGTTCTCATGCAGAAAACCTGAAGAAGCATGATAGTATTCTACAAGGAGTTTTTTCAGCATTTTGAACTCATGTTTATTTCTTATTTACTGGAAACCTGTTTGTGTGTTTTTCTCCATAGAAACACATAGAATTAAACACACATACAAAAGAACTGTGGCTATAACCAAAAAGGAAGTAGGCTTCCAGCCCCTATTTTTTGCTTTTGTTAAGACTTCAAACACTCCACCCAATCCCCAGAAAAAAACCCAACAACAAAAATAAACACCCCCAAACAAAAAATCAAACCAACCAAACAAATAAAACCCCCACACCACCTTCATCCTGAAACATGAAAAATCTTAAGCTTCTTTGAAAATAAACAAAATGCAGGGGACAGACATAAAATTGATGATATTTTTAAGGTATCTTTAGTTTTATTTCTAATATGATCACATTTACCTTTAAAAATATAATCACTAAAAATTCCTAAATGAAAGATACTTGGGACCAGAAAATTGTATTGTTCCACTAAAGAAATGTTGAACTGAGTGCTCCAGCATCTTCAGATTTTCAAGTCAGAAAAAATAATTGAAAAACTTTTGCTTTTGGGAGGTGTCAACTTTCCAGGGAGTGGGCATTGAGACAAAATCTGAATTCTAGATTATATACCTTTGTTTTCATTCCCTTTTTTTTTTCAGTGGCAGAAGAAATGATGCAAAGATCAGTTCTGACCTTCCATGTATGCAATTTCTGATCTGAAGATCACCTGTGAAATACTTCAGGGAGCCCTTGCAATGAGAAAGACATTATTGCACAGTGGCCTGTCTTTCCCCTGGACTAATACATGGATATGGAAATACACTCTTGAACTTCAACTAAAGCCTAAATAAATATTTACTAATCTGATTACAGTTTATTTGGCAGTGAATTTAGAAGCAGAGGCAACAGTATTTCCTTAACAACAGTCTCTAATGTGTTTTGTTTGGTTTGGTTTTTTTTAATATACTGCACAGACTGTCTTTCAAGAACTGAAACAACAGGAAAGCCAATTTAGTGGCAAGCTACTCGAGACCTACCTAACATGTAGGTAGCATGTGCTATAAACACAAAATGTATGGCACTTTTTCTTAAATATGTTATCATTTAATCAAAGCTCAGGATTGGAAGGGTACCTGTGTTATGAATCCCTCCACACTGTAAGCTGTGAGCCAGTGTGACAGCTCAGCACACAATCGATCTGAAACTGAGACTGAGTCGGCGTTGCACCTTCCCTAGCGGACTGCTTGGGGTGATCAGAGGTGAGTTACAATGACAGAAGGCCCTGCAAACCAATGAATTACATTTCATTAGAACTATTTTCTGTTCCACTTCAAGATTCAGCTTGGAAGAAAGTCAATAAGATATATGTAGGCATGTGTTACTTTATAACCCAAAAAGGATTTCTTAAGCCCCAGTAAACCTGAGCAGAATGAGAGGAGAAAACATGCAGGCAAAAAGTATCACACAAACATCCAGTTACTTGATTTGCTGCTAAGATACATAACTGGGTATTAACGTTTTTTATAGGCATAAGTAGTATTTAGAAGGCTTGGGTAGTCTCTTTAAAATATGACTCCCAAAACAAGCTCAACAGGGAGAAAGTCCTCATTACTTCNAAGGGAGAAAGTCCTCTTTTTTTTTTTTTTTTTTTTTTTTTTTTTTTAAGAGATCTCTAGTTTTATAGTCACATACCCCTTTTGCAAAGTGCAGTAGTTTTGACTGAGATATTTAGGACTAAGAGCAGGAATCACCAAAAAAATAAGCTGAGATCTCAAACGTGGAAATATTTCAATAAATATTCTCCATAAAGTTGTTTAAAAATGCAATCAAAAACCTCTTGTATCTGCTGTGGTGAAGTCAGCCCAGCATTTGCTCAGTTATTTACCTCAATCAAGTTGAATTTAATTCTTCTATAAAGGGCTTTGATTTAAACTTTAGCAAATTCTGCACCCCATCATTAAGAGAAGTGAAATGGATAGTCTGTTCAGAAGAATAAGGAAAGAACAGAGTGCAGAGAACTGTATCAAAAAAAGGAAAGGAATCTTACCTGGCTGATCCAACACACTGTCAAATTAGGTGAATGTTTTTCAGGGCTGTTTCATAAACTTTATGGTAAATAATGAATTCTGATTCAGCATAGATCTGTGAAGCTGGCAAGCTGTTCTTCCCAGCACGTTTAAATTCTACTAAGATTTCAATGACTTAGGCAAATAGCTTTTCCTTTTCTCCATCCTGTCTTTGAATAGAATTTGAGACACCTGGGTAGCACTGGAGATTCTGTCAAGCAAGATGTTAGGACAGCCAGTGAAAAGAGGAAGTCCCAGTACATTGTGCATCATCATTCGGCACTGAAGGGAGAACAAAGTTGCGTTACACACCAGGAAATAGAAAAACCAACAGAAAACCAGGGCCTTGCATTTGCTTGCTAGATTCTTACAAGAACCATTAAAGAATTTCCATGGCTATACCCCTATACCAAGTGTTTATTTATACTGGAAGATTAACTTCAGCAATTGTACACCTAGAGACGTATGCGTGTTGTTCTCTCTGTGGCACTCCTAGTCAAGAAACAGAATCTTTTGAAAATGAACACCACTTCTGCTGAGTGCAGTACTGGATTCTTGCCTGGGGTGTTACCAACCTAACTAATGACTCACTGCCAAGGTAGACTATTCTCTCTTAAACATGCTGATGGTTTTTTTTAGAAAAATGAGGTCATTGTTAAACTATTCTACTGAACAAGTTCTGGTGTCACAGCAATTTGGGACACCAGTCAATGAGTGTTCCTTTTAATTAGTGCTAAAGTCCTTGTGTTGTGTGAGCTTATCTCCAAATCTTGCAAGTGGAACTTAGCCAAGAAGGTTTTAAAAATATGTTGACATTGAATATCAGAATTTAAGACATTTTTTGCCATACTTGATCTAAATTAGAAAAAAGAAGAAAAGTTCTACCTTAGTTCAAGAGCTAATCTTTTGCATTTTAATTCCTTCTTGGTACTTTTTGTGGATTTATATGACTGAAGGAAAAACTAGGCACAATAAAAAATTTGTACAGTGTGTCTTACTCTATGATAGTATAAATGAAGCCATGGCGTAGCTCTTACTTGTAAAAAAGTTATATTTTGGCGATATTTTATTTAGTCGTTCTCTGCCAGTGACAAAATACTTTGTTCTGAGGCCAGATCCAGTCTTAGGTCAGTTATACAGCATTGAAATCTTTGCAGAGCTGGCTGCTGTTTCCTGGGTGTCTCTTCCATGGCACAGGTCCACAGTGCTCTGTTCATAGAGTTTGCAGAGGTGGAAAACCATGACAACTCTCACACTAGTGCAGATGAATAAATTCATACACAGGACCAGTAAGGGCTTTACATAATATATGACATGAATTTAGAGGACCCAAAGGAGATTTGGAACAGCTGCTGCTTGTGACCAGCCAGTATATTAAGAAAGAAAAATGTAAGATATCCACAGGTCCAAAACAACTGTGATAGTTGGGTTTGCTCTTTCCAAGGTAGGCCGAGCCCATGACTTGAATTGTTGCAGTACGTCTGCAAGACCAAGTGCTGACTGCATTTCTGGGACCTTTCTTTATCCTTCTAGTTAGTTAGGTGATGAATGTTCGTCAAAGACCTAACTGAACATGTGGAATTAGTTGTCACATATTGTTAATGTCACAGTTTTGCACTTTTTCAGGGTCATAGACATCAAAGTCACCCTGGAGAGAATAATAACAGAGAAGGGACATTTACTGGTGTAGTTAAGTAATATAATGAGCAAGCACATCTTCTAGGCACAGGGAGTTGGAAAAGAAAAATGTTAATTTTTTCTGAATGTCTTTTAATTAATGTATTGGATTGCTTTTTCCACAGAACTATATTTACCTTCCTACCATTTTAAACTTTTCTCAGTTGTAAATAAAAATCCACAAATTATTTGATGTTCCAGACTTCCTTTTTCTTAAACAGCAAGATCTGAGTTAAGGGAGACTATTACAGATTTCTAAAAAAGACCAGCTGTACTTCTAGAAGAGTGAGGAGGAAGAAGCTTGGAAATCCCATGGCTGATTTTTTAACTCTGCAGCTCTAAACTTTTCAGATTCACTCTACTTGATTTATCAATTATTGTCAAAAATAGCTCTAATTTAGATAGCAACACAACCAAGAAAACAAAAACATCGGTTCTTTAAGGATTTCTCATGGACTGATAGCATTGAAAGAGCAAAACCAGCAGAAAACCAGGGCCTTGCATTTGCTTGCTAGATTCTTACAAGAACCATTAAAAAAATTTCCATGGCTATACACCAAGTGTTTATTTATACTGGAAGATTAACTTCAGTAATTATACACCCAGAGATGTATGTATGTCATTCCCTTTGTGGCACTCCTAGTCAAGAAACAGAATCTTTTGAAAATGAACACCACTTCCAGTGTATCAATAGCATTGATAGTGTTGTTTTTATCTCCTTTCACAGTAATTTTCAAATTTTGAAGACTGACTTTTCTGATACTAAGCTATCTGAAAAGAAAGTCTTCTCCCTTGATCCACTCTCTGTCCTGCTATATCTCTTACTAAAATTTATCTTGGAGTAGTCTGTGCTGCTTTTCATTGATCTAAGAATGAAGGCGGAGGGATGAAGATGGTACCATCAGGATCTGGTGCTGTGAGCAATTAAGCTTCCCTTCACTTTTCTCCCCTAGTTTTCTTGTGTTTTCTCTGTCTTTATGTTTCTTGATGTGAGTCTTTTGAACTTGAACCTCACAAAGAATATTTGTTAAAAGATGATGGAAGAGATATGTTTAAACCAAATGGCTGGTGCACTTGTTCTTTTCCTTGCAGAATACTCTGGGGTGCGCCAAAGCTTACGGAACTTGAAATCTTTTCCTGGCCTGAGGTTCCCTGCAAGCAAAAACCACAACCCTGTGCTATAAATAAACAGAATTACCACAAGCCCTGGGATTGTAGGCATGTGGAAATCCCTGTGATACTGACATCTGCTTGTTTTCTCCTTTTTTGGTTCATCTTAGGCAATGTAACTTGTGAGCAATTCAGTGGCAGTAAGCCCATCCTTGGCTGGGCACACACCTCTGTGGATCAATGTGCCATGCTGCTTGACCTCTGGACCTGTGAAACTGCTCTCCTGGAAAAAAAAGTCAGGTACAGAAGTTTTTCTGTCTGAAAACAGTGATTTGTAATCAGTTCGCTTTGGATTGCATAAGATTCCCTTTCAACATTTCCTGTTGCACATACATATGGATGCTAGAGCCAGCAACTATATTTATTCTACAAATATCACTCTATATTTACTATAAATATTTTTTCATTGTTATTTAATCTGAGAAAAAAGTGCCGTGCTTTGTTATGTAGTTTAAAAAAACAACAAACAAACCAACACTAAAATGTGTATTAAGCAATGTGTAGCACTGTTATTCACAAGGGCTGCTGCATATCCTGAGGGCTCTCCCCTTCCTCTCTCTGAATCCAGAAATGTGACTGTATTTTCCCATGGCCCACAGAAGCATACAGGGTTTCTGCCCAAAGATTTCAGTGTTGAAAGATGAAGATTAGACAAGTTGAGAGGAATGGACCCGGAGAAGCTTGGAAGTGTATTTCTGTCTAGGAGACTCAGCAGTCTCAAGGACAATGCTGTGAGTGTCAGGAAGTGGAAAGGAGCAGATAAACCACTTCAGAAGCAGGGAGAAATGGCACTAATTGAGGTCGTCTTCACACACTTGAAATGTTTTGTTCTCAGTCCTGGAGTAACACAGGGCAGTTCTCAAAATAGGAATAGTAGAGGGTGTTATGGAATCTCCTGTGTACCCTTGAAGAGGCTTTAAATAGAAAACCTTTTAAAACTAAAAGTATGTAGTTTAGGAAATCTCCTAAGGCCACTCTCCTGTTTTCATGGGGGGAGTGTGTTACAGAGCTATATAAAAGACTGTCTAATTGCCTAGTTCACTAAGCTTCTGCCCTCATCCCAACAGACCTCACTTTCCATTGCTGTATAACCCTGCTACCTCTGTGCAACTACCTTTCATTTTTATCGTGGGTCTCCTGTACAAGGAAATTTGCTTTATTTTATAAAGAAAAAGCTCCAGCTAGAGAATAACAAAACTTCCACAGCAGCAATGCAATATTTCTCTTCCAAAAGCATCACAGAGTATATTCTGGAATTGCTCTCACAACCCAGCTATCTAGGCAGGATTAAATGTACAGATGTGCTGTTGCTGGAGGTCTCAATTTTAGCTGAAATTTTAGCCAGCTTTCTTTCCATCTGGGACAGAGTTCATGCAGATGAATGAGGAAACAAAAGCACTTTGTCCAGCAGTTTAGCTTAATATAAAACTTGCTACTGGTCTATTGCTCAAGCACTCTCTTATCTTCCTCAGAACAGTTCAGGTCAGGCAGGTCTAAATCAGAGAACTTGAGTGTTGAAATCTGTATTCTCAGCAAACAAATTACCTCCTAAGCCTGTCTGCATCTTCCTCTTCCAGAATCTTTTTGTTTCAGTATGGAAAGTAATACGAATGCTTTTCTGCTTAAGTGTTAATGCAAAAGAGTCAGATCTAGATCATTGCATAGTGACATTACTGGTATGTCCTGAAGGAAGAGCACTAGATGTTCATATTTTCAATCTCCTAACTACCATTTGACCAAAAAGTACTACAATGTTGTCTCAAGAGTTCACATATGCTGTTATTCTTGGAACATTTCTTTTTCTGACTTAAGCTGTGGGCATTTGTAATTAAATTTTTTATTTAAAAAAACTTAACTATTCTTGGTAGAGGACCCTTAAGAGGACTTGAGTCTTTGTGCATCTTAAATTACACCTTCAATTAATTTAGAATTTCTCCAAAACATATAAAGTAACAGTGACAGTCATTGCCAAATGTAGTAACGGAAAGTCTTGGAAGAGTCAATGGGTTTCAGGTTGAGGGAAATGGAGATTTTCAAATATATGAGAATGGATTAGTTGTCAAAAGAAGCAGGTGTTTTTAAAGCAGTAAGTACACTGCCTGTTACTTTTTAAAAGGAAAAATGTGTATCATAAAAATCTTCATGTTTCAGTAGAAAAGACCCACATGTTAACTTTGCAAGGTTTGGGAGAAATTTCTCCTGTGAGTGGTTTATTCTATGTTCTGTTCTTGAGCCTTCTAATGAAGCATTCAGTAATAGCCTGTACCACAAATGTGATGCTGCAGCAGGTTACTGGTGGTTTGATACAGGCAGCAGCCTTTATGTTCAGAAATCTCTCCCAAAAAGAGAATGACTATTTGGGCAAACAAACATTTCTGAACATGCCTTGGAGTATCTCTTCAGCTTTTTTATATTTTCTTTGAAGCTTATCAGAATGCTTTGGACCCAGAGGAAATATTCACTTTGGCCCAAGTGATTATTGACATCATGCATAAACATCCAGGGTTTATTCTTGAGCTTC
Source organism: Oriolus oriolus (assembly GCA_013400235.1). NCBI lineage: Eukaryota > Metazoa > Chordata > Aves > Passeriformes > Corvidae > Oriolus > Oriolus oriolus. Next base: position 1,192,034 of record VXBT01000852.1, on the reverse strand, counting down.
AATGTATGTTAACACCTACAAAGATGAATGTATGTGTTTGCAAATTCACCGCACTGCTGAGTGACATAGTAAACCAACAAGTGGGTTGAATTTACAGTATAGCCATCTTGGGCAAGTAGGTGAAATCCATAATGGGAAACTTTCATTAAAGCCTGCACGGGTTTACAGTGTTAAGGTGGGCCAGTACTAATTTAAAAATTAAGTCCATGGATGTTTTGTAAATAGAAGGCCTGAAGCTCAAGAGCAGAAAGCTGTCATTTCCTCAAAGTAAGAAATGAAACATCAAAAAGATTGCAGAGCTTCATATGTCATGTTAAAGCCCCATCTGCTACTGTTTGAGACAACTAGAAACAGTATTTGAGAGGCATGGAAGGTAAACAAAGTTATCATCTAATTTTTTTCTGTAGTGCAGTGGATAAGGAACTAGTCATGTTTAGAGTAAGAGAGAAGAGACTTTAAAGAGAATGTAAACAAAGCTTGTACTTTGTAGCACACTTTGAAAAATTTCAGATAGCTGGGAATTCCTGTGCTAATAATTAAAGCACAGCATTTCAAATCCTCACATTTTTCTTCAGGTCTGAAAATCTGCCTCAGCTTTCCTCTCTATCCTGTGACAGGGTATTTCCTTTCTCTGAGCTTTGATTTCAGAGGCTGCAGGTTGGGAAGTTTAATTAGCTAATTTTTGAAATGTGGCTCTTAGTCCACAGACAGAAGTTGGGGTTTTGGTACAAGAGGCTCCTGTTGTGCTGCTGTTTCCAGCAGTGCTTCCACATTGCTAGCAATAAAAACTGAATGTTGCCAGCATCACTGGATCTCAAATTTTGTTCTGAAGCAATATGAAAGACCCAAAATAATTTTAGCACGAATGATTCATCTAGAGTGGGTACATACATAATTGACATGAAAACTTTTATGTATATATATATAAAAAAATACCTATATTAATAGAAATTTTTCTAACTTCTGTTTAAATAAAGCATTGTTGGTTTTTGCCTTGATTTCTAGCTATATGTGAACTTTGTTGGCTAACGTCACTGTGTTTATTGGTAAGTTTTAGGTAGAGACCCAAAGGGAATATATCCTTAAGACTTGTTGGCTTTTAGAAGCTTCCCCCATGTCTGACAGAGCCAATGTCATGGAGCTCCAAGATGCACCCACTGCTGGTCAGTGCTGAGTCCCTCAGTGACAGTGGTAGTGCCTCTGGGATAACAGATTTAGGAAGGGAGAAAAAACCTGTNAAATTTTGTTCTGAAGCAATATGAAAGACCCAAAATAATTTTAGCACGAATGATTCATCTAGAGTGGGTACATACATAATTGACATGAAAACTTTTATGTATATATATATAAAAAAATACCTATATTAATAGAAATTTTTCTAACTTCTGTTTAAATAAAGCATTGTTGGTTTTTGCCTTGATTTCTAGCTATATGTGAACTTTGTTGGCTAACGTCACTGTGTTTATTGGTAAGTTTTAGGTAGAGACCCAAAGGGAATATATCCTTAAGACTTGTTGGCTTTTAGAAGCTTCCCCCATGTCTGACAGAGCCAATGTCATGGAGCTCCACGATGCACCCACTGCTGGTCAGTGCTGAGTGCCTCAGTGACAGTGGTAGTGCCTCTGGGATAACAGATTTAGGAAGGGAGAAAAAACCTGTGCAACAGCAATTACAGCCAGAGACAGGAGTGAGAAAAACCAGCCCTGCAGACACCAAGGTCAGTGAAGAAAGAGGTGGAGAAGGTGGTCCAGGTGCCAGAGCAGAGATTCCCGCATAGCCCCTGCTGCAGCCCATGGTGAGGCAGCTGTGCCCCTGCAGCCCATGGAGGTCGATGGTGGAGCACAGATCCACCTGCAGCCCCTGGAGGACCCCACACCAGAGCAGGCGGATGCCTGAAAGAGGCTGGGAGCCTGTGGCCTATGGAGAGAGAAGCCTACATTGGAGCAGGTTTGCTGACAGGACTTACGACCCTGGGGGGGACCCAGGCTGGAGCAGTTTGAGAAGAACTGCAGCCTGTGGAAAGGACTTGGGTTGGAGAAGTTTGGGAAGGACTGTCTCCTGTGGGGGGACCCCACACAGGGGAAAAGCATGAGGACTCCTGCCACTGAAGAAGAAGGAGTGGGAAAGACAACATGTCATGAATTCATTGCAACTCCCCTTGCCCCGCTGCTCGGGAGGGGTAGAGAAAATCAGGAGTGGAGTAGAGCCTAGGAAGAAATAAGGGGTGGGAGGAAGCTGTTTTAAGATTTGGGTTTCTTTTGCATTATCCTACTCTGATTTTGAATGTCAATAGATTAATTTTCCCCAAGTCAGGTCTGTTTTGCCTATGACATTAAGTGGTGAGATCTCTCCTGGTCCCTATCTCTCTCTGTGATAAGTTTGTTATATTCTCTCTCCCCTGCCCTGCTAAGGAGTGGAGTGATAGAGCAGCTTTGTGGGCACCTGGCATCCAGTCACCACACTGATTGTAAAAAATTCAGGATCCAACATCCAAAAGTAAGATTGTTTGAAAAAATTGCAGCCTTACGGTGAATCAAGCAATAGATAAGAAGTCTCATGCTATTTAGATACTCAGGAAAAAAAAAAGGAGAAAAAGTAATTCCTCCCCCACCAGCTTTACACTGCCCTTTCATGACAATGGATTTGGTAATTGCATCTTGCAATGCACTGGGGCATTAGTATTCCTGTGGGTACAGAATATTAAACAGTAATGATGGAAGTAATTACTGGGTTAGCCTGGCCTCAGGGTTGCTGCATCAGTATTCTGACCTGGTGGTACAACATTCCCTGCCCTTTGGCCACAGTCTATTACTCTTTTGAGAAGAGCTGCCCAGCTGGATGTGTGTGCACTGTGATTTCACATACGGAATCCACACATTACCTGCAGTACAGACCTGCCCCTCGTTCCCAGTCCCACAGCTGTGCAACTCTGTGGGTTATGCAGAGCAGCCACAGAGCAGCTGATACACACCCACAAGGCAAGAGCTCCTTGCCTCAGGTCCCTTCTGGATTCCTGACTCTGTCTTGAGCCCCTTGCCCATATTCCTCTCCCCACAGACCTTGTGATTTTGTGTTGGTTATCTGAGGGTTTATTTCCAAGTACAGGCAGTTTTAATGGGCAGGCATAATCATAGGAGATGTGACAATGTGGTTAATAAACCATGTCAGCTAATGAAAGAGAATTTTAAACATTTTGTTTTCATTAGCAAATGAGACTACTTAGATGTGTTCCAATATATTTACATTTATTACGACTGCAGTTCTATTTTCATATTTTATGTTCGATATCTGATGTGCAATAAAGCATTGCAGTTTATTCTTGCAAATGAAGCTATTGCAAGGTTTCTTACATAGACAATTAATAAAAGCCTTATTTGAGACCTATTTGTTCTTTCTTTGTTTTTGTTGGTTTTAAGTTCTACTTTGAGGAACATTTATTTAGCTGGAGTTTCACTCTTCTCTTGGTTTGGTACGCTCAATCCCCAAAGCTCTTGAGTGTGTTTACCAGGAATTCCACAGCATCGACGGACCAAAAACAGACACTAAAGGAGGTAATCTAGAAAAATAAGTGCTGCAAGTAACAGTTGATAAGTGGCTAACTATGGAAAGCCCAGAAACTTTCTAGAGTTCTTGGATCCAAAAGGACTTAAGTTCCATTTTACTTACGTTAGTAATAACTCTTTCAAGTAGAATGCCCCAGTGTGACCTTGCTAGTTCAATTACACTTCCTGGTTAAATTCTAGCTATGTGATTCTTAATTTATTTACTTATTGCTTAATATTGGTGAAGATATATTCTATCCACCTTTAAAACAAGATTTTTTTCCCTGCAAATGACAGAAAGGTAGAACTCTTGACCTCATGATGGCAGGAAGTAGAAACAATCAGCTTAATGAGAAGGAAAATATACATGTTTAATACTGATGTGAGGTCATGATAAGTCTCCAGATTTTGTGTTTGTGTGTGTGTGTACAGTCTGCAAAGAAAAAAAAGACTTGACATTAAAGCAAATATTGTTATAGCTGAAGCAAATTATTACTATAATGTCTACCATTTCCTGGTGTAGAACTCCAAATCTGGTTGGGTATGATTTTGATAAATGCTAATTATTGTGAATGAAATTACTGATGTTGAATGTCTCTAGGAGGTTGGGGTTTTTTTAATTAGTCAGTTTAGTTGTTGCTTTCTGCTTCTCCTGTCCTCATTGGAAAAAGGAAAGATGCTGTCCTCCTTGTAACAGCTCTGTGAAGAAGCATGTGAAGATGAGTTGTCCTGTCCCACCCATCCAGAGTCAGAGAATTACAAGAGCACATTGTAAAGTACTGGGTAAGAGGGACAGAATAAAGCTGCACAGCTTCTGGCACTGAACTTTGGGGTGCTGTCTTTCCAAACTCTGTTTTTCCAGTGTAGCTGTGACGATGTGGGGAATGGCTGGTGTAGAAATCTAAACATTTATTACTAATAACTGCATGGCTGCGTTCACATGTTCTTATGATCTGTAATTCATTGGTCATAAGGAGCAAAGCGTGAAGCCACTCAGCTATAGCAGTGGCCACATCTGCCATCTGCTATGAGCAGGGTGGCCCAGTTGTACAGGCTGGGACAGACATAGAGAAGGAGCATCTGTCCATGCACAGAGCCAGGAGCTGTTCCTGCCACCACTTCCACAGTAAACAGATGATGGACCATTGTCTTTCCAGCTTCCACATGACCAATCTGCAGATTTTGATCATTTTTATTTCCTGGGGTTTCTCTTCTTTTGGAGGCTTCCATCATCAGTAGAAAAGGGGTCCAGCTCTGCAGATCATAGGTGTTTGCTTTTCCCATTTTGGGAGCATCATAGGTCCACTGTGCATGTGCTGGGATCTGCACAGTCTTTGGAGGAGGAATAGCCCCAGCTAGCAATAAGAGAACCAGGATACAGAGGTATATATACTTTAGAGAGGTATATACAGCTGAAAGCCTGCTGAGTACTGATTCAAAAGATAAATATCTTGCATTAGATATAAAAAATAGATAAAATATCATTTGCTATGGATAAAATAAGCTTTGAGCCAAGCCAGGTTTGTAGGTTCAGTGTCTTTTACCTTCAAAGTAAAAGACAAAATGCCAGCATATTTTTAGGGGCCAGTATAGGTCAGGGTGGGCACAAATCTGTCCTTGCATGGGTAGCAAGTCAGAAACAAACCCAGTCATGATTTACAAGTAATTTTTTAATGGTTCCCTAAAGTATTTAAAGGCTGGTATGTAAATGATTTCTCTCTTTCCTTTTTCTTTTTATCCCTTTGTTAGAAGTTATTTGCTGAGGTAGTGATAGAAGACCCTGTGTTGGTGCAAGAGACTGCTTTGTCACTATTAGAGATGGAAGCCGACGAAGAGAAAAGGCAGGCAGAGGAAAACCGCTCTTTATCCTGGATTCCTTCTCCACTCTCCTGGACCTTGTCACACTCTACCATCGGCTGATGGAGTTGGCAACAGAGAGGGCATGGTTAGCTAGGTTAGTGCTGTTTTAGCTGTGGTGATTTCAGAGAGGTGTGGTCTGTAGGGGAAAAAAGTGAGTTCTTTTAAATAGACTACCTACTATAGTTGGAAAAAAATACAGAGAGAAGTGTCCCTGCATTTGTGTTGTAGGAGCTGTTTGCCTGCATGTGGAGATGGAGAAATGGGTTTCTTTTCAAAAGTTAAGGCCATGCTGCTCCTCAAAGCTTGACAGGAAAAACCTTTTCCCAGTGAAAATACCAAAATTTTGTCAAAAGAAGCAGGCAGAATTCACTGATCAAATGAACACAAAGATGCCAGTTTTAAACAGTTAAATATTTTAACAGCCTTCTTATGAAAAGCAGTGCAATATAAGAACAGGCACACAAGAAGTACAAGTTTTGTTCACCACCAGAGGTAGGAAAATATCAAAATTGCTCTAGCTCTGCTGATCTTTACAATGACAATGAAACAAGATAGGCAAGGGAAGTCAGTGTCATTTATGGAGTTATCAGCTGGGGGAGATGACAATTCGTACAGGAAGACAAAGATGATAAGGACTGAGGTAATGGGGAGACTACAAAGGGTAGTGTTAAACAGCTGTCTTGGAGGCAGGTTATTGGTGAAATTCTTCTTGTTCAGCTCCACATTACTTGACAGTTTTATTAATGATCTCAGTAGAAAACATAAGGAGGTGTTATTAAATTCAGGACATTGCAGTGCTGGCAGATAAAATTGATATGGAAAATAAATGGAATACCTTGCAGGAAGAACTCACAGTTCTAAGGATTAGAGCAGTAGAGAGGAGATAAGCATCAATAACACAAATCTTAAGGTTATGCATAATAATAGAAAATTCTCCTGTGGGCTTTGAGCTTATTATGTGGAGGCAACAGAGGAGGAGGAAGAACTGAGTGTAGAGCTGGCCATGGGATGACTGTAAACTGCCAACATATCACAACTGTGATGGGCAGGAAAGCCATTATTTCTTACTGTGAGTCAGACAATGAGTTTTTAGATAGAGGGGAAATTGATGCCTGTATGTGGTTCTGGTAAGGCCTTACCTGGATTATTAAGTATAATTTGGAGATTTGTGTTCAGGTAAGACAAATTCAGCCTGGAATGGCAGCAAAGATGATATACTGCCATGCTGGGGCAAAATCGAGGACACATTTTACAAAAGCAAATGAAACAGATTGGCTTGTTTATCCTAGCAAAAATGAAGGCTGAGAGAAGATAAGATTTTTCTCCATAAATACCCCAGAAAGATAAGCACTGAGAATGGAGGGAAGCAATTAAACTAAAGGCCAATTTTGGCAGCAGAACAAATGGATCTAATCACTGTGAATAAATGTAATCTTGAAATTAATAAGGGATTTCTAAGAATCAGACAACAAAGTTCTGGAAGGGAAAGCAAAGGGTGGAAAACGAACAGTTTTAAAGTGGGGCTTGATTCATTTATGGAAAGGATTTGTGGGATGTGATTGCTTGCAATAGCAAAGCTGGGTGTGTAGGATAGATGACATTTCAGTCACGGTTTTTCTTTGTCTTAACCCCTTCTCTAACTTTCCTCTTGAAAATTCAGAGTCTGTATCAAAAAGTCAGCAGCATTTATTTTCAGCAGCTGAAAACCTAGACATCTTTAAGATATGTGAGCCATGACCACTCAGCTTAGTTTGGTGGAAAATCTAGTTTTCTGTCACAACTCTTTTTCACTGAAATAAGAACTTCTTGAACTATAATCTGACATGTGGAACTTTCTTGACCAAACTAACAAACAGGTTAATCTACTTCAACCGGAAAAATTCCATGAAGCAAGGAGGTCTCTTTTCTTGGCAATTTGTGTTTCTTGTTTGGATACTTAGCTTTCTAAAAAAATAGAAATTCTAGTTAAGCTACTGCTGGTTGAGCTTTTCCTTCAATTATACACATGCATACATACAAACACAAATATTTTCTGGTAATTAATAAGGGGTAAGGTTACACTGAAACTTTTCACTTACTTTTTTTTCATGAAACCTGTAGGAGCTTAGTATCTTGAAAGTTCTGTCTCTGTGCCATATTTCATTAACATTCATCAACTGCTTTAAAAGTCATCTAGAGCTAACAGATGGGCAGTAAGGATCATTGCCTGGCTGCATTTCTTTTGGGAACAGGACTAAGAGCATGTATTCACCTGAGGTGGCATACTTAGAAATCCCTGGAAAATAGCAGTAAATTGTCATTTTCTGGTATGAGAACTGAGTGGAAAGTTATGTCAGAAAGTAAGACCTCAGACACATACGTAAGGCCAGTGAGCATAACATTATCTTCATTTTAGAGAAGACGGTTAAGTCAGTCTAAATATCAATGTAAACCTATATAGTTTATTGAATGTGGTACTTGGAGGTGACGTTTTCACATCTTCTTTTGATGTGATGAAGTTCACGGTTCATTACAGTACGAACTGGTAGAGGCTCAGATTCAGATTGGAACATCAGAAAGGTTAGTGATCTCTTTTCCTGTTATGCAATGCTAATGTAGCAAGTGCACCTACATTTGTGGATTCCTCTACCTCATAAAATAGCTTTTGTCAGACCTGTCAGAATTATTCCCATTGTTCCTTACAGTCCCCTTGCTTCTCTTTTTCCTCAGTGTTTCTCCAGTTCTCAGTTTCTCAGTATTCCTCTTCTACCATTTGATGACAACAGACATCCTTTGGTAGAAAACTAGAGGTAGACAGTGCAGCTTTAGTCTGAATTTTGCTTCTTTTTGGCTTTGTTTGACACAGTCACCTTTTTAATATCTTTTATTGTTCTCTTTTTTCCCCTTAACATGATAACAAGCTGATGTGTGTGCTGATGGCTGTTCTGTACAGGCTCTTTACAAGTCTGTACTGGTTAACTGAGAGCACCATTCATAATAATAACACAGCGCTCTTTGTTTTAAGACTCTAGAGTTGATTTTGGCTGTGCCCCATATGATTCTTTTTTGGTGCACATGGTGTCTTTCATGTATTATTTTGTCTCCTCACCTTTTCTTTCCTTTACTTTGCAGGCAGGAAATGACACCCGATTTTAAAAGATTAGGAGCTACATCTTTCTAGGTCCTCTTCGTGTTTTTATCACATTTTCACGGCACAGACTCTCTGTGACCTGATTGCTTGACTGATAAAACACCCAATTTGATGTTAGGAGGAAGGAAGGGAGTATCTTACTCCTTTGCACTCTGTACTGAAAAGTCAAAGCCTTTCTTTCTGACATCTTCTTACACTATATGAGATGAAGCATCACAGACCAGATCAATAGTTCTGTGGTCTAGCATCTGAAGGAGTGCAGTGATGGATCTGTAGGGAGGGAATACTAAAAGCAGAACAGTGCCCAGCTTCTGACACTTGGTGCTTCAGAAGTTTCCTGAGCTAGTGGTTGCATCTAGACCATGTGTTTACTGTCTGCTGATGGACTGCTCTAATAATTCATTAGATGGGGGAGGTTGTTAGGGTTGTGTCATACTGGGGCCATCTAGAGTAAACATTTCTTAAGTTATGAAATCACTGTTTTAATCGTAATAATGTGTATGAGCTCTACTTGTCTGTTTAAGCTTCCTCTCGGGCAGTCACTCCTCTACCCAATTTCTAGTCTAAAATAGGGTTATTCATCTCTCTGTCAAAGGCTGTCCTTTCTAAATAGGAACAGTTAGCCTATTTCCCTTTATTTTTCCTTATGACATTACAGGCTTGCACCTGACGGCCCTTTGTGAGTGCTGTCTGTGTCAATTGAATGGGCAGTCCTGAGCAATCATCAGCTATCTGGGACAACACTCATTTGCTTTGTATCCATCACACCATTTCAGATGCCAAGAGATGTTTTAAGTTGAATGCAGGTCTCACTGAAATGAACCTGATGGATGCAGGTTTCTAGATGTGGATTGTTTACAGCAGAAGAAAAGTTAACTTTTTGAATGTATCCATGTGGTTTTGGTTTTAGGTTATATAAGGCTTTTGCAGTGGAAGCAGGTTTTGGGGAGTTCCATTTGTACCTGAGACCTGTGCTCTTCCAATCTACATCTCACAGGGAGAATATTCCATCCCACCAATATTCGTTACATCTCTCTTGGAAAATGACTGCTCTCTGAAAGATAGACCGATTATTTTTTATGTTTCATGGGACATAATCTCTTTAGATCAGATAGGATCAAGCCTTTAGTCTGCTTAGGCTCACACATAAGCCACTAAAACCTCAGTGTATAAAATACATAAAAATATTCATGCAGAAATGCAAAATGCTGCATGAGTTTTTTCTTATTTGCATAGTTGGGGACTGAATAATACTAATTTGAGGCTGTTGAGTAATGAAAGTGAAGAAAACACTGCATCTGTGTAGAGCACTGGCAATTTTGCAATGAAAGTGCATTTTCATTAAAAGTGAGGGATTCCTGAGGGACCTGACCTGAAAGTGATTGCCCCAAACCCCACAGGCAGCAAAACAGGGCCTCGGAAACTGTTGTGACAATTTTCTAATTCTGACCACAAAGAAAGCTTTTTCTCCTAGAGTTAAGCTGCACTTCATTGTTTTTCAACTCAGTGACTACTGGACCCAATCTCTGCACAAAGAAAAGGCTATTTATTATCTTCCCTTTTCCTCTGGGGAAAGTGACGGGAATAAGTAGATTTTACAGTTGCTTTGATTTACTCTTTAAAGAGTCGATAAATATGTGTGTATATGCAAACAAAACACACCAATGTTTTTGTGTGTGTGTGTGTGTGTGTGTGTATTTTATATCAAGGTTTTGGAGGAAGGAAAGAAACAACTTGTGAAACCTCTTACTGGGTTCAGGGAGGGCATTCTGTCAGTTGCTCCCTGTGGCTAAGCCTGGGCAGCAGGACTCCCTTTTGACCGCCTGCAGACCTGTGACGTTGTTTGTGTCCTATCCCCTTGCATACGGTCCGGCCTGCTGTGAGAGCTGGGCTGTTCCTAACAAGTTCAGCACTTGCAAGCAACCTGGAATGAAACTTTAGCTGCTAATTGAATTAGAGCAGTGGTGGATATCAGAGACCAGAAGACAGTACAGCAGCACAAAACCCCACATTAGTAACCAATACTTGAAACAAAGCGTGGTTAAACTGAACAAGCACATTTTTCACTGGCATTAGACAATGCTCATCTTGGAGGAGTTAATGAATCATTGTAAAGTCAACCACAAAACATAATGAGAAAATATTCTTTTTCTTACAAAACTCCTTTGAAAACTAAAGCACCATACTAATATCACTAAATTAAGGACTAGAGTGATCAATTCCACTATTGTTCTAAATCTAAAGAGGGAAAGAAGTAAAAAGTATTTCTGAATTTGTCACAATTTTCTTTTTATCATCAGTTTGGCTTCTTCCTGTCATGCTCCATGTTGATAGAAAATTTTGCTTTAATTTCAGATATATTCCATGTAGCTTACCATTAAGCATTCAAGAAATTGATAATCATATTGGAAAGTTTAGTGTCTGTACAAGAGATCATATAATGCAGGTGAATGATTTAATCTGCAGAATAAGCAAAAAGATGTGTATTAAATTATGGAAGAAAATTACTGTAGTATTCAATGGTTTTTTTGCATGCTTAATCCTTTCCTCTTTGTACAGGTGTATAAAAACAGTATCACAGACTACCAGGCCATGGACATTTCTTCTTTTGAGCTCTCTACAAGGTCTATTTTGCCATCAGTTCAGTCATGACCTGTACTTTGCAGCATGGTGGCATGTAATTAAAATTCACCAAGGAAGACCAAATATGTTTTATTTGGTATCTATTCCTTTCCCAGCCTGTTTGCACTTGGCTGCACTCTCTAGCACTCCGCCCTACCGAGTAGAGCTGAGCATACAACTCACTAAACACAAATTAATGAAAGGTTTCCTCGGTCTCTACATTTAGTCATGTTTCAATGATAACAATGCATACAAATATAACAGAATGCACTCCCTTACTCCTCCTTTCTTTAATTAAGCTGCTGAAGTACTACAAAACAGAGAGCAGTTTATGTAAAGTGAACAGCAGAGGAAATAGGCAGCCTAACATGTGGTTTTCTCTTTCCTTAGCTCTTGTGTCTATCTGGAATAAGGAAGATGTAACTTACCTGGCCTGTCAGGTCATTCAGAAAAATGCTCTTTTGGCAGACATCCAGCAAGCCTCCTTTTGTTACTGGATCCAGCCTCCCCATACCCTGGACAGAAAAGTTAGCAGCATCTTCCTCACACTGCACTAGTAGTAATTGGGTTTATAAGACTTAGCCCCAAGAGGGTGTCTGTTAGTTCTGCTTATAATCAATTGGGTGGCAGTCCTGAACAATATTTGGAACAGCATCACTGATGACTGCAGGAACTGCAGTGGGTGTGTATTAGCATATGACATAAAAATAAATGGTGTAACATCAGCGATCTATTCAAAGTCTAAGAGTTGGGTAAGTGATGAAGCATAGCTAAAAATACACAAGAGAGACTGATGGAGGTTGGAGATGAATTGGATTCAAAAGGCACAGGTGAAATCTTAAAGCCTGTGGTATGCAGAAAGGCTAGCAATCGCAACCTGACCTTGAAATATGCATTCTTCTGGGGTGGTGAAACCATGAATTCCCACCACTTTCATTTGTCCTGTCTTCCAAAAACAGCATGGTCAACACAATTTGCAATGGGAAACATCCACACCATCCTGATGCCACAATGTTGGTTAAAAAGCCACCTTCCAGGGTTACCAAAATTATTCTTCCTCATCTTATATTTGGCTTTCCTTTTTTTTTAACATACTGTATTTAATATATGGTGTTTAGGAGTTGACCTTGCTTTATACATGCTATGGTTTTGTAGGGCTCTGTGCAGCATTTTCTTATGTAGCTGTTGTGTCTCTTCCAGAGACAGCTGCCTTACAGTGGTGACATAAGTGATTTTGTGTGCAATACTGAATTTATAAACAAAGAGAGATTCTTTGGGGCTTGTTGTACCTTCTGTGTGCTTATACTGACATCTCTTTCCATGTTCCTTAGCACACTTCTTCCATCTCCCCTCAACCCCCTCTTGCATCCCTGATGCACCCCATGCTCAATCCCTATCTACCAGGGAGTATCCTCACCCCATTCCTGAGTATGGGAAGTGCCCATGGTTTGCTGTCTAGCCAGGCAAGAAATACTGTGTTTTGCAGCAGGTTTGTAGCTGTGCATGTGCTGACTCCCTGGCTGTGATGCTGGGAACCCAGCTGGCTGCTGCCTCCTGGGAGCTGAGCAAGCCAAACAAAACAGCCAGGGATCAAACCCTCCTTGCCTTTTCCCTGAGCAGGGAGTTCTCCTCACTAGCTGAATGCTGATTTTGCAAAACTGGAAGGATCTTTTTACCCTTGAGACCTCTGTTCTTATGTCAAATGTATTTAAAATGAGTCAGAGGGTTCAAAAGTTGTTGAAGATGAACCAGCTAAGGGAACAAGGCTAAAACATTTCTTGTGTGACACACCACTAGTTTCTTTCTGAGTTCAGAAATGAAAAATAGATGTTATCATGACACTCTGTTGTCTCATTTTGGGTCACTCATAGCTGTAGTGTAAGGAGGATAGAGAAAGACATCACATGCAGCTATAGCTGTGACTTGCAAGCTTCTGAGCATGAATTGGTGTTTCTAGAGCAATGTCCTACACACTGTCTTTCCTTACATTGGAGATGATTGTAAAAGAGGTCCTAGGGTCAGCACTAACTCCAGAGACTGTCAACTGCACCAGAATAGACTTGCTCCACCACTACATGGTTTGCATCCTGTCCCAGCACAAGCAGGACAGTGATTCTGCATTGTATGGCTGATATCCACTGGCCCAAACAAATTGATACCCTGATGATCCCCCAGAAAAAAGCTTAGTGCTGTGTGGTCAGAGCTGCCTGCTTGCTGCTGCACTGGAACCTTCGCAGCACTGAAATGCGACTTTTGGCAGCACACAGCCCGCATCCCAGGGGGCTGCTGCACTCTGCAGCCACTTGGTGGGCACCCAGGCACCAAGACCAGCTGTGCAGCCTCCTTGGGCTGGCCAGGGTCTGCTTCATCCCACAGACTGGTTTCCATTCCCTCTCACAGACAAGTCTTCATTTCTAATCAGATCTTGCAGCATTGAAGTCTTCAAGGGGAACTGAACAACCTCTTGAAAAGAATTGATCTTCCAAACATTTGGAGCTCTCTTACTGTCTAAATGCAAAATGGCTTCTTTCCCACAGAATGGCAGCAACTCTATTTTTCATTTTCAGATGTCTCCTCTCCTCTGTAAATCATTTAGTGGGTGCTGCATTCATTCTGAATCAGTTTTTGCTGATTCACTGTCAGTGGATATTAGCTAACTTATCAAACTCACACACAAGAGGCAATCAATACAACCAACAAAGGCAGTGCTAAGGTGCTCATGCATCTGTTATTCCAGAATAATATGCAAAAATTGAACAAATCTTGTAACGCCTCCTTACACAGGAAAAGGAGATGGATTCAGGATGTCACAGCCTGTGTCTGCACTGAGGGACCCACCAGTGCTATGAGTGGTGCGGTTGCCCACCCAAAACAGGGCAAGGTCCGTGGTGTTTCCCTTCAGCCTGTGTGAAAGAAAGCTGTTCATGTGATGCCAAGGGAGCTGTGTGCTCTGCCTGGCTGGTTGACAGCCAAGACCCACGGGCTGGGCCATGAAGGGCACAGGCTTAACCAGGCCAGACTCGCTGCGCAGTAAATCCTCGTGCAGACCAGTCTGTTTGATAGTGGTCCAGGACTTTCAGAATGATGAAATCCCATGTATTTGAAACTTCACTGCCCAGCTTTACTATACTGCCTTTGTTTATAGGCTGAAATATTTCTCAGAAAGGCACTGCTCATGTCTGCCCATTTACTTCTAAGGCAATTGCTGACCACTGAGTTTTTAATACATGTTTTATACTCCTTGTGCTCAGAAGAGTTGTTCCCTGGGCACCAAGTCCATTTTCTACAACAGAGCCAAGGCGTTCTTTGGTAGACCTATCTGCAAGCTGCCACTAACCCAAGTCAAGTTAGTTAAGAGAAGGAAGTCAACCCTCAAAACATGGCTTTTTTTCCCCCTCTTTGATCTTTCTCTTTCCTGCTATACATGCAACAATAGTTCTCCTTGATCTGCAGTGGAATTAGTGTGCTTTTTTAGCACCCCTGGACTTCAAAGTGCCTGTGACACTTTTGAAATATGACTTAAACTATTTGGAAAAGTACCACTTGTTCCTATTTGAAAATTAGGATTATTTTTATATAAATATGCAAAAATTTCTGAGGCTCCTTCATACCAAGAGCCAATGGGACTTACATAAGAGTTGTGAGGGAATTAGTGTAGTTTTTTTCGTTTGTGGGGAGGCAAACTGATTTTCCAGACAAGTAATCTAGAAAAACAATTATTTGTACATATTTGAAAATGCGACTGTCTGTAAATATTCATATTTCATTTGCAGCTGATTAAATGTTGAGAATGTTGTCTGATTTATAAATAGGGTACTGCCTCTAAGTCTGCTGCTGCTACAGTTTCATTATGCCTGTGCTCAATGAGAAATGTTTTTCTTCTGTGACTTTCAATGATCCCAGTGAATTATATGATAAAACTAGAGTAAATGAAAACACACAGAATTGCAAATCTGCATTGGTCTAGTAGGAAGAGCTGCCAGTCTTTATGACAGCAAGCACAGAACTGATGTTTATGATATTTTAGGAAAGAAATGTTAAGTCTAACAAATCAGAGCAGCTCAGCAGGTGAAAGAAATTTGGAAATTCTAGGAATGAAACAGAGGACTGGTTGCTCTGATGGCATTCAAGACCAGGTTTATGGGGCTTTGGGCAACCTTGTTTAGTGGAAGGTGTCCCTGCCTGTTGGAACTGCGTGATCTCTAAGGGCCTTTTCAACCCAAGCCATTCTATGTTTCTATATGACTGGTTTCACACTAAAACCCGTGGAGGAAACCTTTAGTTAACGAAAGGAGAAAATCCAGATACCTCTCATGAGTTCCTAAGCATCATCAAGTTTACAACTGAAAACACTGCAATATTTTGACAAATAATAAGTGGGCCAGAATAAGGCCATTAAATAGGATTTTTCTCCTTCTCTAGAACAGAGCTTGGTCTCAGTACTTTTATGCCCACCTACTACTTCCTGGCTTTTACATGGGGTGCTGTGTACTAACAAGGTACAGGCAAGATACAGATACATTTTTTTATATTATTCAGTGCTGATTAGCTGGAAGTTGAGCACAGAACACTGTGTGCTAACTGAACAACCTCGTTTGAAGGTACAAATAAAAGTGCATTCAGTGTGTCTAGTTTGGCCCAGGCAGACTAGTGGCTCCTATTACTACCTTAATGCCAGTATGAGGAGTTTTTTTTGGTTTTTTTGTTTTGTCACTATTTCTTTCACCATATATTTTACTTGCACTGAAATTAAAAATACATAAACTCTGTGACTTTCTCCAGAACTCATCTCCAACAGCTGATCCACAAGGCCCTGTGTATTTATACCTGTTATACATAAGGAATGAGTAAAATGAATGTTGTTGGAGAAGTTGTCTAAAGAAGTTATTTGAGTGGTTCAGAAGTAGCTTATCAGTTCACCTTTCAAAAGGTGAACTTCTTAACTCCTATGCTTTTTTTCTCCCCTTTAGGCTTACATATGCTTTCATTTCCACTCAGCTGGACAAATGGGGACCCTGAGATACAATGCTGAACCCTTTCACTTGAAAGAGAGAAGCACTGCACAGCAGGCTGCAAAGCCCTGTAAGGACATCAGGATGCTCCCAAGTGATTTGGAGAGGGACTGTTGAGTTTTGGCACGTAGGTGAAGTGGCAGCTTTGAGTTAGTGTTTGCACTTAGTCAGCGGTTACTTTAAGGGGAGGGGTAAGCCAGTGGCAGGTGTGGAAACTCCAGCAGAGGGGAGGGGGCTGGGATGTGGTCAGGGTGTCTAGACAGTGGCCTGGCTCCTTCTTCCACTGCACCCTCTCCCCGTGGTCTCTCATGCGCACGGCTGAGAGGCTTGTGATGGAGAGAGACATGGAAAACAGCAGCAGTCCTCAGGCACAGAGCTCATTAAGGCTGTGGATGCTAACGGACATTGCTCCTAAACTCTTTCCAGACTAGGTGTGGACATAAATTCTGGCTGTAGTTATGTTGATGGGTGCAGAACTGCTCTGAGCTTTTGCATATGAAATGCCCAACAGTGGTCCTACCTAGAGATGGACACTTTGTGAGAAAGGTTCCTCTAACAAATATTTCTATACATATTTTAATTTTAGAAGATGTGATAGTTATTAAAAATAATAAATGCAAACATAAAATTATGGGAATAGATTTTGTCTTTTGCAAATTATTATTTATCCAGTGTCTAAAGGTGAGAACATAGATCCTGTATTAAACTGCTCGTGACTCTCAATCTTGTGCTGACTGCATCACAGGTTAGGCACAGCCTTTAAGAATTTACCAGGTAGTAAAATCAAACTCCTTCTACACAAACCATTAATGCCTATTCCATTTTTAAAATAGCCAGCATAAATTATTTATTTTAATGTACTCCTCGGGTTTTTGCCAGCTCAGTAAGCTATGCAAGTGTACAAGGAAATACCTGCAAGCTGCAGGCTCTTTTGGGGAAATACTACAGAATTTGTGAACAAAACTGTATGAACCAGACTTTAATAAAATAATTCTGAATTTATTTACAAGACTGACTCAGCTGTCTACAAGGCCTGGCATACTGGTTGAAATGTTTTTTAATGTTTAACCTCCTTAAGGTTTTGGAATTTCATAGTTCAGATGTTTGTAATACTGTACATAATCTAGAGAGGTTTTTAAAATTATATGAACAGAAAATATTACAAGTGTTTTGGCTTTGGTGGATTCAGAGTACATGTAAGTCCTACAAGATACTAAGAAGAAAATATTGTCTCTTCATAGGGTAAAGTTCTGAAACTCAACAGAAAAATTGTTGTTGAATATTGCCATTAGTAAGTATATCTGATATAGATATTTACTGTATGTCTAATATGTTTAATATAGATCTAGTATAGACATTTCCATACAAATGCATTGTGTTTTAAACCTAACTCTTATGAGGTCATCTTTTTCATGTGGATGTATGAATTCACAGACTTTTTATTCAGAATATTATGAACATGCCTGTAAGCTATTTTGCAAGCTGAGGAAAAGAACATTTTCCATGGTTTTCCGTGAGATAACATTACAGGTAGTACAAGCCGTGTTGATGAGTAGGAAATATGCTACTTGGTTTCTTTATGAGAAGAAAGGATTAATGGTGGGGTGCTAAGCAGAGGCACACAACACCAACACTTTTTTAGTACTTCAGCAGAAATACCCGATAAACATCAATAGTATGAGTGATAAATTGTAGTGGAAATAATGTGCAGCAGATCAGAGAATGAATGAGTGGGATGTGCTATCCTGTGAATTCAATATAGCTTGTAAAACAATTTGTGAGAAAACATAAGTTCAAAGAGAGTGGGACTTGATTTTATCTTTTTAACTTTGTGTTCATATGTAAATGTTTGGTATTTTACTGTTTTTATGCCCAGGCAAGTTTATGTTTCTGAGACCTTTCTCTCGCACACAGTATCTTGAGATTGAGCACAAATGCCAATAAAGAAGAAAAGAAAAAAGGAAAAGGGCTTTTTCTAGTCTATTTTCACTAAGAAACAGACCACACTTGGCATAACCCCGTAGCCTAGCTTACGTGTTTCCTTCCTACTGAGTGTGTAGCCTGTTGCGAAGCCACCTAGAACTGTATGTTCCACTCCGTCAAAAGGCTGAGCAAGAACATGGCATGCGGGCAGCATCCAGGCCTGCCATTTCATATGCTCAGGTATGGAAAGGTGCATCCAAGCAGCCTTGGGAAACAACACGGCAAGGAGAGAGCTGTGAGCAGGACAGCTGTTCCAGGAAGCCGTGTTTTGCAAACGGTGTGGGTTTGTGTCACGCTGCAGATGCAGACTGCCTGTAAGCCAGGTAATGGTGGGTGGGTAAGGCCAGACTGAGGGGTCTGGAGGCAGCTTGCAGCCCGGGGTTGGAGTAGAGTTTCAGCACAGCTCAGTGATGATGAAATCTGACTCAGGATCACACTGTCGAATCCCCAGTTTTGCAATTAACTCATCATCTCACTTAGCTCCTTCCTGTTTCTGCTGCCTTGTTGTAACTTAAGTATCAGCAGCTACCACAAAGTGGCTGCTGTATTAATTTGTGGATGTTTCTAAAGCATTGTAAAGACACATGCAAGATGAAAAGCATTCAATGTAAAATTTACCTTAGTTCTTAAATGCCACCCTCACAATTTTTATCATGCTGGTCATCACAGTACAGAGGAAGCATAGCTTGTAAATTTGGCTGTTGAAGGTGCCAAGAATGTCCACACAGAAAGAAGTTCAGCAAAGGCAGAGCTTATCCAGGCTGATGACGTTCCATGTAATATTACATACTTAAACTATACCTTTTATAGGCTGAGTCACTGTATGTCCCAGCATGCCCTGAGAGGTCAGTTCACTGGGCACTGCTATAGGCTAAGAAGCCTCTTAGACGACATCCCTGTCATCAGAGACAAGTACTTCATAACTGGTCTATCTCAAGGCAAAAAATGAGGAGCAAGAATTAAAGAAAAACCCTGCAGCTAATGCCAGGTTTGCATTAAGTTTTGCAAGAGTGTTCCTGGGGGCCAGAGTCCTCGGTCAGTGCATATTGCTAAGTAAAGGTAATGTCTTACATTTCTGTAAAGGGAATGATAATCTGAAAGTTCCTTGAGCTATGTGTTCTGCCAGTCTTCAGGCAATTCTTGGTGGATGGAGAATGTGCACAGAGTCTCCTTCAAAAACTGGCGTACAGAGAAAGAAAACTTTGAAAATGTTCTTGCTTCTAATCCCAGCACTACATGTAAAGGATAAACAAACAGATAATCTCATTTTCCAGGATGTAAATCCTCTTCTTTAATTATTAAGCTTGGGTAGTGAGGGTTGTTCTACTCTTGAAATTTTATTTGTTTAAGATTTAAATGAAACCTGTAAATGAGTTGCAGACATGTGACTTGTTGGAAGTTAGGAAAGGAGAGAAAGATCACACAACAGCTTAGGAGATGACCCTGTATCAAGATGACCCTGACCAATTGTGCTCCTTTCAGAAAGCACAATTTTTTGACCATGTCACAAGGATCTCCTTCCTCAAGGCTTGTGTCTAGCAAGGTGTGCCCTTCTGCTGACTTCCTGTGTGATTCTGTTAGCACCAGCAGACAGATGGGTTTAGAAGTAGTCTCCCAGCACACTGTTTTTGCTTATGGTCATCTTGTTCCCCAGCAAAAGAGAGGCTCAGCAGGAAACACAGGAAAACACATGTTAAGGTTCAGGCAGACGCTTGTGTCGATGACAAAAGCTGGAAGTTGTAGTTAGAAGCCCAGAAAACTATAAAAGCTGAGGAGGTGCTCGTCAGCCCTCCCCTGCTGTTTAACTGCACACCAGTTGCAGGCATGAGGAGCTACACCAGTTTGGGGTAGCTCCTATCTGGCTGGTAGCTGCTGGAAAGTAACCCTGTCACAGGCTTACTGTTCGGGCTGTTTTCCTTCCTTTATCTGCCTAGTTTTGTTGGGTGTTGTCTAAGCCGCTGTGTTTTGTACTCCTGTCTCAGACTGCCCTGCGAAGCTTTTAAGCTTTGTAGTATTTTACGTATTATCATAAAAAGTTGTACACAGGCCATTCATAGCACATTTACTCTTAGATTTAGAAGGAGCTTTCTCTGGACACAGTAAGAGATAATAGTAATCCAAGAGCAGATTATTTTAGTAGACTTAAGTTTCAAGCTCATTCTGCCCCCACTCCAAATTGTTTCAGTCTGTGGGTTCATGAGTCTCAGTGTCCTTCTGCCCTGAACTCATTTGGGACTTAGGACCAAGAGTGGTGGCTTATCACAGTTAACTCGATTGCCATCCTAGTTTATCAGCAAGGACTGAATCAAACATGATTTATTTGCACCAAGCAGGTGAGGTCAGCTGCAGAACCTATACATCTGCAGTTCATGCCATGCACTTCCTGTTACTCTTGGAGTCACAAGAATGTTGAGTAAAGAATAAAGCCATTGTGCATTTCAGGAGCATCCATCTTATGACAGAGAAGGCATTCCAGACCACTGACTCTGCTGGGACAATCAACAGAGATCTGCGAGTCCTGATGCTGTGCACCCTGATCAGATACTGGTTTGTGCCTTTTGAACCTGTAATTTGTCAACAGCAAGGAAATATTTCAGTATCCTACAATACTTTGTAGAGTTATACTATTACACTCAAAGAAGTTAATGTAAGTGTATTAACTTATAAGCAGTTACACATTGTCCTTTTACACTTTAAAATGAAACATCCAAGACACTGACACATCCTAGAAAATGTGTGTATACATATGTATGCCCTTTTATTTCTTTAATAGCACTGAATTTTCTTAAGTTGCCTGTTTCCTCCTGTGCTTTGACACTTGCCTGTGTCCCTCCATCACCTTGTGGCCCTTCCACACTCACTTTCCTATCACTTGATATGGTGCTTTTCTGTGTTTCAGATACAAAGGAAGCTGAGAGCAAAACCTCACCTAATGGAGGGAGGCAGATGTGAGGGTGCCCAGAGAGCAGTGAATGTGGGGACAGCTGCAGTATGAGAACTGGGGATGGCTTCAGCATGGGGATTAGGAACCCCTGCAGAATGGGGACCCCTGCAGCATGGGAACTGGGGACCACTGCAGCATAGGGACCACTGTAGCACAGGAACTAGGGACCCCTGCAGCATGGGGACCACTGCAGCATGCCCTTCACATCTGCGTCAACCTGCCCTGCACAGGCTGCCACAGGAACTGGCATTCGTGCCAGAAAGAGAGCTGCAAGCTGCTGGAGAAAAGGCTTTAATTAAGAATTGCTCCTGCCCTTTCCACTCCTCTGGTCGTTTTTTGTCCCTGCTTTATCAGTTATTACCAATTAATGTTTCATTTTCTGGTTTTGTTTAACTCAAGCCAAGAAGCACCTTGTAGATAGCAACTGCCAATTAGTTATGATGAAAGCTGTAATTTAGCTTCCAGCTTGCCTGCATTTGGAGGGCTGTAGCAGGAGTTAATTAAATTGCTTTCTTATCTTCTGAACTATTCTTGCTACCTGCATTTGTGGTTGCCAGGTGCTTCTGGGGTGAGCAGGCCCTGCCTTTCCTGTCCCTCTCTCCCTTCCTCCCCCTGATACGGACCAGCAGCTAAATGAAGGAAGGAAGGAAGGAAGGAAGGAAGGAAGGAAGGAAGGGAGGAACTATTGACTACTGATTTTGGGGGAGAAGCAGAAGATAGTTATAATGTAAATCTTTCTGGAAACATATATATATATGTATTTCCATAAGACTAAAACTAATTAATGTTAATGGGAACTGTTTAAGGATAGCCCATCTCACGGTAGTCTCCTGTATCTGAGAAGATTCCCCATATCAACAAAAGGTGCTTCAAAGGGATGACTTGTTTCAGACCCCTGGGTTTGGATGAGATGTTTTGTGTCCTAGAAGTCCCTCTTTCTCTCCCCAAGGACTCGGGGGAGGTGCTGACATTGTCAAAATCTGCGTTTGGTCAAATGAATCCTCATACTTTCCTCATTTTGCTGTGTTCATGTTAAACAGAGTTGAGCTGCAGCAGAATGAAGAGAAGGCTGTGGATAGCAGTCTGCATCCACCCTTACTGGCTTACCTAGGCCCTAGCAGTGTCTCTTAGAAAGAGACAGAAGCACTGGGTGCAGCAGAAATGTTACCTTACAGAAGATAGTAAAGGACTCCCACAGCAACAGCTGTCTTAAAAGTAGATGTTGGAAGCATGATGAAAGAGGACAATGTATGACTATGGGTTTTGTGCAGGGGTGCCATCCTGTTCTTCCCTTCCCCCAGCCTTTTTCTTTGTTCCCAGATTTGGCTTATGAAACTAGGTTAAGGCTCTTAGCCATACATGTTTTAAAAGTACTAGTCACTCTGTGAGCATTACAAAGCATGTTTTGAGGGGGGTTAGGCTCTGGGGCTTTTTTCACATAATGTAGAAAATTGATTCTATTTGGGATTAAACTGTGTTTTAGCTGTTTCTTAGGAAAAGGCACTGAAAATCTTTCAACTGTTTCTGGGCTGATCTAGATGTGGTGGGCTGTTCTTTTTTTCTCTCTGAACAAGTCAGATGCCACATCATAGAAGAGTGACAAAGTGTTGGGGTTCCTCTGCAAGCACGGCTACAGAGAAGTCGCCCTTCATGTCCTGCAGTGAGGTGGGGAAAAACAGCATCCGTGACAGGTGGATCACAGTCCTTGACTGCGAAAATCAGTGAAGATGATGCACATCTGGACAGCGTATGTGCTTCTGCCCTGGGAGGAAACCCTGCTCACCCTGCTTGCTCTCACCCTGCTGGTATCGTTTATGGGTTGTGACGTAAAACAGAGGAAACGGGGAGTGTGAATACCAATCTCACCCTGAAAAGGATCTGGTTTCCTTAGGTACAATTTGTGCTTGTCATTCCTGGGCAAAAGTTAGTAGGTCACAGCTGGTTAAACAAACCCTGCCCAATTATAACTTCCATGCTTACAACACAGAGTATTTAACCTTTCGTTACTCCTTTCCACCCAAATCAAGGGTTTAATTTTTTGCATCCAATTTTACTTTGTTCTTTTTTCAGTGTAAAAAAAAGGAAAACATAAAAAACCTGTAAAACTCACTTCAAAAAGACCTGAACTTAATCTCCAGGATTAATTGATGTCTCTTACTTCAGAGTGTACTAACTGCATATTGTACTTCATGTACTTGAAGACAAGAAATGGCACATTGTATATAAAAACAGGAAAATGCATTATTCATGTAATAAATGCTGGTTTTTTTCATGTCTTCTGGCAAAAAAAGTGGGCTGCCTACTAGTAATTACACATCATATTTTAAAATAATGATGCAGATTTTTAATGTGTGTCAGTTGCATTGCCCTGCCTGTCTCCTGTTCTAGCCAGCAAAAGCGCATTCCCGGAGGAAGAGACCTTGAATGTCCTCAGTGCATCAGCTCACATTCTTGCTTTATAAATTAGATGCTTTAAGAAAGTTTCTTCCAAATGTCTCTCAAGTTCAGCAGGTTTTGAAGGTCAAACCTTTGCCTTGTACTCTACACATCATAGCAAAATCATGTGATGTCTAAAATACACTTGCTCCAAACCTGAGAGACAAATCTTATGTTCAAGTAAGAGCTTAGCTAAAAAAAAAAAAAAAAAGGATTTCTGAGAAATGACAGACACAAAGAAGCCTCAAAATACTATACACTTCTCATTTCTTGCAATAACTCCTTGCATAACCAACCTTGAACACACTCTCTGCTGTCTAAGGATGGGCGCACATTCCTTAACTTGTGGATCATCACTCACACTAACAAATCTCTGATCATATTCAAAACACTTAAAGAGAAGGTCAGTATTTTTTAATGCTAAAAGAGATCTTGTTCTTTGAGGTTTTGTTTGTGGATGTAAGCCATCCACAGCTTTTCACATGCATTACAATATGGCTTGCAACTGGACATGGGGAAAAAACCATCACAGTGACAATCCGAATGCAGTCAGTGTGTTGCACTGATGAAGGCTTTTGATGCAGCTATGAAAGGCATTCCTCTAACACCGCTCCCTCCACGCCTTTATCCTTGGCACCACCCATGTGCTGGCCACCTCAGCCTCTGCACATTCTCCTTTTACTGCTATGCTTAGCCTTAGGGTTATGCTTAGGTTTAGGCTGAGTGTTTGATTTATGCTTGAAGAAAACCACAAAACCTAGAGCTCCAGGGATACTGGAATTTTAAAAGCAGAAGTTGGTTCTACAGATATTCATCATGCTCAATGGCCAGCACAGAGCTCACTTCTCCTCTCAGGAGGCAACAACTGCTATGCAGAATCTCAGGCATCATCACAAGAAAACTCTTGTGTGTAGGACTGGGCAATGCTGAGGCCAGGGCTCTCCCACAGCTGTCCAGTTCAGTTTCAGGATCCAGGATGATGGACAAGCTGTTGTTCATTCCACACAGAGAAATTGCACCTGTGACTTCCAGCCCTCCTGCAACCCTGTCCTGCTCTGTCCTGGAGCTGGTCCCTCAACCGAGTTCATAAATTAGTTAGAGGCAAAGACCGTGGGCCCCCAGGGTTGCATTGGGCTTCTTCTTCCACTGTGGTAGTAATGCATGGAAGATAGCCCTGGGATACAGATACCTGGAGACCAGAACGGAGCAAATCTGATATGAGCTCTTTACCTAAACACACAAATTTTCTGTGACAGATCTGACTCATCAATTTCAAATGCCCTGGCCTTATAAGGACATACCCACTCAGCATTGCTTCTTCCCTGACCCACTGCACGCCAACAGTGTTTTCCAGTGCCTACATGCACAAAATTCACCCTCACTGTTTCATCTTGCTCTTTCACTTCCTTTCTCGTGGTTTCTAGGAACAAGGTTTTTTAAAAGGCAATGTTCCATTTTCTGCTTTCAGAAGGACCTCTCTGATGGCAATCTTCCAGTTTTCTATTCTTGACTACTCAAAGTTGAGCCAAGTAGGAGGGTTAAGAAGACTTCTGCTACAATTCATCTAACAGGCTTCCCAAATTTCCATTTATTCAAGTACTGTATTTAACATTGTTTATGGAACCTGAAATACAGGGGCGGGTCATATGACTGAGAAGAGCCCACATCAGTATATGTATATCAGGAATGCAGCATCAGTAAACAGGCTGAAGAGATATTGAAAGAGGGGAGAAAACAACTGCATTGAAACAGAAACAGAAGGTAACCCTCGAGCCTTTAGAGAAAAGCAAAAGTACTTAGCTAATAATAAGCAAAAATAAAGAAAGGTAATAAGCATAATAATAATAAGCAAAAAAAAAAAGGCAAATAAAGGAGGAGGACAGGAGGAGAATGCATGAATGCATGGAGAAGGCAAAGACTTTTCTTATTTTTCATCTTTTCAGTCACTCTGGCACATTCTTGCATCCAAGGTAACTTTTTCTTATGGCTCACAAAAATCTTTGTGGAGAAGAATTGTATTGATACTCTCAGTCCTCAGCTTCAGTCGGCCCCATTCTGCCTTTAATGTTGCTTCCACAGTATCAGAAATGATCTCAGCAAGTTAAGTGATATGACCAGATCATGAACTCTCAGCAAATGTCTGCACGCCTTTTTGCCATCCTGCAACCAGTTAGTACTTGAGTCAAGCATTTCTGCCAAATTCTACTGGAAGTCACAGGGAAATGTTTTCTTTGCTTAATATCTTCTCATGAGATGCACAGTGAGACAAGACATGCAACAGGCTAATGTGCAATCACAGCCTGACACCAGTATCATCCAGGGCACAGCACAGGAAAAAAGGGCCTATTTTTTGACTGCAGTGGGTAACTCACACACGGCAGAGATGAGGATAAAATTGCATGGAAGTTAAATCCTTCATTTTATTGCTGCTTTCCTCAAGTGGATCACTTCAACAGCATCTCTGCATGGTTGCTATGAAAAGTGCTATTACAGAAATCTGCCTTTCTACTCATTTTACTTCACAAATTGATCAGTGCATTTGTTTTCCATCACAAACAGTTTGAACCTCTCCCTATTGCTTGAACCAAATCTTTATGTAGTTTCTGGTAGACTTAGGTGCCCCCAGCAGCCATTCCTCACAAACACATCCAGCATGGAAGTACTTAGGGAAGCAGAGCCTGGAAGTACCTTTCCTCTCCTTCACTTGGTTTTAGACAGTGAGCAGCCCGTTCCTTTTCCCTTTGTATGGAGTAGCTCCTGATAAGAAAGAGCTGGGTCCTTCGGTGGGGTGTGGGGTCTCTGCTTTCTCCAGAAGTTTGGAGATACCAACAGGTCCTCAAAGGGCATCTACCACTAGGGCTTCTCTTGAGACCAATCAGGATTTATGAGACAACACTGTTCCCTTTGCTTCTTACCAGCTAGCCAGGAATAGGTGAGGGCACACCTCAGATCTAGGTCACTTATGTTCACAGAGATTTGGTAGCAAATATTAAGAGGAGCTCTACACAGAAGCTGTACAGCCTCAAACAAACTGAGCTGTCAGAGATACCAGCCTGCTCTGAGCTAACACGGCCTGACAGTCAGTGTGCTCCTCCACAGCATGGCTGTGGCTGTTGTGCAGGACATCCTCCAGGGGAAACTGCATCACCACCAGCTTTGCATGAACAACTCTTTGGGCTGCAGCCCTCAGGCTGCATAGGCACAGCTGGGGAGGAAGGGAAGGTCTCTGAAGGTCTGCTGTCAGAGCCTCAGCAGTAATAGCAAACCTCAGATAACTGTCAGCACAGGGGCTTTTGTGTTACAAACACAAATGGGTTTCAAGTTTTTAGCACATGGTTCTAAAACACATATGCCCATGCATGAAAATTTTCTAGCTGTAGCATACTAGAAAAATGCTAGGTATAAGTTCATTATCAATAAAAATGCTCTGTTCTGCCTGAAGAAAAATCAGATGTGATGCGAATGATAAAAAGGGCTTTTGGACAGAAAAAGGGGAGATTTTTTCCCACTTCCGTTCTTCAAAAAACAAAGACAGGAAAACAGACAGTCCTAGTTTGCTTTCCTCCTGCATCATAGAATCATCTTGTCTTTATGTCTTTGGACATAAGTACAAGGCTACTGTCTGACTACTTGTATGTTGTAATTTAAATTAATTGCATTGTTGATAGTGACTGGAAAAAAATCCTCCATCCATTAGGAATATTCTCCAAGGAAAATGCATGTGTGCCTAAAAAACCAGAGATGACTCTTTGTAAATAAGAACAACATTCAATTGGTTATGAGAGTCCCATCTAATATGACAAGGAAAAGGCAACTCAGAGGCCACACCGATATCTGATATGTGGCACACTCGGCTCTGACTTTCGAAGTTGGCCACGTATGAGAAAAGACAGAAGCATCTGTTATCAATCCTTGGGAAAAAAGCCCAGTAAGATTAATTCCAGAATACATTTCCTACCAAGATGTTGGACTACTTCTGCTTCCACAGAATAGTTCCCATGTCTCCATGTCTTTACCTAGCTACTGTCAATCACTCATTGCTGGTCCTACATCAGAGGCATCAGGACATCTTATTCATCAAAGCCATCCAGATTTTGCACACCAGTACAAATCCTGTTTCTCAGTTATGCTAAGTAGGTACTATGTGTCATTGTCACCTAAATCAAGGCAGAAAATTGTATTCCTATAAATCACTGTTTGGGAAAGGCATTATTAGAAGTGAAATCATAGTATCTAACACTAGATAATTAGCAGAATGGCATTAAAATGAAGAAACATGACGTGAGAATGATTACTTAAAGCTGCCTATTACCTTGGAACATGCTAATATTGTCAGCAAGACTCATCTTTACTTTCCCTAACAAGACATGAGCTTTTTTTGCCAGTGTCATTCAAGGTGCCTCTTGAGCACATAGGTATGTAATTTGGCATCATGCAACTCCATGTGATGCTATATCTGAGAAAACCACTCCACCTAAATATCTTGCACACAACCATGACAGACAGGTAATCAATCAAAACTGCTGCCAGTAAGAGAGTTCAGAAGGGTAATTACCCAAAACTGAAAGTTAGTAGAATTGCCAACACCTGTCATGCAGAGTAATACCATTTTGGTGACATCAGTGTGATTGCACTCTGTCTCAGATTTTTATTATTCTGTATATACACTTCTGTAGAGAATGCTCTCTAGAACTCCTGATGGAGAATCAAGTTAATAAGCTGTGATCATGGGAATTTTTAAAATTAGCTGTTAGTGGTTAGCTTCTTTGCCCCACGATAGGGAAGGAGTAAGAAGCGCAGAGGACATTGTTCTCCGAGGAGCTCAAGGCAAATGGAGGAAGGAAGAGTGCATCTGAGGGTGTGCTTTACTCACTCTGCAGCTTTGAGGATCCAGGAGCTGTGGGAGTCATAGCTGTGAAGCAAATGCACTCTGAATCACAGAGTTACTCAATAGAGGCAGTGCATGGTGCATCCTGTCTGTAACACTCTGGTAGGCTGAAACATACCCTGAGGACTAAAATGTCTCTCGGAAAAGGAATCAAAATGTTTGTATTAAAAAAAGAAGTAAGGTGACTTCAAAATTCTCCAAATGGTCTGTAACAAAATTACCTGCACTTCATTGTAACCCAACATGGTGGCAACTAAGAGGGATAGTGGCAGACTTGATTAAAACAAATAGACACAAATATTAGTGATCTAGATACATGTGGGAAAGTGCCTCTGACTGGGGACATTTACAGCAAAACATATGTCTGAGAGGAATGCTCACGGAGAGGAATGTTCCTGTAGCTAACAGACTGGATAATAATTCAGCAGCTCTACTGCCTCCTATTTCTGATATTAAGATAACTTCCTATACAAAGTGGGAGAGCCACTAAAGCTTCCCAAAGTTTTCAAAAGTGCTTGTGAAACTTTGGAAACTAAATTACAGGATTCTTGGAGTTGGAGTGCAGAGCCAGGTTTTGCAGGAACACTCCCCACTGATTTTCATGAGACCTGGACTCACACAGCAATGCAGGGGACATCAGTATCCAGCTAAACCATCACAGTGCTCTTCCAATACCGTTGTACAAGTGCTTCCAGGACCCAGCTGACTCCTCATGCCTGGTTTGCATTGTGTTGAGCAATGCCACACATAAAGCTATTACTGCACTCTGTGCATCTTGTAAATATATTACTCAACCAAGCTTAGACACGAGTTTGTCATTTCATTGCAGCCTCTTTGTCACTCTCAATCCTCCTGTACTTCATTCTCATGCTTTTTTAAAAAACAGTCCCTGTTAAACCAGTTCTTGCAATATAAAAAGCAATCTAAACTGCAACTTTTTCTGTAGCTGCACATCCTCCTTTGATATGTGATAAGGCAACTCTAAGGCAAGGATCTTGTTCTTTGTTTCTGTCAAACACACACAAGTGGTTTTAAAAGTGACATGGAGTTTGTATCAGTTGCAGAACTAGCAAGAAAATTACAGGGGCAAATAACAGCTTCTGGATTGCGCTTGGCAGAGAAGTTCAAATGAGATCAAATGTGATTGAGTGTCACACTAAGCCCTGGTGTGAAGAAAATGGAAACTGATTGCACTGGCAATAAGGAACAAGAAAGATGAAGCATCTGATATTTGCATTTTGTCTTACTTCCTATTAACACACAATTCCTTATTTGAGAAAAACATTTCCCTCACGAACTGCCTTTATAGTATTTTAAGCAGGGAAAAATAGAAATAAAAGCACTACGTAGTTTTATCTCCTTGCAAATCTCCAGAAAAATCCTCTGTCTACAATTACATACAGCTCCACTGGATAGCACAAGCGTGGTCACACTGGGTCAGAGCAAAGGTCCATCAGCTCAGAGTCTTGCCTCCCACAGTGATCAAAAGCAGATTCGTGAGAAGATTACAAAAATCCCCAGAACAAGCATATGATGGTATTTCCCACTGATGCTCTCACGGCCTCCTCAGGCATTTCCTCAGCCAGAGGTGACTGCTAAATGTTTAATAACCCTTGGTAGATTTGTCTTCCACGAGCCTGTGCAGATTCCCTCCGAGTCCTATAAACTTTTACCACCTGCTGCACAATGCAGCGAGAAATCCCACAGCCTAATTACAGGTCATGTGCAAGAAACACCTTGTTGTTGTTGTTTTTGTTGTTATTGTTGAGAGCTGGTTACCTGCTGTTCACCTCTGCACCTTACACTGGAAAAGACTGTGAGCAAACACTCCTTGTTTATCCCTTGCCCTTGACTGACAATTTTACAGGACTCCCAGTTGTACCTCTTGCTCTATCCAGCAGCCTTTCACCATCCACATGGCTCCTTTGGGAACCTTCGAGTTATCTTTCCTTCCTCAGGTGAGGACCAGAGGAAGGCTCATCAACACATGTTTATCCAGTGGTGAGGTGGTGTTCTCTTTTTTTTTTACCTAAAGAGAATCAATTTGCTTTTCTTTTTATCACCAGTGAGCTGAAATTTTGACAGAATTATCTGTTGTAATTCTGAGATTTCGTTATTGCACAGTCAATGTATTGACATGTAATGGTCAAGTTGGAGACTGCAATTTTATACATTGGGATTGGTTTCTTTCCCTCAGGTGCATCATTTTACCAACACACTGAACTCTTTCTTCTTCATTTGAAAGAAAGTTCAGCTTTTTGAAGGATGTCTTCTTGCTTTAAGAATCTGTTTAATTCTGCTGTTCAGCAATGCCAGCATCCTCTCTCCCCTTCTTAAGGCTTTCTTCATATGTGGTATGCATTTCTTGAATGCTTCCAGTATGTCTCCAAAGGGTCTCCATGCCACCTGCAAGGATTGAGATCCCCCAGCTAAGCCTTCAGCCTTTTTTTTTTGTGCAAGTATTCTCCTTTTTGTGTAGTCTCTTGTTCTGAACTTGGTATAAGTAGGTAAGTTCTCTACCTGCTTATTAAGCATACTGTGATAGAGGAGAATATAAAATTGGACATAGATCCCACAGAAGAACAAAAAGATTAACTCATAAGTCAACCTCTGTGGCAGCCACCAACCTCCCTGATGTAGTAAACTATGAAGCAGAACATTAAGGTGATATAATGCTCAGGTAACAGGACAGCTGTACTCAGACATGATGTGTTGAGATACCTCAGCGAGGCATGTAAGGACCTTCAGCACTGTGAGTTAAATAAAATTAAGGCTTTTAAGTGAAAGGAAAATGTCTACACTTACAAGGCACATATCATAATCTTGGAACAGACACCGCAGACAAAATTTAAACTCATTTTTCCTACATTTTTTTCTTTCTTTGTGAACAACCAAAAAAACCACCTCTTTATCAAAAAAGGCACCTGTCCCATCCCCAACAAATTGTAATTCCTACCATAATGGATGCCTGATTGCTGCATCAAACTGTAGAAAGACCACTTCTCTGTGAAGCTGGGATACTCTGCTGAGATCCAGTGGATTCTGGAAGCTGTAATAATTTTCTGTATGTCTTGAAGTTCAGTCCCTGCAATCCCAAGAAGAATAAGTTTATCAGGTAAGGTGTCAGAAGCTGCACATAAAAATATGTCAGTTTTGTAAACTCGTTTTCCCTCCAGAGGTTTTGTACTTCAGGACTTTCTCAATTTTTCATTCTCCTCCCCTGTGATGCAGAAGAAGAATGTGTTTACAAGCCCCTCAACATTACAAAACCAGGCTTTAAGAATAGATTGTGGCAGGTGGAGAATTATGAGGATACAGTAAAGTCAGGTAAAAAAAGGCATAGTAATGAAAAGTTGCAAGCAGCTCAAAAGAATGGTTCTTTCATTAGCATTTCCTTTCTAATTAAAAAGTTAATCATTATAAAATCCCAGCAAGGATGGTGGTAAATCCTACTGACTGTCATATTAAGATTAGATTTGTCAGGCACAAGCAGAATCACGTCCAGAGATGGCACTTTACTTACTCCAAAGACCTAAACTAGATACTACCTGATTAGGGATGAGAGGGACAACATTTCCAACAGTTTTTAAATAAAATACTATTGTAGCTCAATCCTGCGAGGTAGTGAATATTTTCCTACTGAGGCTCTGAAGTTTTTTATTCCCTTTAAGCTTAGCAAAAACTTCTCAAAGGAATGGGTCTCTGCAAGTCATCACCCTTACAAGAGCACTTGCTCTTACTTGGTGCTTGTAGGAAGTGTGTGCATAGGGCTTGACAGCCTCCCAAGACAGCCCTGGCAGAAGTGATTTAACTCAGAACTACCTGTTATAGAAACCCAATGTTCTCTCTGTCAGACTGAAGGGCCTGCCATCATTCAGGGAAGTTAAATGGTCTGATTTGGAGGAGAGGGAAATTATTCCTCAGCAGTAGCAGCAACCAAAAAGATCTCTTGGTCATGAGCAATGGAGAAAAACTCTGTACAAAATGTGTTACAGAGACAGCAGAACATTGAGGATTCTACCACTGTCCATATTTTCTGTTTTAAAAGTGTAGTAACTAGGCACACATTAGATTTGTCTGAAATTGAAATACAGTACACATAATATTCCTCCTACATCTGGTTATGCGGTTTCTCACTGATCACTGAGCTCAGCCTGTTTGATTGCTTCAAAGCTCATTATGCATGCTAATTTACGTGAGCTTTCTCAGTCATTTACAAATGAAGTTACTGATATGCACTTGATGGCACAATGAGCACACACCACCAAACAGGAAGGGCTTTTTGTCAAAGAAAATAAACCCACTTCAAAAATCAAACATTCATAAGCACAGTAGTAAAATAAAAGCTGTAACAAGTATTTATGATTCACTGACTCCTTTCTTCCTTCCAAAATGAAAATTCAAGAAGATAAATTCAGAACTGATAATAAAAATCTTACTCACATAAAAAGAAAAATACATAAAGGATAAAATCTGGAGACATTAAAAGAGCAAGCTGGTCTTTTATATATTTTCACCAATTATTGAAGAATTATTATTTCATATAATTATTTTTATCAAATTGTTGTAATAAATTTTTCATTTTTTAACAGATGCAGGACAAAAGGAAAGCTGTGCAGGGAAACTTTTTACTCCTGAGTTGTATGTGAGCAGCACGAAATGTACATATATATGAACAGGGGCATTTCCTGGTGATAGGAAAACAGTCCAGACGTGCAGCACTCACATCCACAGAGGAGGTGGCATGCATAACATGCCATGTTTTGAAATTCCAGCTCATTGTACTGTGAGAATACTCCAGGGGCTGAAAAGCAAAATGCCAAGAGCACTTCAGTACTTGGGACAGGATTATCTCACGCGACTCTGGTTGCCGAATTCTCAGTTTAATTGGGCTCCTGCAATCTTAGGCACCTCCAAAGGGGCTTTCATCCCACTCACAATGAACACATTTTAGCTGAAGGTGTCTTTGTAAGAGTGTCCAGCAAAGGTGTCCAGTGACAGCAGAGGTACCAAACTGGTGGTGAGATGCCAGTAGTGACACACCACCTCCCTGCTAACTGCTAAAGGCAGGTGAATCCCAGTCCTGCAGTAGTTTGACTTGAATAACAAGCCAAAGCTCTTGGGGAAACCAGTACTATCTGTCTCCATGCAGGATGACACACACCTCAGCTGTTTCACCCTCTGGAAAGGAAAGGAAATTACAGATTTACTAGAGTAACCCCAGCCTGCCATTTTAAATCTTCTGGTAAAGACAAAGTCATCACAGGCTGACCAGATGGTTTACCAGGCACTTGCTAAAGGTGGAAGAGCAATTTTTGGACCATGTTTTCCATTCCCTGAAGGAGCAGACCTCCCAAGCCTGGTGGGTGCGTTGCTTTTCTGTGAGATTGTGACATATCTGTGATGCTGTGGACATGCTTGGGAAACACAACAGCCTTCCACAACTAAAATGCAGAAGGAAAAATAAAAGAAAAAGGATGAAATTTCATCTTGACTTTATTTTTCACTTGACATCAATCTCCTCGTCTCCTTTTTTCCCTTTCTCACTATCAGCATTTTACACTCTTTTGCACCTGGAACCATCTGCCTTAAGCACTCAGTATCAGTTACTTATCAGTCCTCTTGGTCACTCCCCAGTCTGGCGTCAGAGGCTCTGGATTTAAGACACAAAAGCAGTTTGGGGAATTTCCTAATTGAGCAAAGCCAGGGTATATGAAACCACGTGGTAAAATGCATCACCCACTTCTAGGCTTAGGTGGGGAACTCTGAGAGCAGCCTGCAGACAAGACAAAGGCACAAATAAAACCTTTCATATGACTGTCCCTAAGCAAACCCACCAAAGCAGCAAATATTTTTGCTTCTTGGGCCACAGCTGTTCCCAGAGACCAAATAAGACCTTGCTGGGATGGCACTGGGGATCCCAGAGCAAGTTTAGCCACTGGATTTTGTTGAGACTCAGGGTATCACTCCCATCTGTCACTGTTCCACCTAGTGTCACAGCTTCTGGTTAAGAAATTTCTTCCCCAGTGTCCCTTACAACTGCTTTCTTCAGTGTTTACATTTACTCAAACAGACAGACACAGCCAGACAGCTTTCCCACCACAGTCCTTTCCCCCAGCTCCCACAACGCCAGGGCCCACCGCGTGCCTCATCCCTCCTGTTCCCTACCTCACATATTTCTGCACAAATAAGCCAAGAGATCAAAAAGGACCTAGCCTAAAATTTCATTGTGCACAGGGACAGGGACAATACTATACAAACTGGTGGGCTGGGAAATAATTTGGAAAATAGTAAATATTTGAGTGGCTAGGTTTTGGCTTACTCACACATTTAACCTAAAGGACCCTTCATTTCCATTTACTTTCATTTCTGCATAAAAATCAAGAGGACCAAAGCTTTGTCCTTTGTGGCAGGAAAAGTGTCCCTGGAGCTCTAGGCTTTGTGGTTTTTTCAACTCTAAGCGTAACCTAACCCTAAGCAGAGCTGTAAAAGCAGCCTTTTCCTGAGGCTGAGGTGGCTAGAACATGGCTGGTGCCAAGGAGCAAGGTGTGGAGGTGTCTTGGGGATGGCTTGTATCCCATAACCATTTTTGGTTTTGTTTTTGTGTCCAGAATGGTCACTGCCTCCCCTCCCCCAACTCCAGGAATATCACGATGGGTGAGGAGCAGTCCTGGATCCTGTGGAGGTTGGGGCCAGGGGCTGCTCTTCATTCCCATGGTGGGTGATCAACACAACTGCCACACAGCACAGTGCATCTGACTGGAGATCTTGTTGCCCTGTGGTTTTTGCCTTTTTCTTTTTCCCTCTTGGTCGTTTTTTTCCCTTTGGCACTGTGATTAGGCCTTGCCGGCTTGTTTCTCTGCTCCTCTGCCCCATGGGAGCCTAGAGCTGGTGTATGCTGTGCCAGGACCTGGGAGCTGGGAGCACCCCCTCATCCACTGGGCCATTCCCTCTATGCAGCAGCCCGACCCCAGGGCCAGCCATTGCCGGTGAGCTGTGCCAAGGAGCAACTCCCTGCCCAGCCCTGCTGTTCTCTGCCGCTGCTTCAGGGTTTTTGCTAGACTTTAGCCTGACGCCCTGTGTCCGCCAGGACCCCCTGCTGCTTCTGTTTCTGCCACCGATTCAGGGTTAGTGCTGCAATTCTATTTGCGGCCCCCAGGGGTCTGCTCACCTCTGCTCTTCCAGCCACCACTCCAAGGTTCCTGCTACAGCCCATTTAACCACCTGGAGCAGCACTAAGACCAGCTGCTCCCCATGAGTTTGCAAAGAGACCCATCCTCTCTTCCTCCCCTATCAACTGAGCTGCCATTACTGCACGGCGTGAGGCGGCCGAGCTCACGCCACAGCGCCCCCTGCTGGAACCATCGCACTGGCGCTGCCCGGCCGGGAGCCACCAGCGCCCCTGCTGGCTGTGACCGTCACTGCACCGAGGGGGAAAGGGCCCGCGGCCGAGAGAGGCTGGCACTGGGTTACTGGTTCTGTTCGTTGTTGCTGCCGGTGTTGTTTTTTTTGTCTTGTACATGTATATACTAATAAAGAACTGTTACTCCTTTTCCTATATCTTTACCTGAAAGCCCCGTAAGTTCATCACTATAACAATTTGGAGGGAAAGGGATCATATTTTCCATTTCAGGAAGGTTCCCACCTTCCTTGGCAGACACCTTTCTTTTAAACCAAGACAGGAGAAAGTAATGTTGGGGCAGTGCCATGCTGCCCTTGGTGTGCTTTTTGTAGTTACAGTCTCCCTGGAGCTCTAGGCTTTATGGATTTTTAAACCCCAACCCTAATGGGAGCCTTTTGCTGAGGCTGAGGTGCCCACCACCTGGGTGGTTCCATGGAGAAAGGCGTGGAGGGAGCAATGTCGGGGCAATGCTGTGCTGACCTTGGCATGCCTTCTGTAGCTGCAGTGTCCCTGGAGCTCTAGGCTTTGTGGTTTTTTTGAACCCTAACCCCAAGTGTAACCCTAACCCTAAGCGGAGCAGTAAAACCAGCCTTCTGCTGAGGCTGAGGTGGCCCTTACATGGCTGGTGCTGAGGAGCAATTTGTGGAGGGAGCAATGTTTGGGCAGCACTATGCTCTTTCACAGCAGGCAATCTGCTAAATGTACTAGATCCAAAAATCCTGCTGTTTCCCTCCTCCAAATCCCCACCCATCTCCTTTCACAGATAAGAGCTCTCGAATTCCCTCTCTGTGCTCTGTGCTGACCTTTGTGTCATGTCACCAAGTGTTTAAAATGCTGCATGATTAAAGCAATAAACTGCATCGAGGGATATGGCTTGCTAATGGCTCCTCCGCTTCTAAGAGCACAATGATTGTCTGCCTTGGCACTCAGAAGCACTTAGCAAAGCCGTGATCAGATACCAAGGAAAGCAGGGATAGGAGCTGGATGGAGCTTCTTGGTCTATTTGATCAACAGTGGTAGACATGTTCTTACCAGTGACCAAATCTCCCGTTTTTATGGGCTTGACCCCTTGGTTTCTTTGCCTTGGTTTTAGCTTTGTGTTATTATAAACTTGGAGAGACTGAACTGTGTGGTAAGGCAGGACCAGCAAAGAGAAGACGGCCCTGTCCTGCTTGTAGGTCGAGTGGGGCTGATGCAGTGAGCTGAGACTTAACCACATTCTGCATGGATTGGGAACAGGGTCAGGGGAAGACAAAGGAAAGTCAAGGTCCAAGGTCAGTAAATGCAAACACGGTAATTTTGAGAGAGAATGTGTGAAATATCCGCGTCTCAGTGGTTCTAATACAGATACCCTGTGTCCCACCATGAAAGCCACAATCAGACAGGCACGGAAGAGGAGTTTTGAAGTTCAGCAGGGGCCCATGGGGGTTGTCAGGGGGGAGGTCTGGCAGATGTGGGTGACCCCAGAGGCTCTGCAATGTCACCTCTGTCACATGGAGCCAGGTGTGGGGCCTGGGAGAGCCCAAAGCAACAGTGGAACCTGCCCCTGTCCAGAGTGTTCGTGGCACAGCACTAGGCATACAGTCACCCAGAAATAATATTAACCTTGATATTCTATTGGAAAATTCTGTATTTTAGAGAAGAATGGCAAGAGAATTGCTTTGATTTAGTCTGCTACTTTTTGCTAGCAAGTTGCTTTATAAACAGCATAGAGATATAGTAAAAGCTAAGTATTAGTCTTGATTCTACCTTTGAAATCTTCTGGAAAGCCCAAAAATCCACATGATCCATGATGTGCAGAAGAAAATTAATCAGGAGGTGACGCTAGTGACATCTGAAAGAGCCGGACAAGAGTAGTTCTCCCCACTGGTAAGGAGAAATAAGATACCCTCTCTGGGGAATATGGGAGCTCAATTCTTGTGTGGGGAAAGTACCCTTGCTGCATAAAGGCAGCAAAGCCTTGCTCTGTGTGTGAAAGCATTTGCTCTCATCTCCCCACTGGAGTTTGCAGGAAGGCTGAATTGGACTGATAGGAAATTGCTTCTCTACTCCTCTGTGTTTGACTGTTAATATTTTAGGCCTAGCAGAGCAACTTAAATGTCAGAATTTTTAGTATTTTAGGTATGTTATGTTGGTACAATTACTGCATGGATGTGGGCAATTTGAGTATTCACAGACACAAATAGTAAAACGAAGAAAAAGAGGAAATAAAAGGTGTGAAAAATGTGCCCTACTTCCACTGGTTGTGGTTGCAGGAAGCAATAATTAGTGTACATAAATGCTCAGTTCCAAACTAAAGCCATATTCTTTCCTCAGTATTTACAGAGAACTCCAATATTCAACTGTGGGCCAGGTCATTATTGACAGAACTGGTCTGTAATGAAATTGCATTTTGGCTTTGATACCAGAATGAATTTGATATTGCTGCTCAACACAGGCTTTGCAATCTGTTTGCAATGACATTTACTTTTTGCTGTAAACATTTTAGGAACGCTGAGAAGCACTAAGCTATAAAGCATACCCGGTGTCAAATCCCAGGGATTACTGAAGAATCGATATTTTATGACAGTGATACCCACTAATGTGTGGTTTTATTCTGGGGTATTTTTTGTTTTCTACCTCTGTCCCCAACGAGCTCTGGAAACACAGGGTAAAGCAAGAAAATTTCTCAGTTGTACACCCACAGATAGTTGGAACAGTTGTTCAAAGGTTGATGGATAACCACCAAGAATCAGATACAGAGGTACATACTCTGCATTTCTAGCTAAGCAACAGCTAAATCATGTTTACAGCTTTATTTCTTAAAGCTCTTGTCAATCAGTGACCTAAAAGAGAAACACATTTCTTAAGCTTATGAGCTTAGATGTAGATTATGTTGGTTTGTAATAGCAGCATTGGCAGCAAACTTGGGCAGTGCCCAGCTGCCTTCTGACAGGTTTATTTCAGCTCTCAGGACTGTAACAATGTGAAGATGAGTTAGGGCCGGAGGGTTATATGCAACCGCAATGCAGGATTGCAGGACTTTATTCACAGAATCAGTAGTGGGAGCTCTTCTTCCTGAGTCATTGCTAAATCAGGGGTCAGTCATGATGTTAGGAAACAGAACTAGTTTCTTTCAGGGAAATTTGAAAAAAAATATTTATGAAAATATGACCACTTCTGGTAAAAAACACAAACCACATTTTTTAGTGAGAGAAGGGATGTTGGGGCCCAACTGCAATCCAGGCAGTTTCTGTGCTGGTGATTTAATTTCTCTACTGAAAATTCCCTTTTAGCTTCAGATGGAAAAAAACAACATTATACAGTTGCAGCTAGAACCAGTCAAAAAAATGACAAA
This sequence comes from Oriolus oriolus, assembly GCA_013400235.1. Taxonomy (NCBI): domain Eukaryota; kingdom Metazoa; phylum Chordata; class Aves; order Passeriformes; family Corvidae; genus Oriolus; species Oriolus oriolus. The sequence goes on along the minus strand of VXBT01000852.1, from coordinate 1,152,878 downwards.
TCTGTTTTCCATTAGTTCAGTGAAATGGTAGGTTGGGCACAAACTTTTACATTGAATGATTTGATTTTGCTTCATTTTGGTATTGCAGAAGCACTTTATTTACAATAAAGTGACCATATTTCATTTTGATGTATGCTGTATATAGCAACCCTTGTGACTCAGGCCACCCACAGGGTTTCTTATTTTGTTTTCCTGGCTTATTTTTTAAAAAGTCATTTACAGCAGTGTCTCACTGTACTGGGCTGTGACATCATGGCCAGAGAGAGCAGCAACTTGGAGCCCCACTCCATGATTTATGAAAATATTCTTCCGCAGCAGCATCATTTGCCAAAAAGGAACATGTATGCTCAGAGCACTGATCCTACTCTCTGAGAAGAGGAGAAGGTGGTTTCTCTGGGTGGGAGGCAGTTGCTAAGTAAAAATTAAAGCCAAGCTGTCTGGCTGGGAAGTTGTTGAAGGGGAGCTGGGCTGCACAAGCACAGTCACTGTGCATCTTTGTGCTTTGCTTCCGGAGCTGCACGTAGTGGAAGAAGGTGGCAGCCCAAGTGACACAGCTATGGCACAGGCTGGTGAAGGCGTTACATCCAGGGGTAGCATTGAGTGGTCTCAGCTGGGACAGAGCCCCACTGTACAGACACATGGTGACAGCCTTTGAGAAGGAAGGCATGGAGGCTCTGGGGCAACCCCTCTTTTAGCTTCAGATGGATGGTGAAATAAAGATAAGTTGAAGGCAGAGGTAGTGGCCTGCTGCTCTGTGGTTCATGTTCACAATGGTTGATACACTGGTAACCTTCTAACTTGAACTTCTACTGCCGAGTCTCTTCCTTCACAAGGCATTTTTTCCAGAGCAGCTCAATCCTGTGCATTGACTGAGACAGAAAACAGAGGTGGGTCAGGCACTGCAGGGTCAGTACAAGGTATTCTGCATTATGTCTGCAGAACCAACTCCTCTTGAGTTCTGAGCCCCTGACTTTGCAGCTTCAGTTGTGTGTTTTAGGATAGCTATTATGTGTGGGTGGAATTTTGAAAAGAAGTAAACTCAGCCAATAAATCGGAAATGCTATTTTGTGGAATCGTGATATTCATGTAATCTGTTAGCTGACTTGGAGGCAGGGCTCCATCAACACAAACTCCACAGCTATGGGCATGTCAGCTTCTACAGAAACCTGCACTAGGGACAGGACTGCTTGGGTTTCAAGGATGTTTGCACGGCAGTGTTAGAACACCTGCACTTTTAATTTCATTCCTGGGCTCCTATTCTAATATGGCCTTATTACTGATTACATGATTTCAGTTCTTCTCTGGGCTTCTTGTCAGGGTTTTTTTGGTGCAGTTTCTCATGCTTTTTCCTTTTTTTTTTTTTTTTGTTTTTGCTCCTATATTCTCTTCTGTACAGTGTCTGTTTGGCAGTGTTCCTTCTTGCCTGATTTCACTGTCCTGTTGCATATGTTTGAGAAGGCTCAAGTGAGAGAGAAAATGAGAAATGCGTGTGAGCTTTCAGCTGGATGGAAAGATACAGGAGGAATCATCTGGACTTTCCTGTAGCCTGGGGGCAGTGGAGTCTCCCCCCACTCCCTCCACTTTACTAGCTCACCACCACCAAATCCCTGTGTCACCTGTGTTGTACTCAAAGGAAGTGGCCCATGGTCAGCAGCTGCCTAATGTCACTGGACTCTGCTTCAACCTCAGAAGAGACATCTCCCTCCCAGTTCCACTTCTCACTATCCTAAAGCAATTAACAGAGGCCACTGCAGATCTGAGAGCAAGCTCAGAGGCTCCATGGAGGTATTAGAAGCCACAAGAAAGATTCAGGCGTGATCATCTAAGATGGGATGGCAGAGAGTTGAAAAACTAAAAAGTGTCTGAAGAACATATATGAACCCCGTGGGTTGTTCTGTTTTCTCCAGTAGAGTCTTAGGATTCAACAAGCTTTTTGCTGATTTTGGAAAAAAAGAAACCCAAATCAGAGGAAAGCTAGTGCTGCTCTGAATAAAGACCACCAGAATTTTAAAGCAGGGCTAAAATACATGTATTTTCCCCTAACATTCATTTTTCAGAAATCTCTTAGTAATGTTTGTTATAAGACAAAAAAACCCCAAAAACAAACCCACAGAAAATTTCAGCAAGAACCCAGTGAAGTTATTAGCATTTACTGCTTAGATCTGGCATGCAGAGGTGCCAGGCAACCTTGAAAGCAGACTGTGCTGTTGGCTGAGCCCACAGTCTGCAGTTGTGCCTCTTTCTTATCTGAGTAATGTAATATGCTAAGAATGACTTCTAGCTTTCCTACATGGTGTTCATCTGCTTAAGAATGCTGTTCAGTGGTATGAGAATGACCAAACATTTTTACCTAGCAGTGACCTACCTATGTGAAATTTCAATACTGTCATTTAAACCTGTTTAAGTTCTATCACATGCCTTCCTATTTGTGCTAATCTGTGTGCCCTTTCTGAGGGTAGGCTGATTGTCAAATACCAACAAATGGAACACACAATTGTTTTTATCATATATTAAATGGTCTGTATGTACAAGCTTATCAGAAAGAGCATATTTGTTCTGGTAAATGCACCTCACAGCTTGCAGAAAGAAGCCTGGTCACAGTTATTCCAACTTTCTCTCTGGAGGCAGGGGACATTATGCTATGGGAGGCCAGGCTCACTGATGTAGCAGAACCAGGCACAGGATCTTCTCCTAAAACTGGATTTCCTAATCCTGCTCCCCAGTCTTTCTGCTCCTCTGTCTTCGGCACACATTTCATTCTGTCAATTCTCATACCTACTTGTGAGGAGATCTTTCTTTCCTGATGACCAGAAACAGATATTTTAAGATTATGTATGAAACTTGCACATTTCACAGAATCACAGAATCACGGAATCACAGAATCATGGAATCACAGAATCATGGAATCACAGGATCACAGAATGGGTAAGGTTGGAAAGAACCACAGTGGGTCATCTAGTCCAACCTCCCTGCTCAAGCAGTCGCCACCTTCAAATATTGGTCATGAACTTCCTACTGCTTCCAGGGAATAAGTGTTTCTATCCAACAAACAGAGATGAACAAAATGGATTATTCCATATCATCAATGGATTATCTTCACCAAGCCACTCAGGAAAATATTCTTGCTCTAATTAAATAGGTATCACACAGCATATTCAGAGCTCTGGATCGTTTACTCTTAGGCTGTGGTATTTGCTCATCTCCAGCTTTGCTCATTCACTTTCTCTGCTGTGATAGATTGTGGGGCCGTGACATGGGATGATTACAGAAATAACTGCTCTCAGAGCCCAGCTCAGTGACATAGAGGAAGAAAATCTTGGTCTCAAAGAGCAGGTTAGAAATGTACGGGATGAATATGAATCACTAGTGCAGAACCTTTTTGTGACTTGTGTCCATCTTAAAGTACAAAATAAGAGGGGGTACTCCATCAGTGTTTCTGTGCTGCTGTATAACTCACCACAAGTATAGCACTCAAAGGAATAAATTGCTGCAGTGTGCCAGGTGGATGAATATGTGAATCATTTGTCTCCTGCTGCTAGAAGCATCTTGTAAAAACGTCTGGTGGAAAAATAATGTATCTTCTCCGAGAGAGATGTATTCTCAATGGAACAGGTACCACATTAGAGAGAGTGATGGAAGCTCTTTTTAGTTACAGAAGAGGGAATATTTTGGATATACCTCAGCTTGTAATATTCTGCATTATTTTTCTTGCAAACTTTATGTCTGCTGCATAATTGTATTGCTCACTCTAACAATGCCTTTGTTTTCAAGTAGTCCACTGATTTCTTTGGGGCTACATATCTCATTACTTTACAAAAGTAAGACATCCCAATGGAGTCTATAAAAACTGACCTGATTGGGACCATAGAGCAACTACCTGCCTCAGATCCTCAGAGTTTTGATTTGATGGTACATGAGCACATTAATGTCAATAGTGACTTGAGGAATATTGCAATAACTTTTGCAGTCCTAAGAGTGAATCCAGTTTTCACCAGAGAGCCCGATTTTTCACCATGGTGCTGCTACTTCCATTAAATACATACATCCTAGGACTGCCAATAGATGGCCTGTGTATGACACAATTGAAATTCCACTTTTTTTAGTGCCTGGAGGCAAGAAGAATATTGCTCTGTCTTCCTGATACATTGATTCTAGGAAAATCGTAAAGAAGGAAGACCATCTGGTTGTAGTTGAGAGACTTTTGAAATCTTCTGAACGTCGCTTTCCCATATGTGCACACTCTGACTCTTACAGGTTCTGTTTGTAATAGCAGGGAAAGTAGGATATCTATTGCCCTAGCACTGAGCAACGAGTGTTTGAAATCATCAAGTGAAGTAAGAAGGGACGAGTCAGTGGTATGATTGATCTGAAGGAAAAGGTTGGCTCCACTGAAAATAATGGTGACTTGAAAGAACATTTTTCCAAAGCAAGGAAATCTATATGTGTGTCAGTAAATGAAGACAAGGATAATATGCTGGTTGAGCTCACTGAAGACAGCTTCTGTTACTGCCTGGGACATGGGCTGGGTGAAGAGCTGGAGGTGATCCATTACTAGACTCTGTTAATTTGTGACTTCCTGTCACGAATCTGTGTGCTTATGCTCCAAGTGCAAAAATGTTGGGCCCTTAGAACCTGAATAATTACATGTATTTGAACTGAATTTGGTTCTAAACTTAAAACCTCTGCTTTTAGACTGTTCTGAATGAAACCAACACCATCCTTTCTACACAGGTGAACATCAGAGAGGTTGAACTTGAATCTGAGGAAGTATAAATATGAACACATGTTCAGTCATAATGTCAACATTTTCAGGTACTGCCATTGTCCCTTTTCTGGGCAGGGGAAAGAGACTGTGGTGTTTCAGTGACCCTGATAAATGTGTTGATGAGAGTTTTATCTTCTTGTTGTGCAGGCTGGTCACATAAAAGAGTGGGGGCAGAACCCTTTTTCACACTAGTTGTTATTTAGAATAAAAAATATATTCAGCTTTGTGTTTTGAAAAAGCGCCCCCAAAACTGGTCTTCCGGGAATTATAAACTAAAGCCTGGAAAGTTATTTCCAAGCTGCAACTTCCAAATCAATTCCTTTTATAGTCAAACATATTACTCCTCAGCAAAGTTCAATTTGTACTGAAATTATGGTAGTCAGCCAGTGAATACAAATGAGATCAAATGGATAATGGCTACGTACTTCTGTCTAAAGCAAATCTGTCTGCAGCTCTCTCAAGCAGAGAAGTTTGTGAAGCAGGGTATAACTGCAATGCCATCAGAGTGAGAAGGGCCCTCAACACCCCAAATGTACCAAGGAGGTGGGGACACCCAGAAGTAAATGAGGAAATGAAAATGGGAATTTTCCAGTGAAAATGGAAGAGGTCAGTGTGTGAGAAGGCTGCAGGGAGACCTCCATGTCCCTTCTTGGAAGAGACAGTGTGCAGATGCAGTGGAGACGAAGAGTGTGGAGCTCATGTACAGTCAGAGGGCTGTGACTCAAGCAGAGCCATGGGAACTTGTTGGGCTGCTGCACACCACGGTCAGGGGTGCTTGCAGGGTGCTTAAGAAGGATCAGCAGGGAAGAAGAGGAGCGAGGATTGTATTCTGCAAAAGGGATTCATTCCCTGCACAAATGTGAGTGAGTGTGGAGATGCACTGCTGACAGCCTATGAGTCAAGGTCAGAGGAGGGAGGAATGTTAGTGAAGATTAATGACCGTGGTGGGGAACCTGTGACAGTCTGCCTGGTCAAGAGAACAAATCGGATGGATCTGCCTACAGAAGGATAGGAAAAGTAGTTTTGATTTGAGGTCTTGGTGTTCATCTGGAAATTTACTGGAAGGGGAAAAGAGCATTGTGAAAACTGAGGCGGTTCCCAGGTAGCATTAGTGCTATTAAAAGCAAATGCTGGAGGAGCCAGTTGTGGTAAATCCCTACTTCTGCTGCTCACAAACAGGGAAAACCATCTGAGGCTGTATTGACTGTGAAATTATTTCAGGATCAGGAGAAAGGTTGCAAAATTATGCTGCAGAGTAAGGACTTAGGACCTCAGGAGAGTGGACTGTGACTTATTTAGGGAATTGATAGGCAGAATCCCTGAAAAACTGCCAAGAGAGGAAAAGTGCAGAGGAAAACTGGTTGATTTTTAAATAAAATGGAGGAAATTTCATAACCAGTTACCCTGTTATGCAAGAAGACCAGGGAGTTTAGCAGAAATTTGGCCTTGCTTGCCTTAGCAAGGAGCTTGTTGAGGAACTGAAACACAAAAAGGAAGATTGCAAATAGTAGAAACATGGGCAGGCCACAGAGATGGAGTATTGGAGTTCAGACCCAGAGTGGTGAAATTAGGAAGGCCAAAGCCCAGCTGCAGATCAAATTAATACGGGGCACAAAGGCTAAGAAGGTAGGTGGACACTGAATGGTAGAACTTCTCTGCAGAGACACTTCTGCCAGGAGGGCTGGGACCTCCTGCAGTCCTCTGGAACCTCTGGAACAGTTTTCATCAGGAAGTCGTAGAATCATAGAATATTAAGGAGTTAGAAGGGACCTTAAACACCATCTAGTCCCAATCTCCCCTGCCATGGGCTTGGACAACCTCTACTAGAGTTGGTTGCTCAAGGCCTTATCCAACCTGGCCTTGAGCGCTGCCAGGGTTGGGGCATCCCCAGCCTCTTTGGGCAAGTCTGCTATTTGGAGCAATGAAGAAGAAAACCTGATGACTATACTTTTCATGAACCTGCTAATTTTGTTTCTATTAAGGACACTGTAATTAGGGTGGACCAAGTATATGTATATAGTGTGAACCAGAATCTCCATTTGGCATAATAGTGTTCATTACCATTAAGAGGGCTTCATTTTGGGGGGGTTCACTGCTGGCTTTTTTGGATTAAATTTCTTCAATTTTTTCCCATTCACATTTCCTGTTTCCCCAGAGACACAGTAATAGAAATTTATTGCCAAAGGCTGCACTGCTTTATACTGCAAAGTTTGAGCATTTGAAAGTTAAAATGAGATATAAATAGTTGCATGCTTTTACAATTGTATTTATTTCCAAACCACGTTGCTTCCTGGGGAAATAATCCTTGTGGGTCTACTCTTAGCAATGTCTTCTTTAGCAGGAACAGCTGCAGCTCGTGCGGGATGAAAATATCAGGCTTAGCAAGCTGGTGTGTCAGCTAAAGGCTCTGGACTGTTGGAAGCAAAACACTCAGAAGGCACAGCACTCTGCTAAGCGCAGAGATGCTGAGAAGATGATATTTCCTTACCATTTCATCTGTTGTTATGTCTAATTTTTTGTAAAACTCGTGGTCAGATTGGAGAGGTGCATGGAGTAATGGTGAGCCTACAGGAGCTCCTGGTAACTGCATATTTTAGGTAAAAATTCTAATTTTTTTCCCCACTGTACTATGGGTATAATGGCGGTCTTCAGATGGGACGAATGTGAAACAAATGCCTGATGCTTGCTTGAAGCAAGAGTTTAGGAAGTATGTGTAGCCTATAATATTCCTAATTCTCAGAAAATGACTTATGACATTGCATCAAAATTTACTATTTCATAACTGACCAGAAGTTACAAAAGAGAAAACAGGCAGACATGAAGTGAAAATTAAGTAGATTGTTGTTTGGGAAGTGGTGGTGTTTGTTTTCTCTTTTTTAATTGGTATCTCCTTCAACGAGGAAAAACACTGCATGAGGTTTATAAATTTAATTAAAGAAATACGAGATTAAGGACAAAAATTACTAAATTAAACTAAAGTGGAGATGGATGGAAAGAAAAGTGCCTCACTGCTTTAAATGAAGCTGATTAGGATTGAACAAACAGGCTATTGATTGTTATAGAGGCTAATTAGCTGCACGTGTCAAACAAAGGAAAGCAGAATGGATCATATTTGTTAAATTAAAAAGGGTGAAAACAAAATGGGCTTTGTGTGCTTGTTAATTTTAAACCCTAATTAAATGGATGTGCTTACAATTAGTTCAGCTGTATCAGGGAGATGCTAAATCATCAGAATATTTTACTAAATAGCTCAGTCAAAGATTGATTGAATAATTGCAAATTTGTGGATTTAAATAAGAAATGAGAGCTATATTCACAGGATTTAAGAGAAAAGTCTGAAACTGAGAAAAATTATTGGGAGAATTCAGCTTTTTTAAAATTAGAAACTAGCTCATCTCACTCTGGCAGAGCTTTCTTGTGTTTGACTTTGGAATGATCCCAAAGATCTAAGAATTTGTGTTTTACTGTCCCCCACTCCAAGTGCAGAGGATCCTGGACCCTGCTTTTTCCAGGTCAAATGGCTGGGAAAGGAGAGAGGGCTGCTGAATCTGTACCTGACATAGTAAGATGTATATATACACACACACATTTATGTTTGTGTTTAAAAGAAACAAAAAGACCCTGCCTGGAAGGAAAACAAGCTTCATCACACACATTTTTGCTTTAGAGACAATGAAGGGATAAACAGATTAGTAGATGGACAAGTCTTTCTAATGCATAAGAAAGATCAAGTTTTGCATTGCTCTGAGCTTTTTCGCACACAAGAACTTGAATTGCTGACATGTAAATATAATTACACACGTGCAGTTGTACCCGTAGGAAAGATCATCTTACATTTCCCCCTGTAGAGGACCCCTCTTGTCCATCCTCTTCCCCACTCTGCTTTAAAAAAGGTCCAGCTTTTTTTAGAAGATAGGAACAATTCAATCCCAGTTTACTCAAAACTCTGAGAGATTTACCCTTCTAGAAACCCACTTCTCTATAAAAGAGAGAAAATTACTGCTCTCATACTGTTTCCGTTATGTGCTTTCTATTTACAGGAAGCTCTTCCAAACAAAGAAAGAGTGTCTGAATGCTGCTTCCTTTCAGAGGCAGCTCATGTCTGTAAGGAAAGCTCTTGCAAAATCTCAAGCAGACGCTGTCAAGCTAAAGAAACGGCTACATAAACTGGTATCTGAATTCAACAGTTCCTGAATTCTCCTCTCCATCTCACTTGCTTTAACAAAGAATTCACCTGCCCTTATTCTAGGAGAGAAATGGATTAAAAACTAGCTATGTAATAGTTACTGAAGCTGGATGTGCATTTTATGGCTTTGAAACAATTTGCTTGTCTGAGTGTTCTCACCATCCCAGGCAGAGAGAACTAGGGAAAAAAACTGTAGCACCTTGGAAGAAGTTTGAGTCACATAGCAAAATGACACCTACAGGCACTACATTTACGTATATCATCAACAGTGCTGGATGTGTGGTTTAGTAGTGCAAAAGACACAATTAATATTCTATTCCACAGATTTTTAAAAAAAATTAATTTACAGATCTTGAGGTTATTAGTCTTCTACCCAATCATTAAATTTCAAGGAAACATTCAGAGATGTTGTCATTAAAACCAGAAGAAATTCATTACATGTTTGTTTGGTTGTTTTTTTTCCCCAGTCTGAACACCTGCATGGATATATCACTAAGCCAGCAAGCTGCCTGTCAGTCCTACACATGGCTGCACGTGCTGAAATGCCCCATTTCTCAAAGTCAGGCTGAAAAGCACACCCTTCGCTTGCAATATACTTAATGCCAGGCAACATTGCTGTATGGAAAATAAGTCTTGTCAAACCAACCTCATTTCATTCCACTGATAAAATTCCAAGTTAGATAGGTAAACATGATGCTAGAGATGCAATATATATTTGGAAGGGCTGCATGGGTTAGCAGCACATAAATTTCGTATTTTAAATTTCAGTATTACACCATATCAATAAAAATGCTAAATGGATTGAGAGCTAGATTTTTTTTAACATATAAAAATGCATCATTTTCATTAAATTTAGTTGGTTTCTTATGGGTTTCTACAAGTGTTGATAGCAGAGCTATCAGTACACATTTTGTCAGTGGCTTGGAAATAAGTATAAAATTATAGATTATAAAAATAACCAATGACATATTTGGGGAGGAATGTTAGTGAATTTGATAAGGCACGTACAGTGAATAACAATGTGGGCAGAGGAGGAGTACAGAATCACACAGGTAACTCAGTAACTTGGTTATACCTCTGAGAAGTATTTCAGTGCCTCCTTAGATGAAGAACGACAAGAAAGCAGGACTTGTGCAGAACTGGGTGACTGCATCCCTGAACAGGACAGGGAATTTAACAGACAGATGACTGGCTGTGTAGTGTGGTACTGGAAAAGATCGATGAGGCAATCTTTTAGTTTATAAAAAGGAGAGCAGTGCAGACATAGTAAAAAAGAGTTTGCAGCTCTATGTACAACACAGAAACACTGCTGCCGCTTCCAGAGTGTACTACATAAAACACATGACAAAAAAAAATATTAGGGAGTACAGAGAAGAGTTCCAAAAATTATTTGAGGGCTGCAGGAAATGCTTTCTAGCAGAGGGCTCAATCCATTTAGCCTATCTGAAAGAAGAGTGACATGCCTACAGTCTACGGATTATTATGTTGGGAGAGAAGATCAGACATTAAAAGGTACTTAGGGAAAGGTGAAGCTTCAAAGTTGAGGCCAGAAAAATTGAAAAAGGGGAACTTAGAAACAATGTTTTCAAAATGTGATTAAGCAGTGACAATATGGCTAACAGAGTATCATCAAAAACAAATGCCTTCTTGGAAACATGGATTAGCCAAACCTCCTTTCAGTACAAGGGTAATGAAGGTAAAGGTGATATTAAAAAATCACATCTGGTAGATCGATTGCGCCATTCTGAGCTTATCAGTCTACGAAACTCCAACCTTAGTAAGGCTTAGAGAGCTCCCCAGTGAAAAATATTTGGGCCGTGACTGCTTTAAATTCTGTGTGTTCAGATTTTTCAGCAGAGTGGAGCTGCCTTTGGGTAATAAATTGGTTTTCTTCAACAAGCTGTCAATTTACTTCCAGAAGACCCACTGCATCTATCATCTTTCTAGCAGCAGTTTTTGTTGGTTTTGTTTTCTTTTGGTTTCTGACATCAGCTTCTGGTTCTTTCCTTTCTTCCTAATTCCTTTCTTACCATTATGATGATGGTATTTACCAACAGCAAGCTTCATTTCACAACCCTTGGCTCTACAGGAGGCTTTGTCCTGATATGGGTGGCTTGTAATACCATTGCATTTGATTGAAGAACAGATTCTAACATGTAGCCATACTGTCTGTCTCTACAAACTGTATAAACAGCAATGTTTGAAAAAACTGCGCTCATTTTCCCCCTCTTTCCTTTTTTATATGTTGTTTTAAAAACAAGTTTCACATGCAGAACAGCAGCTGGTTGAAAGCAAATTACAACAGAATGAGGAAATTGGAAGCAACTGAACTTTTTGTTTGCAATTGAATGAGTTCTCCACATGAGTGTTGTTGTGAGGCTTCTCTCTCTAACAAGCAATGATATAAATACAGCATTCTGTTCCTAACTCACCCTACCCTTCCCTTGTGCTCCCCATTTTCACAACCCAGATTTTATTTTGGGTTTAGGTCTGACTGGGTTTTTTAGATACTAGGATAATTCAGATTTGTTTACCAACATTTCATTATGTTCAGTACCAGTGAAGACAATGTGGGAGTGGGTCTCTCTTCATTCAGTTCAGCTGGGTATAACATCTGAGGATTAATCATCAGGGTTTAAAAGGAAATCAAAAAGATGTGTATGGGAAGTGGGGTAAAGCAATCTAACACTGAAGTGTTTATAATCACATGTTTTAGAAACAAAAGCTGTTGGAAGTAGTATAGAGGAAGGTACAAACAGCCAAGAACTTCCAAGAGACAAGTAATCTGTGCAATGAAAGCTAAAAACATGGAGAAGCTGCTTGAAGAGAAGGAAGAAAAAGAGCAGAGTGAAATGCCTCTTAGAGGGAAGCTGGAAAACCTTCTAAAACATACTATCTTCAACAAAAAAGGGGAGAAGAAAGAAATGCAGTAGATATACTCATAATGCAGAGATGAAAAAAGGAAATATTTGCATTTCTGAAGAGATGTCTCAAGTTTTAACACTGTCTGACCACGTATCTGAGTGTGTCCCTCAAGTGTCTGGACTTCAGAGCTTCTCTGTAGCCATCCAAGTGTGCTGGATACGACTTGCAGCAGGAACCTTGGCACTGTGCTGGGCCCTGCCTGCTGGGGGTGTTAGGTCATGGTCCACTTGTTGGTGGCATCTTGTGCATCAAGCAAAGCATTGCCAGCCAGGCAAGAGAGGGGACTGTCCCGCCCTACTCTGCACTGGGGCAGCCTCACCTCAAGTGCTGCTGGTGGTTTTGGGCATCACAATATAAGAAAGGCACTAAACTATTAGAGAGTGTCCAAAGGAGGCTACAAATAAAGTGAAGGGCCTTGAGGGGAAGCCGTATGAGGAGCAGCTGAGGTCATTTGGTCTGTTCAGCCTGGAGAAGAGGAGCCTGAGGGGAGACCTGATTGCAGTTACAACTTCCTCATGAGGGGAAGTGAAGGGACAAGCACTGATCTCTTCTTTCTGGTGCCCAGTAACAGGAGCCGAGGGAATGGCTTGAAGTTGTGTCAGGGGAGGGTTAGGCTGGATATCAGGAAAAGGTTCTTCACCCAGAGGATGGTTTGATACTGGGACAGGCTCCCCAGGGAAGTGGTCACAGCACCAGCTTCACAGAGTTTGAGAAGTGTTTGGACAACATTCAGGCACAGGGTGTGACTCTTGGGGATGGTCCTGTGCAGAACCAGAAGCTGGACTTGAGGATACTGATGAGTCCCTTCCAACTCTGCATATTTTATGTTTCTATGATTGTCTTTCTGATACTTCTCAGGACCATCCTGTTGAGCCTGGGTCAGTATCTTTGCTCTAGAAAGTGAGCAATATTCTCCATACTTCAGAGGTAAACTGCCAAAGAATTGGTGTGAGGTGCACAGGGAATGGGTGTGCAGTGTCAGACAGAGTATGCTCACAATGCCGGGGAGACTGAGGGTGGTGCAGCTAAAGCAGCAGCTGGCTGGGTTTGGTGGCTCTGGGGGATTTGGGTGTGCCCCAGGCCTCTGCCACAATGGCCATCCTCACCACCAGGCTAAACAATGAACTTTGGAGCCTCACTTGGACACTGCCTCCCTGCTGGGACCATGTTCCCACATCTGCAGAGTCTGTGACATTTTCCAGGCAGGGCTTTGACACCAGTACTGCAGAGCTGACAAACTGCTGTCATTTTGCTTTATCTGCTCTGCACTGGGCATGAACTCTCTGCCCTTACTCTGTGTCACGTTGTTTCCCATTGACACACATTACAACACTGTTCCCCAAACTCTGGACTACCAAATGAACGTACTGGGAAGGGAACTGCTTTAATCCAGTCAGATCACAAAAATGGCATTGGTTTTCACTAAACTGATGCCATTGTACTGAACTGATGTATTGAGTCTAAATCGTAGTGCACATTCGCTAATCATTGACTTAGTGTAACTGAAATCAGAGCCACTCTTAAGATTGTCTCCAGGTAAAAGGTGCTGTACAGCTTTAACTGCTTCAATTTAAAAACTGTTTTGGCCAAGTAAATACAATCTCTGTGTTTAGCACAGTTGGTAGAGTAGGCTCTTGGCTGTGAAATGTGCAGTGCTTCTTTTGTAGTATAGCCTGCAGAAAAAAAAAATACTGTTTTGAAACCACTTGATTAGACTTTAACTAGATTAATCCATCTACTGACAATTTTGCTGCCTCAAAAGCCTCCTTACCCTTGCTTTCTTGGTCTATTGAGAAAAAAGCTTTCTAAGTGTATCTGAATGTCTCTCCTCCAAATCAAGCAAAATATATTCTGTCTTCAATCTTTTCAAGCATCAAGGTGAAAGCATGAACTGTTTGTTTTCCAGAGTCAGGATGACAAATGCCATTCTGCTGGAAATAATTTCTCAGGCTTCTGGCATGTTTTCTAAACAAAATCATATGAGAGACTTTTACACAGCCACAGCAGTTGGTGCAGACACATGAGGCCACTGATTTCGTAGGTGTCTGTCTTTGATGGGACTCTGAACTGTTTTGCTTTGTTTAAAAAATAACCCTTCAAGAGATCAGAGATGTCAACAGCTGTATCAGCCTTTGAGGAGAGCAGAACAGAAAAGAGTAACTGCAGTGTACAGGCTTTTATTGACACACAAGAGTCTCAGCTGCAGCTAGCACCTATGTGGTCATTAACACTAACAAACCTCAAATATAAATTCATTTAGCAAATTACAGTCTGTGTGAGAGGTGAGGGAAGAGCTGCTGTTTTCTTCCACACACCTCTGCCCTGAAAATGGATGTAGGGCCTTGTCTAATTAGGGTTACCTGCAGAAAGCAGTGAGGAAAAGACCTCTTTATTGTTTTTATCTTCCTCCAGCAATGCCTGAAATCCAGATTCCTATTACACAATAATGAGAATGTCAATTTGCACTATTCATGCTGCACTATTCGTTGCATTCAGAGGGATTATAGGTATGTTTAGCAAAGCTGTAATTATGGATTATTTCAACCAGAGAGAACTGATGGCCACTCATTCACATGAGTGCACAAGGACATCTTTCCCTGTAAATATAGGCCCCTGCTTTGAGGCAGAGCCTTTGGATGACAAATTTTTGTTGCTGCCATTAATCCTTTTACCATCTTTTAGATATAGAGTCAGTTAACCCAAGAGTGCAGTTTAAATTGGGAGACAGGCTGATGAACTGCAGTGTCAAGTTTACGATCGGGAAGCTGCAGTTTCCCAGAGGAATGTGACTGCAGGTAAAGACAGGTTGTGAGTTATGTGTCCGTGTCTCTGAATCCCTCTTTAACCTTTGAAGAATAGGCAACTTAAGCCAAATATAAAAGAGAAGAAGACCTACTTTGTAATGAAAGCATTTAGGTAGAGGAGGAAGACCAAAAACAACCTTCAGGAAAAGTCAGACAACTCAAAAGCCGTATCTATGCTTTCTGACACCACAGCTGCTGAAGCGGCACAACACACCCAGTTAATAACTTTAAACCATAATTTGTGATGTCTTTTGCTTTGTAGGGATGTCATGGGAAATAAAAGGGGAGCTGCATATAGGAAGGAGGCAGCTGGGATACAAAGGATCCCAAGTGGTAGGAAATCAGGCTTCAGTAATGGTTCTGTTCTTGGAACACCTTACTTAGAAACCATGTGGGGCAGTCAAACAAGGCTTGTATCCTCGTAATTCAGTTAGATATATGCCTATGATTGCAGGAGTTTCTTAGAGGCTTTCAAGACAGCAGTGAGAGCTTTAACTGAATTAACCTGGAACTTAAACCTTTTAACAGAATTTTTTCTTCTCAGCTGTTTGTTATGTAACTTTAAAAGGTAATGCTTATGTAATTAATGTCATTTTAAAAGCTTGATTAGGGATTTCTACTCCCACCTGTCTGAAGTTTCTGCTTTTTTGCTGTGTTGTTAAAATCCTACTATCAGTCTGACAAATGCATGCAGAAAAAATGATGGGCAATACCTAAATTTCTAGTAAGTTAAGTAGACTGAAAAAAACTTAAAAGATCATTGAAGGTCCATTTATATGCTGTGAAGAATATAAAGTACTACAAATTTAATTACAGTTTCCTTCTGCAGGAAAATGCTAGCTGTTCCTGCTGCAGGAAACTGAGAATTGCTCATTAGCACACTGCTGCTGAAGACAAGACACAAAGCAAATCTGGGAAAATAAAGAAATGGGAAATATCTTTAATTAATGCACAATTATACTTGGCTCCTCTGGCTTTAAGCCAGTCAAGTTCAAAGGAAAAGTTGGTGCAAAACTTGTAAGTCACATTGATGCCACTGAGGAAAAGGAGAGCAGCTGTTACAGGAGATTTTTTTTCTCCTGCAGTGAGTTACTATTGTTAAAGATGATGCAGAGCTGGAAAAATTGTCTGAGGACAATTTCTCTGTGCTCAACACAGGAGCTCCATAAAACTATAGACACATCGTCTGAAATGCATTAAAACCCTGCAATGTATTGTAGCTACCTTTTCGCGTCTGATATTTTTATTCCTATGTCTAATATTTAATGGATACTGTGAAGTTTTGATTTTTTCCCATTTCAAAAAGGTAGAAGGAAGTTTGCACAGCCGTTTTCCCACAGTACAAACAGTGTAAGAAGTAATTTTCCAGATAATAAGTCAATATTAAATGGCAGGTTTTTTAAGCATTAACACTAGTACTTCTGATAAGGCAAACCAGGCTTGCATGTAAAGATTTGTCTTTTCTGTTAAATTGATTGCACTGTGCCACTGACCTGACTTCAGACCTATAGCACTTGGCCAGATCTATCTGTATAGGGGTGGCAACTCTTACTTGCAATAGCTGATTGTGACTGTAAAGGCAAAGGTGTTTTTGAAACAGATCATGTCAACTCCAGGAATTGCCCAGGGAGACTAAGACTTCAGCCAGTTTGTAAGAATAATCTACAGATTAGCAGTCTGAGCCACGTCCTCTAGGTATTTTCTCCAGTCTTTTTCCTTTCACTTTCACATCTTCCTCTTCTTCCATCTCCAATGCAGTAGGTCCTGGCCTGTCTCAGCAGCATAGAACAGTTGCTACTCTTCTTTCTGGGTTCATGTGATGTTTGTGTAGGCAGCCCTCTCAAACCCCTGCTGCAGAATGTGTGGACACCTGATGCATCTGGCCAGACTGGGTAGCTGTACACTCTGGCCAGCTGCCAGCTGCTCTCCTGCTCCTTCAGCAGAAGGCCAGAGTCCCTGGGGCATGCACCCTGAAATAATGCCAGAAACAGCTACCCACAGCTAACATCTTGGATCATATCTGAGAAGTGTCCAATTAACATATTAAGTGCAGGATTACAGATATGCAACGAAAACACCCTCATATTTTGCTAAAGTTAGTGTGAAATGCTGACACCGGGTGAAGAAGTGGTACAATCACATCACATTGCACACAGATATTAATCAGTCCTAAATCACATCAAAGCTGATAGCAAGCAAAGCCTTTGAGTCAGTGGGGATTTTTCTTGGTAGTTGAAGGGCTGGCATTAAGTGGCTGTATCTCTCTTTTTCAGAAATTAAATCAAAGACTGGAATTCACTCGGGAATTTGGTGTCACTGGGAACAGATCTTCACCCTCTAACACTTCTCCACACCTTTTAATCTTGGCTTTCAACAGGACCAGAAAAGACATAGTTGTGGGGAAGATAGTCACATAAAGTAGATTTGGGACAGCAGGAATCTTTGGCTTCACTGAGATGTCTCCTGCTGCAGGAATGAATGCTGATACAGTCATTACTATGAATTGAAAGGGCATGGGGCGAGCTGCAAAAATTGCAGAAAATTTCAGGTTTTGTGAGTAGTTGCAACTATTTGCAAAAAGGTTTTGTCCTACCTTCTGTCGAGATCATCCATTAACTGGTTTTTGCAGACTAAGCAATATATTATTCAACTAAACTGTGCTGAATGTTCACAACTTGGGGTCTTTCTTTTTTCTTTTACCCTAACACTTTTCTTAAGAGGTCAGAAAAAACAGCTTTTGCATTTACTTGAGTTCTGTCAGGTTCTGCAGCAGGTCCAAGGTAACAAGCTGTCAGCATTACCAGCAATATCCTTTGAATTTTGACCCAAGAAGCAGCAATGACAGAGGAGGAAACACTCTAAGACCAAAGACAGTAAGTAATGACAGCATCAATAACAACCTGATATGGTAGCAGAATGAGCAAAGTTTTTGCTAGTCTGCAAGCTGTGATTTGTGTATAGACCAGGCAGGTTTCATGTGGACAGTATGTCAAATCCCTTTGAAGCTTTATCTTTAAGAGCAAGGTGACAGTGTGCATTGTTAGGAAATGAGGAAAAGAAGTTCCAAAAATTGACGAAGGAAAGGAAGCCAGAAGGAGGTATTTAGTTAGCAATGGTCTAAGAAATCATTTTTTTTGAGTACCATGCCATGATTAATGACACTTCTTATATGTTACTTATGCTTCCAGGTGCCTAGCAGACGGAAGGAGAGAACAGCAAATAGGATATTACTACACCTAAATGAAAAGTCTCTTCCTACTTCACATAGCTACAGCAAAAAAGGCTGGTCCAGAAGTAAACCTAAACGTATTTTATAATCATTCCAGGTCATTTTAGTAAATGCCACTGAACTGGCAACCTTGAAGTAAGAGAAGAATAACACACATAAATCAAAGAGAGGCAGTACTACTCCAGTGCTGTGCACATGTACTTCAATGCATCTGGATGCAGTGTTCAGTACCAGCTCCAGTCATTCAGTCTGCTAATCCACTTTAGGTACTGGGTGATGCAGATCCTCCTCCTGAGCAAGAGCAGCACTTCACGTCCTCCCTTCACAGACAGTGCAGCACAGTACAGAAAGGCAAGGACATCAGTTAAAACTAAAAGGCTTCCTTTAACTGTGGTAACCTTGGAACATGGTGGTGCAAAACACAGCTAAGTGCTTAGAGAAAAACACTGGTGTCTGGTGTTTTATTTGGGTTTTTTTTAAACTGCTTTCCTATTGCAACCCTTGCCTACCACATCCTGCCCAGTGCAGGGCTCTCACCCCCAGAGGCTGCTGCCTGTACACTAAACCTTTAATCTCTGTTTAAAGATGACTCATCAAAAGTGTTGTCTTGACCTTCCCTAGCACCTTCTCTGCCCTCCACCTAGAAAGGGGAAGAAGTGCAGCTCCTTCCACAATGCTACACTACCTAGAAGAAAACAGAAATATGTTCATAAGTTTATCTGCATTTATCTTGCATGGAAAAAAGCTTGCTTTTATAGCCTAGCCAATACAGGACTCAAAGTATCTTCCAGAGATGCATCAAATTGTATTGCAGCTTTTGATCAGTGACAATACTAATCTATGTGCCTTTTGGCATCATCCACATGCCGGGATGCTTGTGAACACAAATAATCAAACACTTAAGCACTATTTTTATAAATAACTAAGACCTAGAATTAAATTCAGGCAAAACTTAACAGCATTGCATGGGGTAAACACTGATTAAAAGAGCTCAGAGCTGTTAGAAATGGTGCAGTATGTAGAGATACAGGATTCCTAGAATAGGGCTGACATCCTTCACCATTACTGAAGCAAGTTTTAATTCATGCACGCTTGCTGCTACATCAAAACAAGTCACTTTATTCTCAGAATGCTGTGGATTCACCTATCAAATAACATGAGTTCTTTTTAAGGTATGCAATAAATGAAGGACAAGGTGAGTGATAACTATCCAAGGTCACTTGTCACTAGAGAAGCCATCAAATGTGATTTTAGCGCACTCCAGAAACCAAATGCCAGTTTGGAAGCAGAGCAATAGCATCAGTATGAAGCACTTATGTGCCATTGCAGTAGCAAAAAGGGAAGGGCTGTCTCCAGTAATCACAGCTTCATGTTAAAACACCTGAAGTATTACTCAAGATAGCAAAATTCAAATGCTATTTTAGAAAAAATGTTATACCTACAGGAGATTGTCTTCAAAGAAGAGCAGTAACACAAGACTGGTACTATAGGGATAAACCACTGTGCACAGACTTTCAGTGGCACACTGTAACAAAAACTGAATTCAGTCCTTAACTGTGTGCAGCAGATGGATGATTTTCTGGAAGGCATAGCAATTTCAGTAACGTCAGGAAGCTCCAGGTTTCCTTCATTCCCATACAGCCTTTCCAGAACTATGACTAAATTTTTTGCAATTTCTCATCATATGAGACCGAGTTATGTCAATACATGTTCATACTTGATACACTACCCACATAAGTATTGAGGTCATGATGTGAAACTGAGGTTTCTTCCCCCAGAGCTGGTTATCATTTCAGTCAGTCAGCAACCACAGAACTGTACACCCTCTGTCCTCTTGCTCAAGCATACTGACAAATTCCCTGGCATGTGGGGACTGAGGGAACTGGCAGATGAAGCTGTGATCCATCATATTTGAGAAGTCATGGTAGTCCGGATAGATTTCCACTGACTGGAAAAGGGGAAATGTAACCCCATTTTTAAAAACAAACAAAAAATGGAAGGCCCAAGGAACTACAGGCCAGTCAGTGTCACCTTGGTGCCTGGCAAGAAGATGGAGCAGATCCTCCTGCCAAAGCACATGGGAAATAAAGAGGCAATTGGTGACAGCCACCACAGCCTCACTATGGGCAAATCATGCCTGACCGATCTGGTGGCTTTCCACAATGCCACAGGTTACAGCATTGGTGGATGAAGGAAGAGTGACAGACATCACCTACCTTGACCTGTGCAAAGTATTTGACATTGTCCTGCATGACATCCTTGTCTCTAAACAGGAGAAACACGGACTTGACTGATTGCCCACTCGGTGGATAAGGAATTGGCTGGATGCCCACACTCAAGAGTTGCTGTCAATGGCTCAGTATCCAAGGGGAGACCAGTGGCGAGTGGTGTCCTCAGGGCTCAGTATTGGGACCAGCGCTGTTCAACGTCTTTGTCAGTGACACAGACAGTGGGATTGAGGACACCCTCGGCAAGTCTGCCGATGACACCAAGCTGAGTGGTGCAGTGGACACTCTGGAGGACAGAGATGCCATCCAGAGGGACCCTGGCAGGTTTGAGAGGTGGGACTGTGCAAACCTCATGGAGTTCAACAAAACCAAGTGCAAGGCCCTGCACCTGGGTCAGGGCAATCCCAAGCACAAATACAGGCTGGGCAGCAAATGGACTGACACCAGCTCTGAGGAGAAGGACCTGGGGGTTTTGGTCAATGAGAAGCCAACGTGAGCTGGCTATGTGCACTCACAGCCCAGAACAACCGTGTCCCGGGCTGCATCAAGTGAAGTGTGATCAGCAGGTCACGGAAGGTGATTCTTGCTCTCCACCCTGCTCTTGTGAGAACCCACCCGGAGTACTGCATCCATCAGACCTGATGGAGTGAGTCTAGAGGTTGCCCAGAACAGCTGTAGATACCCCATCCCTGGAAATGTTAAAGCTCCATCCAACCTGGCCTTGGAGCAACCTGGTCTAGTGGAAGGTGTCCCTGCCCAGGGCAGGGGAGTTGTAGATGATCCTTAAAGTCCCTGCCAATCGCAACCACCCCATGGCTCTGTGCAATCAGAACAGAAATAAGGCTCAGAACAATACCTTTTTCATGAAAGTTCTAACAGCCTCTGTGCAAGCACAGACAGCAGCCCCTCTTCCACCTGACATCCAGTATTAGAAACTTGGCTGTTAGAAAGAGGAGTATTAAGCCCCACGGGTTGTTGCAAGTGTAATGCTTAATGCATGCTTTGCTCCTCTTTGGCTTTAAGTGGAAAACAAGAGTTAAGCTAACATGGAAAAACATGAGCTGAATGAAAATTCCTTTTGAGATAATTCTGAATCAGTATTGTTAAATACAAACTTAATACTGTGTTTAGGGGAGCTAACTCTTAAACCTTGCATTCTTCCTCTTTCCCTTAGTATTTCTCAGTTCCCATGGGAAACAGCTCATCTCCAATTCAGCAAGCAGACATTCCTCCTGGGGATTACGCATATTAAAGAAAGTTCACAGGTAAAATTCCATTCAACAGATTTTATTTATCAATTTGGTTCTGCGATTACAACTGCTTCAGTTTTCTTCCACTGAAGACAAAATACAAACTTTTACAGCAACACTTGCAGAGAACATTCATAAGGTAACAGCTTGATATTTGCACAAGCTGGCTTCAAGAAAAAGCCAGATAACTTGAAGAGTCACTACGATTCAGTGCCTAAAACTGATTTAGGGGCAAGTATAACTACAGATCTATGAGCTACCTTCCACTTCAAAACACAAGGCCAAGAAAAACTGCAAGTTGTTACTTCAGGTTTTTTGCTAGTACACAGCACAGATCAGCTGATACTGCCATTTCACAAAGGAGTAATTACTTTCGACAGTGAGGCAGCCAAGCACATGGTGAAGATGTATAACCCAGCCTCCCCTCCCACCAAACAACTAAAAGGGAAACAATTCAAGCCACAGCTCTGAACTGTGGAATTACACCTAGCTGGGAAGGCTAATGAGTAAGTGGTGTGTAGTGCAGGCCTTCCAGAACGTGACTAAAGTGATACGGCACAAACTTGAGTTTTTCAGATAGGCATTTGTACACGCCAGAGATCCTGGGTTTCCTAAAGTCTCGGAAAATAGCAATTGCTGGCACCACAACAAATTAAGTAACTAAGGCAAGGTATCCCTTCTACCCTTTTAAACAAAATTTGAGGCAAACGAGTAAGCAATTTTAAGGCACTTTAAACATTATTTTTAGTTTGCTTTACCAGCACACTTTATCAGCAACCTAAATCAGGATTAGCAAAGCGCATGAATAAGCATTTCAGCAACATTTTACAGAGCAACTTTTTTGTGGCAATGTTTTCCATGCTATGAAGTGTTCTGTAGGACTTTTCTGCAAGTTTCCCAAAAGAGCCCTTTGAGGCCAAAAATTGTATACTAGGTATAGTTTGCTTTGCTGAGCTAAAGGCAAACTGTCATATTTCAAAAGAGTACTTTGTTCACTTCAAAGCATAGGATACAAGCTCATGGATAATTTTTTTGAACAAATAAATGTAGTAAAATAGCTCTTAGATAGGGAAAGGACAGATTTAAGTGATTTCACAATAAGGCCAAGGATATACCATCTAACTCACGCACATACTGTTGCTGAAAACTGGCTGCTCACTGCTGTTTTCATAAACCTGAGCTGATTGTCTTAGTTTTGTTTAGAAAACCAAAAGCTAAGGAACTCAAACATACAGTACTGGTGAGTAACCTCTGCATTTTGTAGCAATTTGAATTTTCTATGCAGCACAATAGAAACAATGCCATTCAAACTAGACGACCACAAGGAAGCAACACTGTACACTTGAAGTTTCCAACTGAAGTGCACTTAATTTGCTTCATAATTCAAGTTCCACTGCCATGACTATTCTCTGCTATCAATGCTATTTTTGTATTGGGTGCCAAATCCAGTCAAGTCAGAGCTAGTAAGACAGTATCACAGATTATCCCAAAACTGATGACTCAGGGATATCATTAGAAGCTATGCATTATGTGCTACCTTCACCACTTGATTTTATCTCTATTTCCATTTTTCCTGTGGGTTTATTTTCACAGGTGCTCAAGTCAGTCTGCGTTGGAGATGACGTACCTTTGATACTCAGATCACATGGCTGATCCAGCCAAGGGAAAAAAAAACCCCTAAACTATTTGGCTGAACACATTTCCTTAACCAGTTCACTGCAGGGTGACACAAACCTGAAGCCAGGAGGCAGGGAGGGGAAAGAAAAAAGGTGTAGCCTGCAGTCCCAGGATTACAGCAATCCTGACTAGGATCAAATCAGCAAATCAAATCTGAACGACCCTTAACTGCTCCTCCAGCAAGCAGACACACAGGAGGGTAATAAAGAAAAAAACCAGCAACCCAAACTCCTGAAATTATTGCAAGGAGTTTAACAACTGTTTGAATAACAAAAACCATCAGGCTTTCCCAAACATCAGTATTTCAAGTATAAATGTGAGTTGTTGCCTTTTTACACAGGGAGTGAACTGAACTATATGACTAGTTTTATGGTTGGTCTTTGCAGGCCAGAACAAAAGGTAAACAAGTCCAAGCTTCTGTTTGTAGCTGAACATCACTGTACCATACTCCTCACTCTAAAACAAAATCACTAAGGGACAGTTATACTAGGGAATTTTTATTTTAACTGGAATGCTCAAGTCACATGTATTCTATATTCTTATGTAAAGCTAATATCAAAAGTTTTACTTATCTTTGAGATAGCTGGGACACACAGCCTACTGAAATTTAGTCTTTTAAGGCACTAATATTTTTTCCCCATTAGAAAGATTATTCCTACATCCACCCTCAACATTAACTGGAAATGGCATAGGAAATCTGTTTGGAATGAAGTATTTTATGAGGCAACTGTTATTGTGTTAAAAAAAAAAAAAGGGTTATGTTATTCTGTTAAGACATTATCTAATTCTACATTTCTGTCCATCTTCTAGCAACACACTGTAAGAGCCATAAGCTACTATAAATGGTATTTCACTCCCTGAAACCAGTCACCAATAATTCACATCTTGATAAAACTGAAGGGATACTGTATCAGATGTTGTTTAAATTAGCCTTCAGAATAAGTCACTTTAAGATTGTCTACTGGACAGTGTTGCCACTGAATAAGAATCTCTGAACATTCTACATTTGGCATATCAAGAAAAGTCCCACATCAGCAGCCACTAAAGGAAAATAAAACAGCCATTAGAACCCATGCAGCATATTGCAAGTAATCCTGTTGAAGAGATTCATATCACTTCTTGCCAAGTATAATGTTGCAAAAATATTCATTTAAAGTCTTCTTTTAGAGATTTAAAGGATATTATGAACTGCTGTCTTCCATGAGCAACAGAAAATATTTTGGTTCAGTGAACTACAGGTGTTGGGCTACTAGTCCATTACCAAGGGGCAGGTCCTAAAGCGTGTGGTAATTTCGGTCTTTAGATCTGCAGAATTTGTACAGAAAGAAAATAACAGCCTGCAGACCCAGAACAAGGACAATTCCACCTATGAAACTCGCAGCATCAAACGTAGATTTGCGTGGAACAGGTACAGGAGCCACAGTAGTATGTGAACCTGTTAAACACCAAATTAGAAATTTTAAGTGCACAACGCTCACAACAGTTCTACAGATTTTAGTGCTGGATTCTTTGTATTAGGATTACTCAAAGCAGGAAAACACCAATAAGAAAACAAAAAATAATCAAAGTAAAGCCATGCCAGCATCTGCATTTAGATCAGTGGTACTGAAATTCTGATTAAATGCTGTTTCTACAAGGCTACAGCTATTTATAGACAAACTGCTCTGGACCTCAATACTGAGCAATACCCAGCTGGACTTTATTTGTACTTCAAAAAGCCAAAGCCTTCCTCCTTTACATAGAATGTATTATTGATATGCTCACATTCCAGACACATTTTCCAGTCGCTGCTCCTTGCTCTTTTTTTTTTTTTCTGCTTAAATTTAAAATAAATTGTTATCTTCCATCTACTGTACTTTCCCTCAAGAGTTAGGCTTAAAAAACAGCTGAAGCCACAACAAATACAAGTCTGGAAGTAACAGCCATCTGCTGATGGGTAGTTTTAAAGAGCTTTACTTTGTGAGAGCTTTTCAGGAAATGGCGTATTTAGGACTGACTTGGAAATAAAATACTTCAGCTTATTCCCATCACTGTAGCACAATTTCATTTAACAAAAACAAAGCATCCCATTATTATGCTGCAAAAACAAAATACCACCTCCCAAAGACAGGGAAGTTAACAAGTGACTTCCAATCACACTATGAAAATCATCCAGCCATTTAACCACCATGTTTCTGACTTTTCATATCTCACCAATTAGCTCTATTTCTCAGGCTGTATAACCTTGCTACTTGCATACATGACCTTAACAAAATTATTAGACTTGCCATAAATTTAGAAGTGACAACATTAGATACACCAATACTACTTTCATGTTGTCACTTGGTGAGTCTTTCAAGATAACACTTCTAAAGCAACACTGACTTCTAAGTATTCTATGCTTTAATCATGGTAGAAGTAAAAGTTACCTGCAGTAGTGGGTGTTGTGGTAGCTGAAGTCATGGTAGTTTTAGGTGGAGGAGCATGAGTAGTTGCATTGGTGACGTTGGCTGTTTGAGAGAAGACAGTATGCACACACCATAAACTTCAACAGCAAAGTTCACAAGCACCGAAGTTCCTTTACAGCTGACTTTTCCTGTTTGGCTTTAACAAGGATAAGCTTTGCCCTCAGACTGTATCCCACACAATTTAGGTGGTGAGCTGCGTGGCATTAAGCCAAATTTCTGCAAAAAGGATTATTTTCAAACTTGCACACTACTGTTATCCAAACATTTCAAGGTTCTCCACAGATCAGTGATTCTTTGTTCAGACAAAAGGACTTTTCTTTCAAGCACTCATATAAATGCTAGTACTTGAACGAGAATCAAGAGATCTGCTTCAAGACAACTAAGAATCTGCATCAAGGCAAAGGACTTTAATTAAACAGCCATCACAATCAGTTAGTATTAGCTGTACTAAAAAAGTACTTAATGTAAGTACTTAATGTATCTCTTCTAGACAGGAGATACACTCTCTTTCTTCTCCTGTCCTCAAAACACTAACTGTGAATGCCATCACTGGAATAAAACCACTCACCTAAACCAAAACTGTCTCCTAAGAACTTTCATTATCAAGCCACATAAGGCACTCTGACCTCTCCCCGCTCCCCTAAAGGTGAGTACTACTAAAAATTAATCAGTATTCCACTATGTGCCTGGGACAAGTGTCAACATTTGTGGGTTTACTAAAAGCTACTTTACATTAGGCTGTTCTGACCCTAATCAAGTACCAACTTGTTACCTTCCAGCTCCCCTGATCAGCAAGTTTTTAAAGATTAGATGATTTTTAAGAATTTCACTGTAGAGCTGGCAGAGAAATTTTTGAACAAAAAAACCCCAAACTCCTAAGAATCCATGATTAGTGGCAATTACTAATTCAATTATGACTGAGCCAATTTTTAACAGAGAAAATGCTTCCTGCCAACATAATGAAGAGTTTTCTAAAATCCACTTCTTCCAAACCTTGGAACCATTTATGCATTCTGCACTTCGGGTGTTTAGTAGTCAAGCTACTACAGTGAACTCTGGAAGAAGCCCCTGCCTTTCATTTCATTCACCAGTACCTAGTTTGCTGCTATTCTGAGTTCAGTGCTACTGTATTACCTATAGGAGTATGAGCTGTGGTGGGGGAACTGGCTGTGGTGGCATTGGAAGACGTGGTGGTGGCATTGGTGGCATTGGAAGACGCTGTGGTGGCACTGGTAGGTGTCACAGTGGCACTGGTAGGTGTCACAGTGGCACTGGTAGAGGGCGTAGGAGCACTGGTAAGAGAAGCTGCAGAAGAGAGATTAATGATGGTATTTAACTAAAATCAATCCAACAAAACAACATCAGCAGGCACAGCTTTAGGAATTTCATACAGCACTGAATTCTACTGTAATTTTAGTTTGAAATTACAAAGCTTTTGAATCCACCATAATAGCATCAAAAGTTGCATGAGTGAATACATGAAAAATCTTGTCACAGGCAGCCCAATCAAGCCAGCGTTCAACGCACAACTCAAGATTCCTCAAAGCAAACTTGAGTGAGAAGAAGCCTACTGTCCAGGCAGAAACTGTGCATGCTTTACACAGGAGAACGCTAGGTATAGAGTATTGCTTCCCACCCTCACTGCAACTGAGACTGAACCTGAGCTAACAAATTCAACTATAAATCAGAGTTGGTTAGACAACTGAATCAGAATGGAGGGAGAACCAATCAAGAATCTGAAAGTTTAGCTACAGTTCCTGTTCTGAGAGTTGTTGTTGGACGTAGGTGCTGTCAGCTTCAGAAAAAAAACCCCTCACAACCCACAAGGACACAGAACTGTGAAGCCTCTGGCAACTTGCTGTGCTATCGGTTAATCACACACAGAGAGCTTATCTAAACTGATACATCAGCAAGCCTCCTGCTGAAAAAGCATGATGTCCAGAAGCCTTTAATGCTCAGGGTCATTCAAGTCTGGTTATTTACATCTTGAACATCATTCAGCATGGTGGGAAATGAGAGCTGACTGTTACTACAGAGATAGGTTGGATATATCAGAATCTACATTCTCTTGGCTCTCACTTGCATCTAGGTAGTTTAAGGCCACCTAAAAGGCTGCCTACGTTCTTCCCATGTCAGTCCCTTGAGGCAGTGTTAAGTCAAAACAACTGAGAGTCAATAAGGTATATAGATTTCTCTCACACCTACAAAGACCCCCTACTAAGGGTGACCCATTTATTTCCCTGAATTTGCAGAAGTTAAACACAACAACCTAATAATGTCACCAAAAGTTTAATAGGAACAGATTGTAGAAACATCTCCCCTTAGGTACAGAACAGGGCATTGTAAAAGCATGCTCTCTGTCAAAAGCACTAAAAAATGGTTCTCTCAGGACTCCTGATTAAGAGGTGATTGTTACAATTTTAGAAACAACACATGAGTGCAAGTCAAAAGGAATTATTTCTGACTGGCTGTCACCACCACAAGACAGCCCAAAGCAGCGTGGAAGCTTCAACTCTGTTGGTGGGAACCAGCCTCTTTAGCAGAACTGTTGAATTCATCTAGACAAGATCATTCAGAATTTTAATTTGCTTCTTCTAGATCTTAAAACCAGAAAATCCTATTTCAAAGTCCATTTCTGATCAGCATTCAGTAAAGTGAAACTTGGGCGGCTTTCACAAAAGTGAAATTCAAGGTCTTATCTAATTATTCATATCCTGCAAAACTGCTTTGCACAGCAAGCACAAAAGTCTGAAGTAGCTATGCAACTGAGCACATTACTAGCATGAAGGATTTATCTTAGGCAGTTCTATATCCCAGACACTTTATTTCAGAACTGCATGAAGACTTGTGCTAGTTAACAATTAAAACTGGAAGGTTCATTAAGTTTTTCCTGTTTACTGCATCTCAGATGACTTGGCAGGTGACTTTTTTTGTTCAATATGCCGCTTACTGCCTTGAAGACACTGACAAAATCCTTAGGATATGCTGTATCTAACAGGAAACACCTATTTTAATCTAAGAAACCAATGCAGCAGCCAGATGTGTGTACTAAAACATGTTAGGCTTTTTGAAACAGCAACAGTAAGCAGTTAACTGAACGCACAGTGGAAGCAGAGAGCTTATTTACATACTTGTACACGCTTATGTAAATTGCAGAAGGCACATCAACAAAAGGCCAACAAAGGCGTTCTAAACACAACTGCTTCACATTAAGCCACGTGAAAGCTGAGTATCTGAACACTTACATGAACACTGTGTTACAATTTTACATTGTTCATGCTCCGTAGAGTTTGCTGGTTTACACATGCTTCTGCCTCCTGTCAGAAAAGAAGAGACAAGACATTTTACAGTAGATGAAGTCTAAGGTGCTCGAGACATTGTTCCTAAATACTAATAAGCTGTTCATAGGACAAACTAAACACCATCTGCTAGCCAAGATAACATTAAAGCCACTTCAATACACAGGACTTCAGTATTATATTAATAATACAAGAAGTTTTAGTGTTTTCTTTCACTACAGTTACTCCCCCACTGAACACTTAGGCAATATTTACAACACATGATTATGCACCATTTTGCTGTACCAGTATAGTTTGATGTTTTTCCTTCATAGCTGATAAAATCAAACAGCGTTTCTACTATTTTGTGGCGTTTTCCAAGTTAAACATTTTGCATGTCTATGGTAGCATCATTAAAAAAATATTTTACTGTCTTAAAAAATTCTACATCCAAGCGAAACTTTGTTTCAGCTTTTCAAACTGGTCCCTGACCTTGAAGACATCAGTTTCTTATTTGCTGCCTGCATACCCTTCTCCCTTAAAAACGTTACAGAGACCTCTTGGGTTTTTGCAGGATGTGCCTGGTGGTCCAACACCACATGCAGAACTAGAAAAGTAGCTTCTTGAAGGGCAAGTTGCGTCCACAATTGATTTCATTAATTCCAAAGCATCTTAGCCTTCACGTAACACCTTCCTTGGTCATCATATTTTTGTAGCACAATCAAGTGCTACAAAAATCACTACTACAGTTAAGCTATTCTGTTTCTACCTCATGTAAGAAGTACTAATAATCCACACGAGGACTGCTTATGAAATCTTTGTATGATTTTGTCAACAGCAACTTCACCTCCTCCAGGACTGAGTATCAGAGGTCACCTAAATGTAGTTACATCCAATTCACCTACAATGGGAAAAACAAGGCTCTAACTGAGACCAGCTAATGCTTCCTTGGCTCTGTCACGCTCCCTTCAGCAGGGTGCAATTCTCAGTTTTATGAACACTGTTGTTAACTACTCTTATTTAATGAATTCCTCTCCCTTATTGCACTTCAGTTCAGGAGTAGTGGTTGTGGCCAGCAGGCCCATGACAAAACCTCAAAAAGGACTGAAGCACAGAGCTGTGCCTGCACCTCAGAATCCACTAGTGACTCCCTAACAGCAAACACAAGTGACTTGTTTGTCCTAAAAACATTCTGAACCACCTGGAAAACATAAGCTTATGAAAAGCACAGATTTAAATCAGAAGCCTTAAAAATCTAGGAAATATTTTGAACATGTTACATATCTCAAGTTCTCAGGTGAAGACAGATAGGACTCGTGTTAACACTTCATTAGGTTGTAACCAACATCAAAGAAGATGAAGCAGGTCTAGCTGAGTGTAAGGTTCTGCGTGGTGTTGAGGAACCCATTCAGTGCAGGTAGCTTGGTGAGCAGCAGCAGCAGTAAGAGCTGCAGGCTGAGCTCTGGAGGGCGGGAGAGGCACAAGGCTGAGATCTGCAGACCCTTTACATAACAAAGGACACGGGGACCTGTGGCCCAGCCAGGTGACTGGACACAGAGGCATGGCAGGGGCTGATGATCCCAGACTTCCGCCCACAGACTGTGAGGGTATAAAAGGCAATGGATTCCTCTGCTGGGGGTCCTCCTCAAAGGCACCAGCTCGAGCTGTTTCTGTGTTACTGCACTGTGAATAAACTGTTTTATAGAACAAGACATCTGAGACTCTGCAATGGGAAACCTGGTCTGACTGGGTGTGGAGGGGTGTGAAGGGAGCCAAGCCGGGCACCTATCAGGTCACTGGAGCCATCCGCCACAAAGGGGCCTCGGTCCTGGCAGTGAAAGTCTCTGGTGATGCGAGTGTGACTGCCAGAGTCTCCTGAAGAGTCAGAAAGGGAAGTTTCCTTAACACTGGCAGAGTAATGATCTGCACTGCACAGTCCTCCTTACCATCACATTCGATCCACTGGCAGCCGTCTGGATTTGTCTTATTAATACAGGAATCGCAGTCAGAAAAATTTCCACAGGTGGCTAAAATGAAAAAAAAAAAAAAAATTAAAAAAAGCATTGATTAGAACACTATCAAAAGAGCAACTTCACCCACAGAAACAAATCTTAGATGTGTACCCTCCCACACGTACATCTCCTAGGTTAAGGCACAATCTTCTTCACTGAACAAACTACAACTGAAAGCTACAACTTATGAATGCTTTTGACAAGAAATAAATGCATTTCCCTCCAGATACTACTGATACTCTGAAACCAGACCCCAAATGTACACCATGATTTTGCCTCACGCAACCTCTAATTACAGTAAACTCAGATAATAAAGCATACACTACTCTAGTGAAGATACCAAAGTCCACTAAATTAATTTTGCAGTTCATTGAGGCCTCAGATGGTAAGTGCTTGTTTCCTTTTGATTACATTTTTCCTTTAGGTAATACAGGCAGCTATAAATAACCCTACAGTAGAAAGCAATCAAAGTATGGGAAATAAGGACAAGAACCTGGAGAAATTCATGTACACATGCATAAAAAAGAGAGCAGAAAAAAAGGCCCAATCTATTTGTATTTTGATCACGGCAGAAGCCAGCAATCTAACCAGTCCAGCTGCTTTTCTACGTCAATCTCAGTCCAATGCTGTTACCTTAAAACCACAATGACAGCACATCCTCTAACTAGATCAAGTAAGACCTTCTCCCAATCTACAGTTTTACCACATTAGTTTTAATTAAGACTTACTCATGCAGCCATCATACTCGGAAAACCCACACACAACCCACAACTCCTTCTGCTGCATGCTCTCCAGCACATTGCACATCACATCCACCCACTCCAGGCACCTTGGGGTGACCTTTCACTTTTCTCCTCGAAAGGAACACTGCTGTCCACAGATCTTTGGCAGTCAGCACGCTCATTTACCTCTCAAGTAACAACTACAAATACATCAACTAACTTCAGTATTCCGACAATCCGAATTAAGCCTGAAACTATCCAGCCTTTCTCTTGGTTATGGTAGGTCCAGCTCAGAAAGGCTGGCATTATTTTTTCCCTTTCACGTATGAAGATAAGAAAAGACCTTTGTGGATTTGCAACAGTGAGGTGTGCAACAGCTGCCCTATTCCCTTCAGGAACCCCCTCCAGCACTCAAAGCACTTCAAGAGCTACGTGACTGTTTCTCGATAACAGATGGCAGGGGAAAACAAAAGTCAGTCAATTATTGTGGGTATACATCTGAGGAATGATCCCAGCACACACAGCGGCCTCTGACAAATTAGCAATCTTCACTTTTGTATATTCCTTACTGGTATGTGGAAAATTTAGCACAGTACATCTGTTAAGACAGGAAGACAGTCGGTAGAGTCAACTTATACCAGGTACACTAGGACTAATTTAGTTTCAAAAACAGCTTTCCCAGACTAACATAGGGGAGGATCAGATTTGCCAGAGTAAAAGATCAGGAGATGTTTTTATCAATGAGCTGTTAACTTCAGAATATGTGGTAGGGTCTCAGACGTTGTCCCAGTGCTACCTCCTGCTGTGAAAGGCTCTTGGGGGTCTTTTACATGGGCTAACAGCTCAGCTCTCCCCATCAGTAGACGCCTGCTCTTCATTGAAAAATAAGAAGACTGATACCACGAACTCAGCTTTTCAGCCTAGGCAAGCTGACGTTTGTTCCCAAGATAAACCCGCTGTACTGGCTCTCGCACAAGCTAGATTCGGATACTCCCTTTACACTCGAGGAGGAAACCAGGAAACACTAGAGGGGTCTGTCCCGCTGGCTCAGCAGTGCCCTCTCCCGTCGCAGCGGAGCGGCATGTCAACCCCGGGCTCAGCAGTCCCGGAGCAGCTCCCGGCTC
This sequence comes from Oriolus oriolus, assembly GCA_013400235.1. Classification (NCBI taxonomy): domain Eukaryota; kingdom Metazoa; phylum Chordata; class Aves; order Passeriformes; family Corvidae; genus Oriolus; species Oriolus oriolus. The sequence goes on along the minus strand of VXBT01000852.1, from coordinate 1,120,231 downwards.
CCGCAGGGTGTCCCACGCCGGCCTGCATCCCACCGCCGGGGCAGGGCTGGACACCAAATCCATATGGGCTGGAGGGCAGCGTCACCCTCGGCTGCACCCAGTGCCACTACGGAACGCGGCCGGGGAACACTGAAACACTTCTACACAACTTTTTGTTTCGTCTTTTTTGTTGTTGTCTCCGCGTTTTGGGGCTTGGCGGCGCATTTCGCGGTTCTCGGCCCCGCAAACACTCTGGCGAACAGCCCACAGGGCCCGAGCTGTGGACAGCTGGGGACAAATCCTCGGGACGAGTAGCGGGCCCCGCACCGGGATAAGGAACACGCGGCAGCAGGGACAGAACGACACGGCTGAATCAAGGCACCCCCACTCCCAGACCCGCTCCAAGGGTGCAAGAAGCAGCCGCGCACAATTTCCTGGCAGCGGCTCCCCCCTCCAAGGGGGCACGGCAGGCCATGCCCACACGGGATAACGGGTCCCAGACCGGCACAAGCGGCCCAAAAGCTCGACGAGCTGAGGTCGCGGCGCCCAGGAAGCGGCGGCGGCCCAGCGAGCGCCGGGTGAGCGCAGGGCGGGTCCCGGCGGCTCCGCGGCCCTCCCGGCCCCCCGCCCGCGGAGGGTCCGGCACCAGGCGCGCACGGACGGTCGGCCCCGGCGGGGCTCGGTGCGCGGAGCCCGCACCGCTCCCCACAGCGCCGGGCATGGGGCGGGGCTGCCCCGTCAGCAGCTCTCGGAGGAAAGGAGGGGGGGAGGGCGCGAATC
>VXBT01000852.1:948915-1119080 GCA_013400235.1 Oriolus oriolus | reverse complement strand
CGCGGGCGGGCGGCGCGCACGTGGTCGGTGCTGCTCGCTCGGAGCCGCGCTGGGCGGGCGGTGTCGCTTGCGGGGCTCGCGCTGGGCCGTGTGGAGAGAGATCCTCCCAACCGGCCCACACCAGCTGCCCGGGGAGGGACGGCCTTTGGCCACCGCGGTTGCCCTCTTCCTGCTCCCCTGCCCCATTTCTACCGTGACAAAACAGCGAACCGTACTTAATAGGAGTTTAGATGAATCGCACATGAACCTTAGCAATCTGCGTGCAGCACGTGCACAGTGTTGTCCAGCTGTGCAGCCGGCAGCACTAGTGCCATCACAGGTGGAAGCTGTATGCTGGGAGTTTGTGTAGGCCCAGGATGAAATGGCTGCAGTAGTAGAAGGGGAGGATGGTACAGATTGCAGCCCATGTCTTTACAGCTGCTCTGTAGAGAGGACCTGGAGAAGGCTCCTTGGTCATTCCACCACTTCTTTTCATGGACTTGGCGGTGTTAAGTTTGCAGTTGGACTCGATGAAAGGGCTTATCCAAACTAAGTGATTTTAAGAATCAGTGATTCCCCCCTGAGCACTGGGTAGAGTTTCCCCTATGCCTATCACATTTTCTCTGTCCTTTGTTTTTCCCTAAGGTAGCTTGAGTCTTTATATATCATTATCAGTGGACTCTCTGCAAATACAAGTTTGTTTGTGTAGATCTGCCAGGTGAATGTTGGGAAACCAAGGCAAACACTCATGCGTGCTTGTATCCAAGGAGAGCTAAGCTAGAGCTATAAAGCAAACTTTATTATGGTCTGGCTCAAAGGACAAATGGAAGAGATGAGTTGTAATCAGGAGAATTCCCCCTTGGTTTTCCTAAGTGTGAGCTGGACTTGGGCAGTAAAGAGGAAACTGCCAAATAAATCCATAGTTTGATCTTCCATTTTACTTTCTTTCCTGAAGGCACATTGTCAAGAGCCAAGAGAGCGATACAAATGCAGAAACTTTAAGGCAAGCCACCTATCATGATTATTGTGTGAGCTATGGAAGGGCCTGTAGGGCTGCTGGTAATACATAATTTGGGTGCAGAGCTTTCTGACAAGGTTCTGTACTGTCACGTATTGTGGTGCTTTCTGCTAGCAGGCAGGATGGCTAATGCTTTGCCTTCCTGCAAAGAAGTCTCAGAGTGAAAACATAAAAGAAAGGTCTACAAAGAAAACAACAGAGAATCAGTTTTGTGATACAAACTGGAACCTTCCAACAGCTGCATTAAAATGACCAAACATGTGATGTTGTATGTAAATGTCAGGAACATCAGAACTGAGTTCTGAAAACTGATAAGGAAACTGAAGTTACACACTGACTTTTGTTATCTCTCATTCTGCATTTTTACTGGAGTTTTAGTGTAAAATAATTTAGTGATTTCTACAGTATGACAAAAGTGCCTGGCCTTTTAATAAGAAATAATTTTCACATTCATTATTAAAATACTATATTTCTGTTCTGCCTTTGAATAAGCAGCATAAATTGAGGAGCAGCATAAATAAAAATTGCAGTGTAACCAAAACTGCAGGGAGCATGGAATAAGGGAGTTTTCTATGGATTCCACACATCCTTCCTGGCCATACCTGCTGAGATCTTTATGTCCTTCTGGGATAAGGGTCTTCTGCTTGGATCAGGGTTTGATTCACAGGGTGTCTTGTGATTTCACGAGACATGTGGTATTATTTGAACTAAGGTTTTATTTTTTGCAGCTCTTGTGGTTTATAATGTTAAATATATCTTCAGCAGTTATCAGTGTTTTATGAGGGATTGCAGTGGCAGTTCTGTTGATGTGCTGGACACATGAAGTGTAATGGTTCCTGCAATCTGCATTTCATCAGGAGAGCATACTAAAAATCTTCTTTTGAGAAAGAAATAGGACAGTTAAGTTAAGTAAGATAAAAGACAAGACTCTAATCAGTGTTTATGTATATGGAAAAAGTGGGAGAAAATGAAGTACATAATAAAATAGAACTAAGACTAGCAGCAAGAGCAAGAACATCTCCACAAGCAAGTGAAAACACGTCTATCATTCTGGAGGCTGGTGGGAATCCGGGGAAATGATAAATGTGGTTTGTCTGTTTTTTCTCATAGTCAGCATCTTGGGACTTTGCTGTAGCATACTGTCAGCAGGATCATGGCAGACTGGGTTGTTGTTGTTGGATTTAAAACACCACATTCATCCCTGGATTCAGTTCTCATTGCGCTGTTATATACTTAGTGGTTAGTAAGGCATTTATCTCTGTTTTGAATCTATAAGGAATTCCAAGCACTGCATTACTGGAAAATTATGTAAAATCCTTGACAAAATGGCTAAAACCTAAGAGTCTGCAGATGCCCATTTTAGGGAAGCACATTTGAAACGTAGCAAATGTGCAGGATTTGGAGCAGATTGTGTTGTAGCAATTGGTGCTTGGCAAGATGTGATAATGGGTTGAAGAGATTCCATAGGAGCGTACAGCAGTTTGGGATGACAGCAGTGAATGAAAACCAAAATTTAGTAGATAAACTGAAGTGCATATATATTTGCTTCATTTTGTAAACATTGGTTCTCATTTCCATGTTGTCATTTCAAATGCATGGAAAGAGAAGTGCATGTGAAGTGTAAATACTTGGTAGGTGTTTTAGCAGGGAAAATGCAGCACCTTAGGAGGTTTTGGGGTGTTTGTTACCATTACATAATGGTGCATTTCTGTATCCTGGTGCCATTCACCATAATGGGCAGTTGTTCAGAAACAATGCCTTGACTCCTGCGCTCGAAGCTTTGTAACCTTTGTTCGTCCTTGCGTCATGAGACAGGAATGGCAATAAATCCCGCTGTGGGGGTGTGTCCAGCCCCAAGGCACATCCAGGGTGGTGCATGCCCTGCCATATGACATCAGGGTGTGCATTTAAGGTGTCCATGTGTCTGTCCCCAGCAGGAATTCTGGGTGAGGACATTGGCACCTGTACTGCACAAGCTGCTTGCCTGGGGCGGGCAAGGTGGAGCTGTGTTTGGTACACACGAATTCTGTGTTACAGGCACTCGCTCAGCCCCACCAGGTGGGGTGGGAAGGCTGCTTTTAACATAAGGAAAAAATAAAATAATATAGAGAGTGGTTAGTGATGACATGGTAAGGTTAAAAATATTTTCTTAAGTCTTTTAGAGATAGTGATACGGGCTGATGCTTTTAGCCTAAGGCAAGCCAGAGACATGTCTTGAGGAGAAGAAGAATGGAAGGCAACAGGTAGAGGTAAGATGGAGTGGAAGGAATAAACCTTTCACCTTTGCAGCTGCAGCCAACCAGAGAGTCGGGTCAGGCTGGTTTAGGGGACCAAAGGAAAATAAGGCAAATGTTTAGAGGGAGTCCTTGCAACGGTGCATCCACTCACCCTATTTTTAATGTGCTTTTGTTGGTTGGTGATGATGTAATACAGTGGTGGGCTTTGGCCTGTGTTAGGGCAGGAGCATATTCCCTAGGAGTTTAGCTGTGTCCTCAAGGCTGGCTGGCTGGCTGATAAAAATGCCTTGGTCAGCCTTGGAGTTTTTCAAGTGAAGGAACTTCAGGAGGGTCTCCACAACTTTTATGCAATAGATGTTTTTGTTCTGAGGCTCTTGCACCTGGCCCCTGCCTGAGATGTGACACCTGCGGGCTGCCTGTGCCTGGCCTTGGGTCCCTCTGGCCCGGCATCTGCTCTTGCTGTGCCCTGATGGCCTGGAACAGTGCTTCTTCCCTCACAGCAATTGAAGTACAGGCACAACTGAGCTCTGCTGATCTGGCCACCCATTACTGCCTCCTCACATCCTAAACCTTATCAGAATTACAGTATTGAGAATTTTTCTATAGAGTTTGTAAAATCATTCCACTTAACCATTTGCTTTGTGCAATAGCTGTATTACATCATGCTGATCCATTTGATATGCTGCATAGTTGATATTATCAGTAAAGTTCTTTCAAAACCAATCCCTCAGAGTACCTTTTTTTTTCCTCCCTGGAATTGGTGGCAGGAATTTTTTTGTCTGATTTGGAGCTGGGGGTCAACAGTGAATTAGTGAAGGGTATCCCAAGCAATAAAGTATGTGAAGGGCAATAGCAGAGAGCTTTAGCTGTGAGAGTCTAAAAAGGAAAGTGAGGCAGGTCTGTAGGAAGGTGAAATAAGTTGTCGAAGGTCTGTCTGATACCATGAAAATGGACATATGCTTCAGATCTCCCAGAGCTTCCCCAGATCCGCGTGGAGTACCTACACAGCTGAGGAGCCACACTAACAATTTCTGCTGGCTTTAGCAGCCTTCCTGGATCAGATTCAGAAACCCTCTGACCTCAGATTAGGTAAGGTACCTTGTAGATAGTGAATTTGGCCTCCAGCTTTGGTCTCATCAGTGCTTGAATAAGTAGGGGGGAGTGATTGGAGCCGACTGTCTGTGCTTTATTAACACAGTGTCCTTGTGCTTTTAACACATACGCCTGTGCAAAGAAAAGTGGTGTGTAGTCTAAGGGCTTCTTTCATCACTTTTCATTTAAAGCAGTATCTAAGAGAGTGTTTTGCTGGAGTAAGAAGCTCAGCATAGAACTCCAACAAAGCAAAACTTGAAAGACACCAGTTTTTCTTACAGTGGTGACACATTACATAAATAAAACACTGTGTAATCGGGTAAGATAATAGTTTTCTCAGAATGCATGTTGCTGCCAGCTGTTCTTTGTAGAAGGGAGTTTTTTTATATGGTTGCTGGGAAGGAAACTTCTCCAAACCCAGCAGCTGACAATAAAAGTCTTCATCTCCCCATTTTCAGACTGCCCCTGAATTTCCCAACTTTGTGGAGACCCTATGGCTTGCCTCTGGATTTGCATGTCCTCTGGATGCTTGTGCATGCTATTTCTCTGGTCTGGCACTCTGAGAGGCAGCACTGTATTCCTAGTGATTTGATCAGAGATGTAACTAATGGCAGAAAATAAGTGACAAAACATCATTTTGGACTGAGATTAAGATGAATGTTCCATTTCTGTTTCATTGTTCATAGCCTTGGGCTCCGACTTGCGGGCACTGGGGAACCAGGCTTGAAAGAGGCACTGTTGTTTCTTTTAGGTGACCTCTTAATACTGGATGAAAGATTTTACCATGGTTTTTTTCTGGCGGAGTGTCCTGTCATGACCAATGCAAATACTGTAATTATGGCTTGCCTGAAGAATTGTTATGCCTGAAATTCAAAATATTTCCTGGTTGTACTCTCCTCTTCTCGTTATAACTTTTTTCATGTGGTGTGACTTCAGCCAGTTGTCGCCTGCCCAGTTCCCATGTGTTGTTCTCCTCGATCCCGAGTGTATGACATCCAGCTGTACATCCAGCCATCATCCTTGTCACCAGGTCTGTGACTTTTGGCACAGGATCAGCTTTCTGATACTTGATGTGATGAGGTGTTTGCCTGCCCTCAGGGTCCCTGAACATTGCCCACTGCCAGAGCTTGAGTTTCTGGGCTCTGATATCTGCTCAGATCAGGTCGTTTGGACTCGAATCACATGCTGTGTTCTGCTTTGATCCCTTGTGGAACACTGGAGACACTGGAGTGGCAGGCACAGAGCAGACCTGCCACGGGTGGCCAAACCAACAGCAGATAAAAAAAATCAATTAACTGGTCTTCTAACATTGTCCTCTATAGCCTGCAGAACTAAAATTGCTTTCCTGACTTTAAACATCTGAATATAATTTAAAATCCTTGCAAGAAACAAGAGCCACTAACCTCTGTCTCAGTGCTGAGTATGAAAAACCGTATCTTTTCATAGCAATAGTCTCTGTTACTTACAAAAAGTAATTTGTCAGGAAATACGGGGTTTGATGAAGAAAATATCACAGTCTGTTTTAATCTTTGACCCAGAACTATGAAGTGAAAAAAATTACTCTCTAAGCAGATGGATTTGAAATGTTCCTACAGAAGATTTAATTCCTATATAGTAGTCTGTGTATAGATTGCAGAATGGTTTAGAAAATGGAAGGGTGAAATGTGCTACAGGCTTCTTAGCTAGCTGCAGATATACAAAGGTATTTTAGGTTAAATAATCTTTTTGTTTTGTAGCATAAGTATAGAAAAACCTAAATTCCTTTGCTAAAATTAACAGTCTCCATACTCAGAGCCTGTGGAGATCACTCTGTGTCTCTGCCCTCTTCAGGCATAAACATTTGCTGATTTGTTAAACTCATTCCCATTTAGCAAATAAGCTTAAGATCGTTACTTTTCATGAAATCCATGGACTTAAGCTTGGACAAAATCAGGTCTCTCCAAATCCTTCCCTAATCCAGCCTTCCCCATCTTCCCCTGGCGCTGTTCTGGGAGGCTGAGTGGCTCATACGGTGAGCCCAGGAGCAAAGGTCACTCGGCACAGCGCTCTTGGCAACGCTGGGAGTAGGGGTGGGAGAGCTGCACTCTGATGGTGCCCGGGTTGCCCTGGCACAGCAGGGCTGGTTTAGCCTTGTGTCAGCATCCAGGCTCCACGAGTGAGTGCGCTTTCCTTTGAACCTCTCGGTTGTGGTCTCTCTTTCCAGCCTGCGTTTTGATCTGACACACACCTTCTCTTCTTTTAATGGTCACCTGCTGGAGCCATCCATGCCCCAGCTCTGCACTGTGTGCCAGAGAGATCTTGCGTGTAAGAAATCACTGACACTGGCACTCATTGTGGATTATATATTTACATCCACACATTAGCTTAACCGTATTGCAGTAACTTTATAAACAATGTTTTTCTCTGTTTCAGTGGCAATAGTCACTTTTTAAAATCGAGATAATCTGCTAAAAATAATTACTTAAATCTTCTGCCTGCTGTAGCATTTCCTAATTTTAGCCTGATGCAGCCCAACCTGATTCCAAGGACATTACTTTTAGTTTGTAATAGTCAGTGCAGGATCAAATGTTTGGCCTTCACTGAGGCCAGTCCTACAAACGTATTTTTTCTTCTTTTTTGTCTGAGATGTCATTTTACCAAATCAGTGCTTCTAACTGTATAATCATATTAACACTATTTCCCATAAATTGTAGATGCACTGAGATATGTTCACAGGTCTTTTTCTCTTCTCCTGTAAAAATACTTTTTAAGACCTTGTGAACATTTCTTTTTAAGCCAAAAAAACCCCATGTTTCCAAGGCATTCACATGTGCAAGACGCCATGGTTTTATTTTTGCTGTGAGCGAAAGTCATCATGGTCCGTAAAAAGCTGAGCGGGAAATAGTGCTCTACCTTAGGGCAGGCAGGAAAGCCGTCTGGGAATCATGAACTGAAGGTCCCACAGTTAATTATCTTGCAGGCAACTGTAGGCCTTTTGTTACATGTAGGGACAACCTCCAATGTTTGGAAGATCTCCATGCCCTTGATCACTTGAGATAGTGCACATGAGATCTGTCTCCATCCAAAGCCAAGCTCTGCAGCCTCTGTTTTGTGTGGGGCCATTACAAACCCAGGCACCTGTTTCCTGCTGACAGGCTACACTCACTACGCTCTTTAAAAGGTTCTTCTTCACAATGAATGCTGTCAGTTCTTGATTAGGTAGCCTCTAGCTGGCATTTTAGGAGGGGTGGAAGTACTATGGCTTTATGCAGCTACATTTATTTAAAGAAGCAAGCATTGTTCCATGTGCCCCAGCTACAAATGGCCGGTACTTTTGAGATGAAGGAAGTCGGGAGACACTCAGTGAGAAGTGACAGTATTAGAAGTGACTCCCTGTGAAAAACCCTTCATTTCATTCCTTCAGAGCACTAATCTGAATCCTGAAAACAGTCCAACATTTTGCAATCTATGATTTTCAGCCCATCTTTCTCCCACGCTGTGGGAGGATAAGCTGTGCCTCCTGCAGGTGCCGGCACAGCGATGGATGCCAGCAGAGCTCCGTAAAGCTTTGTGCTGTATCCCATCCCAGCCCGCCCCATCCCATCCAGCAGAGTGGTGCCAAGCAAGGAGGACACTGCAGGCATCCCTTGTCCAAGTGGGGACATCGGAAAATCTGAATGGAGCAGAGGCTGGAAAGTACCTGGCTGTCCTTGTTGTACACTGTGGCTTCTTTTTGCTTCCTCAGGATTAAACTCCCACTCAGATTAGGAGGGTCTGGCCGTAAGATAATGGATCCTACACCTTTCAGATTGCACAGAGCCAGTGGCAAGGCAGCAACTTGAAGTGAATGTTGCTGGTTATGAATATATCCAGCTTTTGGTTTGTTCTATGTAGGTTTGAAAGCTGTGCTTTTTTGCTACCGTTAAAGATGCTGTCTTTGTGCGTGGTGTGGTAACACGGAAACCACACTGTGAATTCTTCTCTCTGCAGTAATACTTACGTATTTTGTTCTCTTCCATCAAGCAAACTGCTCAAAGCAATAATCTTGTTTGTTACCTTCCTGAAAATCTAAAAATTTTAACAGGCTAGTCCTAGATGTTAACCTACTGAAAACAAACTTTTAGTATGCATTTGCTAAAATAATGTTTTCCAGCTTGTGAGGGCAGAGTAGAGCCTGGAGGTTTTGTGAAACGCCTTCCTGTCTGTCAGGGCCCACCTTCAGCTGACACTGAGCTCTGCAGCCACGAGTTTGTAACCTTTGGTCGTGGAGATGCCCTGGCAGCTTCCTTAGTTTTGCCACAGGGCAAACATAGCAGCATACCATAGTTTGAGCAATATATTTCTTGTCGAGGTGGGGAGCTGGCTGGACGGTGATGTGGAACTGCGAGCTGTTCCTATGGCGACTCTTGTTGGCCATCTCGAAGATTCCTTTTCCTTTGTGATGGATGGAGAAGCTTTTGTCCAGGGAAAGATTTGGGGGATGCAGTTGTGTTGCTCCCTTTGCTGCTATTGACTGTACAAGTCCCTTTTACCAGCTACCTCAAGCTCCCTTTCTTCCTTTCTCACTCACCTTTTTCCTTTACCTCAAAGGTTTCTTTGAGTCTTATGCCAGCAAAGTCTGGTTTAAATCCGTGTCTTTTCTGGAAGAAGCTTCTTGCTACTGTCAAGTGCTTAAGCCAGTAAAGAAGCTAATGAAAAAATACCCATAAAAAAAGCACTCTGGATCCCTGTTGTTGGTCTGTAATGACTCTTGCCAGAGTAGCTCAAGATTGTTATCATGGCAACTCCCCATAGATGCTTGTGATTATTCCCACTGTACGGAGGAGGAAGGTAGGAGGCAGAGGGGATGCTCCAAGCACAGGCTCGGCTCTGCCTCCCCTCATGCCACTGCCAGTGGCAGAGGACAAGATTCCTGTGAGCACAGTCAGGGCTGTGAGGGCAGGACATGGGTGGCTGGGGTGGGATACACAGCTGTTCCGAGCCCTTGGCACCTGGCACAGGAGGGTGAGCAGGATACTTCTTTATCTAAATAAAATGACTAAGTAAAATGAGCTTAGTCATTTTATGGAGAGCGGATACTGACTTGAGGAGGCCAGGCTGCTCCCTGAGCAGAAGTTGTTTTTCCAGGGTGAGGAGAGGAGACAGGCGATAGGAATGAGAGCTGTGAGGAGGTAGAGAGGATCCTCCATGCTGGCTGAGAAAGGACTCGAGAGAGAGAAGAAATGACTCTCAATAGTGATGACTGGGGAGAAGCAAGCATTAAGTGTGCTTGGGTTTGGGAGGATATGGCAAGGACTTGACTCCTTTTCTGTGGAGAGGAGCCTGGCTTTGAGGTGGGGAGCAGGGGGTCCAATGATCATGTTGTCCTCTATCACCATCTGACCGGATCACACTGAGCAGTCAAAAGCCCCATCAAACTCTCAACAAGCTTTAAGGGAAGTGAAGAAATATTTAGATTTTATTTTTGTCGGATTTTTTTTTTTTAAATTCTTGTTACCTTGTTTGAGAGCCTTTCTCAGAAACTGATTCATAAAAATGGTAGTTAAATTTTAACTGAACAGGTACTCCCTGCCTGCTGCCTTGTGGCTTGCAAAATTACTTCAGCGGACTAATTTTGGAGCGGGATGGTTTGTCCTTTGACACAATGCTCCAGTACGAGCGATTCTGTGTAATTGCCTCAGTCCTTTCATCTCATTACAGTAAAATGAAGTTGTGTCCCATTAATTCCAGCAGGCACTGGTTGCAGTGCCCAGACACACGCCAAGCACGGAGTCTCCTAGAACATTACTGGCTGACAGAGGCATCTCTCTTTTCAGATATTGAAGATATTAAATACTAGCCCTCAGTGTAAAGTAGTTTAACGGGAAGTATCAGGAAAGCAGTCTAAACCTTAAAATAGAAAGGCATACCCAAGGGAACACCTTTCTGAAGGGTGGAAAGGAACTTGTAATTAAAGAGGGGGAAGGCAAGAAGTAGCAATCTCCTCCTTTAATGCATCAACACACGGAGTATGTGCGATATGGGTACAAAACTCTTCCAGGGACACATTCAAGGTTGACCGATTCCAAATTAAATCCACCTTAAAATTACTGAAGCAATTTTTGTTATATTGTCCCCTTCCCACATGACATGGCAGCTTCTTTCCTGAGTAGCATAGGGAAAGCACAAGCTCAGCCCGGGGGAGGATGACGGAGCTGGAGTAAAATGGTGCATGCAAGCTGCCACGGCTGTGTGCAGAGGTGCCTGTGTACATGCAAACTTGTTTCTACCCAACATGTAAATGAAGTAAATCTACAGGTCATAAAAGATGACAGTTTCTACCCAAACGGAAGGTGCAAAAGGTGCAACATGGGCACTACCACAAATCCATTGGATAACATTGCTGGAAAAGAGGATTCACAAAATTTTAAATCCTTGGTGACATCCCCCTTGCAAACAATTTAACAGCCAGTCCTATATTTTTCTAATACCAGCTTACATTCTCTCAGACATGTGCGTGCCCTGAGAGCCTGGGCTTGCTGCTGTTCCAGGAGCTCCAGTATCAAAGAAGTGACTTTTGCATTTTTCTGTGCACTCCAGGAAGCTTTAAATCCCACACACCAGGCTTCCACCTCCAGCAGCTTTCCTGCTTGCCAGTGCTACTGCATTTTGCTCCATCCAGCCTGGGACCTTGAGGTGAGAGCAGCTTCTCCTCACAGGCAGACTCTTCAGCATCTTGGGAAAGAAACTTTTCAGCTGCACTTAGCGTTTTTGATCTCAGTGTTGGCTGCTGCCCAGCCTGCTCAAATGGCTTGCACCATTGGCAGTGGGAAAGCTTTTACATAAGGGAACATAAATCATTTTTAAAAGTGCTTTAACTGTCATAAAGCGTCTTAATGGGTAGCATTTAATCTAAACCGAAAATCCCAAATGCCTATGTCAATTATATGGGTTGTTTTTCTCAAATATTAGCAGTTAGAGTGTTCTTTTTTGTTTACATTTTATTACTTTATGCCAGTATGAGGGAACATTCTTTGTTAAACTTAGGTCACGTTTGTCATTTTTAACTTTCAGGGTTTTATATGAGATTCAGAGCTCTCACACACAGAGTTGAGGCTTCTGGCAGCAATGCCTATCGTGTGCCTGAGCCTGAAAAGCTGCCTGAGGTCCAGGAAATCTAGAGTTACAGCTGACTTACTTCTATTACTTTAAATGCATTTAAACAGGTGGTAGGTGTGCCTGGAGATGTGTAGCTAATCCACTTCTGCATTTCTAGGGTCCTGTCCACAAAGGTGAGTATTTGAAGTTTGAAGTAGGCAGTGGGTGACCATGAGCCCTCATTTAGGCAAGGACAAGGGGCTCATGGAGCTGAGCCTCAGGCAGGGGACATAAGAGGAAGGGGACAAGGTTACAGATCAAAAAGTGTTCTCACTAAAGCAGTCTGCTCTTGCTAATACAAGGAGATTATAATTCTGATTGAAAACAGCAAAACATTTTTGCTTTAGGGAGATGAAAAGCAGTTCCCAGGTTATTATGTGAATAAGATTAGATCAACAACTTGATTTCTGTGGAAATTCACCATTTGCACAGTCAGATAGCTGGGGAGACATACCTTCAAAAGGTAGGACCGTAAACTGACTGTCCTTCATCTCCCTTTCCAGTTATGGTATCTGCAGGGTCGATAAAAGTAATCATCAGAGACCATGGTTATCACAGGCATTTGTCACAGGGCTGTCAGTGAGCGGCTCAGCTGAGGTCACAGACATGGGTTGCACATCAGCCTGGGGGAACAACCACTTCCATCTCTGTTTCACTACTGGAATTTTGACAGACCTTTGGGAAGAGCCCTCCTTCCACTCCAGGAGATGATCTCTCTAGGAACTATTTCATGCAGTGTGTTTGATTGCTGCTGCTCTGAGAAGGGCCAGCATCTCCTGCTGGGAGAGCTACAGCAGTGGCAGCGCTGAGCCAAGGAAGCAGTGCCCCGAAGAAAGACATCTGTCAGAGGGACTAGGGTTAGAAGAAAGAAGGATGAAAATGCAACTGTGATTTTATGGTGAGTTAAGGCCACTAACTTGTCTAAGAAAGGAGAGTTGGTAAGAGTGAAATTCCTATTCAGCTGAATGAGTGAGGCACTAAGGAAACCTGACATATCTATTTTTTTTTTTTAAATAAGTCTGCTTTTGCTACATGGTTTAGACATTGTCAGGTTACCATTAGTCCTCTACAGTAGCAATCTTGTAATTTTAGATTGCTTTTATGGACTACATAGATATCTGTATAGTTATTCATGAAAAGCAGGAGGTGCATCTTCATAGTGTAAACCTGAAATGTGTTTACACACTCGCGTTTGGAGCAAGGCAAACACAGAAACGAAGTATGAGTAGGTAAGATGTGTGATAGACCAAAAGGGAGTAACAAAGGAACTGCCTTCTTTCATGCCTTGCTATCTTGACTTCCCTGGGCATGTCAGGTGGGCAGGCTGTGTGACCCATTATTCGTGGTGCCTTTTTCCTCCGTGCCACACTCCAGGCATAGCACTGGAATTCAGACAACTCACCAGCATGCTTGCAAGAGCTCTGGCACTTGACTAAATGCCTTTGTAAATTAAGCTCTTTATAAAACAAACAATATACTTCCCTATGGATATTCTTAGTTTTCTCATATTTCCAATTAGTTTCCTAATTGCTTACCAATCAACTTAATGGAAAAGAGTTTTAATGTTTTCAGTTAGTTTTCCTAAACTCTTTTGAAAAGATCCTGGATAATCAAAATAATAAATTGCCCAGACTTTTCCTATATTTCGAAAACAGGATGTGAAAAGAGAAAATGTTTTCTGGTTTTATATGTGTATATGTATATGTATATGTATATCTATATCTATATCTATATCTATATATCTATATCTATATCTGTATGTATATACGTATGTGTACACACACACACACATATACATACGCACACATATATATGAATTAAGAGATTAGCATTGTCCTAGAGTTCAGGTATGTTTCCATGGATGAAGACGGTTATTCATGCAGATCACACCACCACCCCACCCCCTTGCCTTGCGCTGTAACTCGGTTTTACTCAGGAAACCCACTTCCCCCTTGGATCTACTTTTTTTTCACTAGGCATCACAGAGAGACTTTGCTCCTCTGGAGCACAGAGCCTGGAAATTCTCACAGGTTCTGGGACATGCATCTGAAAAGAGCTGCAAAAGTGAGAGGAGGAAAACACGTGTGAAATTCCTAGCTGACAACATGTGAAATTCCTAGCTGAAGTCCACTGCCCAGATTCCTCACTTTTGCTTTTCTCCTCTGTAGTGTACCTCGAAGAGAAGCCTCCTCAATGGCCATCCCTATGTACACAAACACTGTTTAAAGCAGAAAAACAAATGCAGTGAGGGACAGGCCAACTCTCTGTGCTGCACTCCCTCTCTAATGCAGGCCAGTGGGAATGGTCTCAGAAAATGTCTGCAGGATTGTCAAAGCACAACAGCATCCCTACTGTTTCATTTAAATAAAAAAATCGAGGATGTTTTGCTTCATTCTGGGCAGAAATGATCCTAAGAGTGTGCTAAAGCAAACTACTGGGCCTGTCAACAGGGCCTGTTTCTTTATAATGCATTTATTTACGTGTTTATTGCAGCTGGTACAATACAGGTAGGCATAAATTAATCTGCAGGAATACTGATCACCCTGCCAAAATGGACATTTCTTGCTCTCCCAGCCAGACTGGTATTTTACACCTCACACTGCCACAGCATTTCAGGGGGTCTTGGCTGGGAAAGGAGAGCTTTGGCAGTTGGGTTTCTGGTACCCAGGAATAAGGGTACCAAGGGCTTGTTTGGGATTTTGGAGCAGCACAGTAGCAGCATGGTCAGCACAGTTACACTTTTGTCTGGAGCAGTCAGTGCATGTCAGGCACCTGGGCTAGTGTTTGTCCCTCCAGGGCTGCCGTGAGCTACCGAGACTCTGCCGTCCTTGGCGGGGGATGCTCCCCATCGGCCTCTCCAGCCTCAGCTCCAGCCCTGCCATCACAGGTCTGAAAAACAAGAAAAATGCCACAGATGTCTGTGCTAACTTTTATTTCTCCCCATGGTATCTGCCCCTTCCCCAGACAACCTCTCCAGCTCCTTACAGACCTTGTGCTCGTGTAAAGCAGTACTACTTGCCTGGCTGTTTTTCAGGTATTTGCTGTAGAGATCCTCAGCAATTGCTTGATAAAGTGCCTCGGGCCTAAAGTCTCTAGTCCCACTCGTGGTAAGGCCGCTTGAGCAGCTCCTTCTCATCCCCCAGCACTTGGCCATCAATGAAGCACATCACCAAGGAGGCATATGCCCACACCTCACCTCTCAGTTCCTGCATTTCAGAGGGACAGCAAAGCCTCCGGGGATTAATTACATACTTAGTGAAGAAACAATGATAATATCCACCACAGGTGAAGTGACCTGTGGTGTTTTTATGCCTTTCCTACTTACAAAACCACAAATCCCACCAACTGGAATGGACTGGCCAGCAGCTTTTGGCTAGGAGTGCCCTGAAGGTTTGGATCCTGCTGCTTGGGAAATTATCATGCCAAAAGTCATCTGGGTGTCATTTGGGGGGATAGCTTGGACTGAATACGGGAAGCACCTGGAGAGCTGCATCCTGCCTTGAGCATCTGAGAACATTAAAAATATTGGGCTGGAAAAGCTCACTTGCAAAATCTGCAGGTGGCACCCACAGCTGGGAGAGGCTGCAGCCCCAGGGAGAGGACACAACCTGAGAATGCAAGAGTTACCTTCTTTTTCTCCTGTAAATAGTCATGCCATGCAAATTCTACTAAAGGCTGTATTACAGGATCTGCAAACTTGCTTGGAAACTTCAGCTTCAGAAACTGTATTTTCCAGGTAAGGAAAAAAAAATGGGGCTTACAAGCAGTTTGATACCCTCCAATACCCTGTCCTCTCGCAGCTTGTACTTCCCTTACAAACTACAACCTAACTCACCTTCTAATCCAGTTATTGTCCTGCACACCTCATGCCCCCGGCGTAATTCCTGACACTTGCATAAGTGCATACAAGAGGCTCCAAATCCGTGTTTGCGGAGGTAGTGGGTGTCTGGTTTTTCTCTGAAGGGCTGCTTCACAAATATTATTGAATTATACTGGTACTCCCCTCTCCCCTCCCTGTCATGTGAGAGAGATGTAAGCAGGGAGATATTCACAGATGTTGAGCATCACCAGCTGCACTTTTGCCTGTCCAGGAGATTGGGTGCAGGGCCATGGGGCAAGTGAATGCCTCGGTGAAGGCTGCAAGGTGAACATTTCCAGTCCTTGTTGCTTGTACCATTGCCTCGGAAGTGCATTGCTATTTAGATATGGGACATTCCTGTCCATCAGCTTAGCCTCACCTCAACGTGGGCTGTGGCACACAAGTGCTACAAGCTGTGGCCTAAAGCCAGCAGGGCTGGCCTTAACATAAAGTAAAGAAGTGACTCTGTTCATCTCATGGTTCCTGTTGCTATCGTTGGGATGGTGGCTGGAATAAAAAGGAAAAAAGCCAAGAGGCACACACCCCTGCAGCTATCGGCTTGGCTTGCCCTTAGGGCTGCTGAGAGAGGCAGAGCTGTAAGTAATGCCAGGGAATGAGCCTGGCAGACAAACTCCTACAGGCTGGGAGGGCAGGAAGGTCAGCATTGTGCACCCTGGGGTGAGCTGCGTGTTGTGCCTCAGCCGCACAGCTGAGCTTCCAGGGAAAGCCTGCAAACCCCCATGAGGTTTGCAGCTTCTTGCTTTCTCATTTGCACTGCCAGAACTGCATTAAGGGATTTGCTGTAAGATGCTGAGCTGTGATGTGTGTGACATCTCGTACAGCACTGCACAGCTGTAACATTTCTTGGAGGTGTAGGAGCAAGGAGGTGCGGATGATGCAGTGCAGACCCCTGCCCTGAGCAGCACCGAGCCGAAAGTCCATAAAGCCTCAGTGCTGGTGCCTGCACCTGGCGGCACCAAAGAAAAGCAGGAACATGAAATTTGGAATATTTTCTTCCCCAGAGCTGATGCCAGGTGCGGGCATTTCTCTGCTTATTTGCTTCAAGCCCACCACTCTCTGCTCCTTCCAAGCTGGTGCTGGGGCTGAAGCCCAGGGGCTACCTCTGCCATAAACTCGGCCACATGGAAGACCAGGTGCTGGAGCAGCCCCAGCACCATCACTGCCACAGGCACCCACCGCAGGCCCGTGGCAGTCTGGCCACCACCAGTTTGAGTCTGTCAACAGGGCCCAGCTCCATGGCAACACCAGACACCAGTCCACACCCTACCCTGCATTTCTAAGCACTTCCCAAGCTTAATGTAAGCAGTTTTCAACCCTGTTGGAGGTTAGAAAAGGCTCCAATTTCTGTTTTCCCCTGAAGGAAGGAAAACCAGGTTACACAGAAAGCATGTGGCAGAGCAGAGGACTGAAGCCAGCTCTTTCCAGAGCTCTTGATGGATGTTGTCAGTAGCACTTAAAAGAAACGGTGAAGAGCCTCTTGCTAATAGCAAATGCCCAGCAAAAAGTGGTAAGTAAAAGCAAACATGAGAGAACTGCTTCCTTACTACACCTCCAGCCTCCAGTGAGCCTCTGCTCAAGGATTTCCTGGTACCTTTGCATTTAATTCACCCTGGCAGCTCTTTTTCATTTGAATTTCTTTGCTTTTCAGGCAAATGTGAAAGTCTGGCATCCACAAATTTCTGTGGCAGTGAGCTTTACAGCTTAATTACACCCTGTGTAAAGTGTGTGTCTCCTTTTGACGCAAAAACTCCTACCCACAGCTGTATTTGCTGGGCACTGCTGAGACATCATTCCCACCAGCAGCGCGTGGACGGAGCAGTTCCAGAGGGGTCGCGGCTCCCACAGCAAAGCTTTGTGCCACCGCGGCAGCTTTGCTCTTTTGGCTCATGCAGAACGTGCAAAAGCCGCTTTGTGGGACAGCTGTAGGTTCAGCTCGGGCTTCTGTCAGCACGGCTGGGTCAGGTCACTTTTCATCTCTGAGCACAGTGAACTTTAGGAGCCACTGGTGTTAGAAGTGACAAAACTGAATTTGTGTGTTGTGTAAAAAAAAATCGTGTAACTTTTCATGACGTCATGGAACAACAGAACAATTGTCACATCCCCAGGAAAAATACGTCTTTCATGTGTCAAAATCCTATTGCAGGTGAAACAGTTGAGATTTTCATGCAGAAAAAAACCTATGTTAAATTAAAAAAACCCAAACCAGTTGACATCTTATCTTAATAACAGTGTGCATTTTTTTCTCCAACTGTATATCCCACTGGCCTTATAAAGTGATACATTTTCACATAACCAGAGAGTCTCAGAACCAAAAAGCCTCCTAGCTAAGTGTTGCTAAATTACACGTCTGTAAAAAACCCAGACTGAGCAAGAAATCACAGGTTGCAGATGGGCCTCCTCCAGGTAGCCCTGAAGTTTCTCTGGTCTGGCTCAGCAGTAGTTTCCTACAGTGATTCATTAGGGCAATGCTTTTTTAAGAGTTTTGTCGGGATTTGCAGCAGTTCTGGTTTTAAAGCTCCATCCTCGCAGTATCAGGGACTGTGAAGACAATCAGGCTCTCATCTACCACAGCTGCTCCCATTCCTGAAAGATCCGTGCACAAAGTGTTATCGTTTCACGTGATGATGCCCTCCTGCTGAAAAAATGCAGAAAAACGAGGCAGACAAAACAGTTTGGACAAGGAGATCTGTTAAAATGGTAAGACAAGGCAGTTTTAATTCACAGCCAGGTGCTGGGTGGCAGCAGGTGAGCTGAGGTGTGACAGTAGGTAACTGCAAGCAGCACACGCAAATGCAGGGATGTTTTGTCGGCTATGACTGAGTGATGCAAAGAAAAGCCCTTTGCTTCCTCCTCCCAAAGGTCGGCAGCACAGCTGCTGGAGCCTCTGTAGGCTGTAAGCTAAGCAGGAGCTAATTTTGGTAGCCAGGCTATATGGCTTCTCCTATAGCCAAAAGAAGTCTCATGTAAAGTCCAGAGGACAAGCAGCGTACCCAGAGTCAAGTATAAAATCAGCTTCAGAAAATATTGTCTTGGCTATCTATTTTTCCCTACATCCATATTTTTAGCTCGATACAGGCTTTCTGAAACATCTCTTTTCTCCTTTTTGCACCACAACATTTAAGGATTAAACCCAGCGCAATCCACTACATATAATTTTTAAAAAATCCTGAGATTGATGTCTGCATTTTGTAAATGTGCTTAAATTTATGCACAAGAAGTTCTGTTCTTGAAATTTAATTCAGCACATACACAGGATTTGCTTCCATTAATCCTTTTTCTTTGAAGAAAAATTAACTTTTTTTTTTTTTACTGATAATTTCTAGGCATTCTTACTGTCATTGTGACCAAGAAAGGGAATTAACTATAAACATACTGGTAATAGTCAGCTGATAGTCAAAGTCAAAAAGAAAAGCAATGATTAGCCTAACAAGCATAACTTGTTTGCTCAACAGCACTGTTTTCTGAAAATTTATGTTGGATGTTTATTAAAAAGAGCATGCCAAGAACCACCAATTACTTGTTGTCTCAATCTACTCTTTTTTATTTCTCCACTTTTTTTCTCATCACTTGGTAATTCAGGTACATTAAATTCTATTCAACAGGTTGCCAGTTATGAAAATGATACATACTAAAATCCTGAACTGAGTGACTAATACTGATTTCAGACTCTATTACCTGTTTATGACAACGCGATACTGTTCTGCAAGCCTGTTCGTAGTACTCAGATGAGAATAAATGTTTTGTGGGTGACAAGAGTTAGATGTGAATTAGCCGGTGCTGTTCTCCTTGCCAGCTGTGGCAGATGTGCTGTGCTCCATTCAGTTTGGGGAGGAAAACAATTACCACGAAGGAAAATATGGAAAGCACACGAGGTTGTGCAGTACCTTTAAACAATGATACTGAAAGCCTTTCAAAGGTTGGGCAGCAATGCTCTTGGCAACTTGAAGTCCTTTGAAGAGTGCATGTGTACCCTGACACAAGATACAAGAGTTTTGCTTCTGTGTGATTCTCAGAGGGTTTTCTTGCTCCAAACCTCTCCACCTGGTGCAGCTGCAGCTGTTTCAGTTCCTTTCAGTCCAAAATAGCATCTGAAAAGGACTGAGAAACAGAAGAGAAAGCAGACAAAACCAATTAAAAAAAAACTATATACATACACACACACATATATATACATATAAATATACAAATATATTTGAGAGAGACCCCCACATGACAGTAATAAAGGAGAGCTGCTAGGGGTCACCCAGAGACATTTCGGTGAAGGGCAAGTAAAATCACATAATGGGTCAGGTTGGAAGGAACCACAGTGGATCATCTGGTCTAACCTCCCTGCTCAAGCAGGGTCATCCCAGAGCACAGGGCACAGGATTGTGTCCAGGCAGTTCTTGAGTATCTCCAGTGAGGGAGACTCCACAACTTCTCTGGGCAATGTATTCCAGTACACTCAGTCACTCACACAGGAAAGAAGTTCTTCCTCATGTCAGAAAAATTTGCAGGACAAGGTAGAAATTTTGCTAACTAAAGCAAAACTCTGCTTCCTGCTATTCCAAAGATACTTTCAATTAGGTAGGATTAAAATATTAGCCAGAAATGAGCAGTAAGCATACTACAGTGAGATGCTGAGAACATGCCTGGATGGGCTTTTCCATTTGGAAGAATTGCTTGGGACAGATATGATCAGTAGTCTCTCTGTTGTGGAAAACCATTTATTGTTCACCGTGTTTTACAGAGGATCTGAAAAGGGATAGAACATAGAGAACTGTTGTAGCTCATGGGACTGCAACTCTGCAAGAAGCAGACTCTTTAATTAGTCTCTAACGAATAGATAAAAGAGATCCTGAAATCACAGCTCTGGAGAGTAGGGCATTACTTCTTCCTTCTCTGCTCTTGGTGAGAACCTGCAGTGCAGCAGGACTGGGAAAAAGGCCTGCACAGATGGACTTCTGACCATGTGAAGATAAGCATACCCAGGAAGCACCCTTGGCTGCTCCCGCACTCTGGGACACACCTGCTGTGCAAACTGGCCTCCTCCCAGCCACTCCCAGCTCAGGCTCAGCTTCTCCTGGATAAGGACACTTACACAGGATACTGCCAGGGACGCAGGCTGCTGCAGAGTTGGAAGACATGGGGAGATGGGAAACGTCCCAGGCTGCTGGGCTCACACAAGCACTGGGTTGGTGATTAGGAATGAATCCCACACTAGCTTTCAGTTAAGGTGAAGCGGGAAAAGACTGAGAAAACCCACATCCAAGCACACCACGATAGGTATTAGCAAACACCAACCATGACCTTCATCACCATGACTAACCAGCTACAATAGTGAAACAAGTCTTTCACAAACAAAGAAACGCAAGCAAAACTCTTTCCGCAGCAACTGGCAAGATCAATGCCAGGCTCAGTATCCTTCATTTTAACCTGTGAATAAGCATTCAGCTGGAAAGAGTTTGTGATGAGGTAGGGTCATATCCTTTTCCTCTTAGATGCTGAGGTAATTGCTGTACAACCGCTACTAGTGCTTTTTTAAATTCCCCTGAGCAGAAGAGAGAGCATAAACCAAGTATTAAAAATAACCTTGAAAAGTTACACCTGTTGGGATGAATATTTTCATATTGGCAGGATAATTTACTTTCACAGCCCATATGAAATAAATACTCTGATATTCATCTATCAAAACCCAAGATGCTGGACTGGAAGGCCAAGCAGGGGTAATACATAACAGGCAAATACAGGCTGTGTTTGCTCTACCTCTCAGGGATTTGTTTCAACTTGCACCTGGAAAACCAACGCAAATCTTCAGAAAAAGCCAAAATCTGATAAACTTTGCATCTGATAAACCTGCACTGAAAAAAAAAGTTAAATCCTATTAGAGTTCAACTGCACTGGGTAACTTACAAACAGAGCAGAGGAAACACACAGGGGTGTTAAATGCACACAAAACCAGATCTTTCTGTAGTCCTCTTACTGCCCCGCATTTATGTCTTAAACCTTAATCTCATTTGAACATAGTAAGCAGTGAGACGGATTTGCTAGGATTAGCCTATGTGAGAAAAAGAGAAGTTAAGGTGTTTACTGGCTAAGGAGTAAAGATATTTAGACAGCTGTTCTGAAATGCAGTTTCTAAGGGATGCAATTTTTTCCTAAATAGTTCTTAGTGGCAGCTGAACTGAAAAACAAAGCTGAAGGGGTTTCCTTTCAAATTCAAAGCAATCCTAGACTTCAGTTGTAGCCTTAAAAACGCACACACAGAAAAAGGATTAATTTTCATCTTTTAGCAGAAATGCATTCACTAGAAAGGAAGCAAATGGTGTCCAAAAAGCAACATTTGTGATAGGAGAAGCCACGCCAGCTTCTTGAGTGCAAGCTACAATATGTGCTGACAGCTTAAGCAACGCAGGGTGCAGGATTAGTCATTGCTGTGCTATTCACAGCAGCTCATTTCTTCACTGGCAGTTTGCAGAAAAGCGTAACAGAATTCCAAACACAAAACTTCAGGTTTTTTAGTTATAAGAAAGCACTGAGAAATCACTATGTGATAGTGTCTCATGTCTAACTGCAGCATGGAACTGAATCCTGCAAGGATAGCTGCATAATGAACAAAACAAAGTTCAAAAAAGAAAGTATTGAACAGTTACTTTACTGGTAGCCTCAGAATTTAGCTTGTAACCCATTTTTAAGCATTTCAGGATTTGTAAATATATGGCAGAGAATGAATTCAGTGCAAGGTCCTGTAAACTTACGACCAGTGCAGTCTGGCTGCACTGTACAGTGTTTTAGATAAAAGGAGAAGCTTTAGGATGAAACTGCCAGAATATTTACTGTAAGCTTAAACAATTAATCAGCAAGATTGTCATAAGTGTTGTAACAGGTTTTACTGTATTTATTTATCTGCTCTTACAGCATCAAGACTTCAAGCTTCTCAGGCAGAACTGTGGAATATGCTGGTTCACTTTCGTGGCAGAAAGTATGCAAATTTTATTTCCCCATTCTGAGAGGAAAGGTGAAAAGCCTAAACAGCTTTGCTGTGGGATGGCTTGTTGCTTTTTGGATTTGATCTTTTCCCATTGTCTACCCTTATCACAATGCATTTATACAAAAGTGATCCAGTACTTTGAAGACATGGAGATACTTAGCCAAACTTCTGCAGCATGCAGTCAGGAGCAGGCCAAGTAATCTGGACTTGGAACAACGGATATTATAAAACACGTGGATAATTCTGCTTTTAAATTCACCGTATTTTTTAGAATTTTCATTTGTTATAACATAAAACATCAATGTAAATCACAACCATGACATCACTTTAAAGCTGAAGTGACAACTGAGCATGTTCTTTTAAGTAACAGTGGCATTTTATCTGGATTTTAACACACCAGCCCAACCATGCAAGGTGTTACCAGTAATCAAACCTGAAAACACAAAGCATGTATTTTGGCAAGGCATTTTATTATGATGTCAAATCTTTTTTGTTAGCAGTCAGTCATTGAAAACAATCTGTACACATCTAATTTAGTCAACAAAAACAGTTGTACAACTTCAAGCGATGTGCCCCATTTATGTAACTCATTATGCTCTGAAGTGATGCTTTTCATTGTTTGAATCCTCACATAAACCATTACCAGTCTTAACATATATTAAAGTAAGATTATGTTCTTCTCTCAAAAGTACAAAATATAACACTTTAAATACACAGTGGCTCCTAAGCTTAGACAGAATCCTGTCAGGAAGAGTTCTGCACTTCAATAGACAGTGCCTTCAACAACAAGAGCTCTTCAAAGTGCTTGGCAGAGTGTGTGAACACTATCCCCACTTACTAGATGATGAAATAAGGCACAGAGGTCAACTACCTTGCCCACAGTCACACAGAAAGTGAGTGGTAGAACTAACAGAGCAGAATTTGGGGGTTTCAGTTCTCCAGTGTAACCATCACATCTCACTGCCACTATTCAAGTGCAATCGCTTAAACATTTCTGAGGAGCAAAACTTGTACAGCACACAGTAAACAGAAGGGAAGATTCAGGGCAGTTAAAGGCTGCAACAGTTTCAACCCAAAACAAACAAATTTGGTAGTCAGTAACTCATAATGCACTTCAGGGAATGATTACATAGAGAATTACACATTAACCTGCAGAGAGAAAGCTCATTAAACATAAGACATATGGTGTTAGCTTTGCAAAAAGTACTGGTGGTCTTAAGCTTGACAGTAGCTCAGGCATAATGTTAAGTTGCTCAGAGAAGTGGTACTTCCTGATCAGCAGATGTCCTAAATTTTGTTCTCCTACCAGCAAGGTGAATTTCTCTGGAGAGTCACACAGAAATGCAAATAAGAGCTAAATATCTCCTCAGTAGGCAGAGATGTGTATGAGGCACAAACACCCACATTAATTGCTTGTGAGGTATGGACTAAGTGGTAAAGAAATACCAATCTGGAAAAACAAAAGAGTCTAAAATAAATATGGTTAAGAAAACTGAGTCACTCATCTAAAATCACCAAGAAATGCACCTTTGGATAGCTTATGTTGCCAAAAAAAAGAGGTGTGACACATGTAATCCCTGCTTGGATGAGAAGCATTCTCTGGCCTAGCCCTCTTCTGACAAGCATTTCAGAAAGCCTGTCCTTGGATAGCATGCTCATGAGATGACTCATTTACGGACAGAGGCTGCTGATGAGATTCAGAACAATCAGAACTTTGATTCTGTTCTTCACTGACTTGATGTGAAGGAACCGTATCTTGGCTAGAGTGAGACTGCTGACTTGACTCCTGAGCCAGCTGCACGTGCTGAGCTGGATGTGAAGATCCCGCTAAGTGGATTTGTTCATTTTGTCCTTGATGAGCATGGAGATGTTCTAGTGCTTCCTTGGCAAGAGTGATGACATGCATTTGTTCAGGCTGGGCAGCCTCTATTTGGTCTGCAATCATATTGATACTTTGGATTTGTTCTGCCTGCTCCTGCTGAGCTGAAAGCAACAAGTTTTGCAGCTGCTGCGGTGGCTGCGTGAGCAGCGCGAGGTTCGCAGCCTGCTCTGTCGTCATGCTGGGGGCATTTTCTGCAGTCACAATACCGATGCCTTGATTGTGGCTGGGCATGAAGTTGATGTTGTGAACTGCATCTGTAACCAGCAGCTGAATTTCCTGCCCTCCGGAGGTGGCAAGTTGGTACTGCTGCAGCTGGAGAATGTTTCTCACTTCTTCCGGATGAGCATTGGTGCTCGGGGCGGCTCTGGCTTCCTGGAACTGCTTCTCCTTGCTGTGAATTTTCAAATGAGACTTCAAGTTGTCCAGACGAGCAAACTGCAAACTACATTCTGGGCAGGAGAAAGGCTTTTTGCCTGTGTGTAAGATACAGTGTCTTCTCTTAGCACTGGAATCAGAGAACGATTTTCCACATACACCACAAGAATATGGCTTTTCTCCTCTGCAAAAGGAAAGAATTTGATCTCATTAAAATATTCACTTTGACAATGCTGCTTTCTGAAACTTATTCTGTAATAAAACACTTAAATGATTACTTTGTTTTTCAAAATTTAAGTACTTAAAAGGTAGTGTCATTAAAAACATCCTCTACTTGACCTCCTGATTATTTCTATTTGACTTCACACACTGTACAATTAGTACATACTCCAGAGCTATAGAGATAACTGCCTTCCTCTCGTAAAACCAGAGGTACAAGCTCCTTGTTGCTAGGCCATGACAAGAATGCAACAACTTTGCACAATTCTAAGCACTGAACATTTTAAGAACATTCATTAACAGTGTGGGATTTAAAACAAAAAGAAGTGCCCAAATCCTAACTTGCTGCCTGTATCAAAAGGACAAGAAATGTTACTGGAAATGTTTTCTTAGACAACAGTTCTCCAGTGATTTAAAATCTAACACATCTTTATGTGATGCATTGCACTGACAGGGGTAAAAGACAGCTAATGCTATTAAAGAGACAGGATGGCTCACAGGGTAACAGAACAATGCTCCAATAACCCTGATACACCATGGCTACTCTTCTGCTCTCAAACAAAACTTACAGAAAAATTTTCACAAAAATAATATAGCAGTAAGTACATTGTCAGTGAACAGACACACAACAGCAAAGAAGACTCTTAAAATATCTTGGCACATGAGCGTTTAGCACTTCAGTGCTTTCCACTACCAATTTTTTCCTTACATAGATTAAGCAAAAATGTTAAGTTTTTAACAATCATTCAAACTGCAAACAAGTCCCGACCATTCTACAACTGAACAAGCACTGCATACATGTTATAAAATTAGAAGTTACACTTCTAAAGAATGTAATGAAAATAAGACATACTTTACCTGTGAATTCTAATGTGAGTCTGAAGTGAACTTTTAGCTGTAAATGATTTGCCACAAATCTCACAAGTGAAGGGCTTCTCACCTATCAAAAAGAAATATGACTTCACTTTTAAAATAGTACTTTTCATCAATACATTAAAAACATTTTGTATTTGACCATACACAGTATCAAGTGTGCACTGTTGGCTCCTCAAGCTTCTGCCATGGGTCAGCACAGATATCCAAAACTGAATGAACTCACTAGTCAAAATGAGGGTATAACATTTTAAATGTACACCTCCAGCATTTCTCCCCTTTGAAGATGAAGAATTAGATGATCCAAGCCCCCAAAGCAACAAAAAGCTGTACCTATGGCACAGATGTGGGTGTTCCACATGGAGTAGAAACGCTTTGAAAAAGGCTGTCCCTGAACCCTGGCATTAATGCCAGGTTCATGTGCAGCACCATGCAGATGAGTAAGCCCAAACTTCCAAAGCTGGGAAATGAATCCATTGTCTTAACAACTTGCCTGTTTTTCTATACGGTTCCATCACACTAGGCCTATCATACTCTGGGAACACCAGTCAGAAAAAAATTATCATGAATTAAATAAAATATGAGTTTGTTTGCGGATTTTTTGTTTATTTGGGGTTTTTGTTTATTTTGGGGTTTTGTTTATGTTGGGGTTTTTTTTTTGTGCATTTGGAATCCTGATATCTAATTGAGTAGAAGCAGAGAGGCCAAATTAAATTATAAGAAGGTTCACAAGAAACAGATACTACCCAACCAAAGCAAATCCTAATTCACACCATAACAAATCCTTGATGCATTGAGGTTCTTTAAGACACCAGACATGAGAATCCAGATCGCCACTGTGGTAATTCACACCATCAAAGCACACCAAACCCAGGGATTGGGCAGCAGCCAGTTTCCAAGGAAGCTTCACATTTAGCAGAGAACTGCAATGCTTACCAGCCTTCATGTGGCTTTGGAGGGCATGGATAAAGGATGAGAGAACAAGAAACATTTGTCAGAAGGGACTTCTGGTCATCCAGTCCCAGCCTGCTACCGAAAACAGGAGTAACTTCCCAAGTAGACTGTATTATTATGACACACTGTTACCAAACTGCTGCCAAAGGAGTAACAGTGCCAAAGTTGTATCAATCTTAACACCTGTCCCCCAAATGCCTTGGAATTTTACTTTGCTTTTGAGATGGCACAAATCAATTATTATTTCTACATAATTAATATTGGTATCTTGCCTGTCTTTTCTAGAAGGAAAATATATTGCAAGCCAGTTTCTGCTAAAACTCAGCTTAGCTCATATATTTTTGCAACTTACCTTGCTAGTAAGCTTCCTCTTCTCATTTCCCACACCAAACTCATTTCCCTCTACATTTAGAGAGCTGTATCAGCTTCAGATACAAAACTCTTGTGTGTGTCAACACTGTGTTCTCCTCAATACAAAATCGTATATTACAAGCTAACACTATTCTGGATAACCAAAAACTCCCAGAAGCACAAGTTTTGACCCCAGCATATCCCAGAAAATTTAAAGCTGTGTTATTTTCACTGAGAAAAGAGAAGGAAATGAACAACATAAAGTATGCTTGAGACTGAGTTATGTATTACAACTGCAAGCAACATGCTTAAGAATAATTTGATTTTGTGAGGAAACAACTGCCACTGTTTCTAGTTACATTAAAAGACAAAATTATTCACATGTGACCTTATGAACTTACCTTTCAAAGGAAAGTATTTTACGAAGTTTATGCTTTGTTATTATGAGAGGATAGATCAACATTTTTATCTTTTTTATCCAGTGGTTCATTACCAGCTTGCCCTTTAAATCTCTTAAAACACCCTCTGACGCACTTGCATTAAATCATCCCTCCCAGCCCATCTCCTCTCAACATCTGGTTTATGACAGCACAATAAAAAGGTAAATGGAAATAATTATTTTTCTGGTCACAGCATTTTTCATAAGCACCCATCCCTCACAGACAGAGGTGTCTGACTCATTTAGGACACAAATTTTCTGCTACTTGTCAGCTCCCTGCAAGCCCGATACGTGCTAGATACAGCTCTCCCAACAAACTGAATTCTCAGTCCAGGATTCTATCATAGAAAAGCTAACTGGCATTTTCTGCAGCAGGTTTTATAAAACTGGGGAAAAAAGCCCTCTTCCTGTAACAGGCACTGCTTCTGTGCTGCTGTAACACAAGCTTTTTTTGTGCTCCTGCATTCTTGATGTCAAATCTCCTCATTAGCAATACAGGCATCATTACATACAAATAGAGCAGAAGTTCATTCCACAGACACAAGCGTAATTTGACTAACATTGTTTTGTCCCTGTAACTTCAAGAAAAAACGAACCACAAAGCCCACAAAACCCAAGGTACAACATTACCTGTATGTGTTCTTAGATGTTTCTTTAGCTGAGCTGCATCCATGAATTTGCGACGACACTGGCTACATTCCGGCAGTGAACGGCCTTGTCGCAATAACAAAAAAAGTGTCAGTGCATAAGTGATCCCCTGTATCTCTTCAGTGATCTTTGTTAAAGCACTTTCCTGTAAAATAACCACTTTGATATAATATAGAGATAAAACAAAAGGTGATTTATTGCCTCCTCCCTATCTTAACTGTTACACTCCTATTTCTCAATTTAATATTACCACAGGAAAAGAGGGGACTGACACCTGCTCCTGCCCAAAACCACCTTCTCTTAAAGCTTTGTAAATTCTGATTTTCTCCACCACTTCCTCTGTCTTGTAGCTCCATCCTGTTCCAGTGTTGCCTTTCCCCAATCTTAAAATTAAGAGCCAGACATGGTTAAGGGAAAAAAGGGTTTTTACCTCAGTATTTAATACGGATCCTTATGGTGCACCTCTTTGCCAAGGTGGAATGCGCCGAAATGCACACACACGATAGACCGCGTATACAATTTATAGACCTTGCAAATTAGCAGATCTGTCAAAGACTCCCCAGTGAGAGGCTTGAATGATTAGCGTGATATCCCCCCATCTCGAGGAATTCCCCCCTGGATGGGCCTATCTTAGTTTACAGGATGTGCTCTAGAGAGGACCTTGGTTTCTCAGGATAGCATGGGGCTTTCTGGCCTCCAACTGCAAGGCCTCCAGGATGTTTGGTTTCCTGGCTTAACAGAATATTAGGTCTATGCTAAGTTATCAGATTTAAGGAATTACAAGTATGCTTGCTAAAAGCACTGAGGATACATACAAGCTATATAAAAGTGTATGTAAAAGGTATATAAAAGAAAAGACAAAAAATCATCACGGCATCACCAGAAGTGAGGAGGACACTTCCTAAAGCTTATTTGCCATTACTAGTCCAAAGCAGTGGGCAACTACAATGCAATTTGCACACCAGGCAGCAGACGCAATTGTATACAATTCCCAGCTTCTATGTAGCATTGACAGCAGGGCTAAAATAATCAAGTTGTATGTCAAATACAGTGTAACTAATTTTTAATCATCATAAGAGCCCTTCTCAATTAAATATTTTTCTACACATTCCATTTACTATACATCATGTTGTCTTTTTCATCCTATCCACTGTTATATCAAGATAGGACACATCAAGGTAGCTGAGACTAAATACATCATTGAGGAAGAACTTCCAGCCCAAGTCAATCTTTAGGAAGACAAATCAGCATGGACTGTAAGCCACGTCCTCAACCTAAACTTCTTATACCTGTGTGTACTCGATAGTGGCTCTTGAGCTGTCTCTTTTGGCTGAAGTATTTCCCACACTGATCACAGGTAAAAGCCTTCTGCCCTGTAGAGAAAATCACTTATTAAAATGTAAGCCACATCCAAAGCAAGTGTAAGGAAATAAATAAAATACACAAGCCAGCCCACACAAGACAGAGCAGAAGTACCCTTTTTACAGAAAGGCAAATTCCTGGAGCAGAGTGCTACATTTGCCTTGCAGTATTTACCTGAATGGAGGCTCATGTGCTCCAGCAGGGAATGCTTTGTTGTCAGAGCCTTATTGCAGATGGTGCACGTGTATGGCCGTTCCCCGGTGTGCATCCGCTCGTGGACTTGAAGAGAATGCTTCTGGGAAAAGCCTTTCCCACACTCACTGCACTTAAAAGGGCGCTCCCCTGAAAGCAAAAGATGACATTTTTAGGCATAAATGGATCATTTCTCACTAGATATTCTAAGCTGATAGTGAGATGCACTGCAATGTTGTAGCTACTGGAAAAATTACTCTTGATTAGTGGTAAAGAGACAAGCTTCACACAGTAATAAAATTATTCTTTAGCTATTGCCATATAATTCAGTGCTTAAACAGTGAAATGATTAATTACACTGAAATCGAGGTGAGACATAAAGGTTCTGAGATCTGCTGACAAGAATAAAACAGCAAACACAGGAGACACACTGTAATTTGGATCAGCATGCTATTTTGGATGTTCTTGCTGTAGTCACCAACCAATGTTTTAACCATCACTTGCATTTGGCAACATCACTAAACCCTAACCCAAAAGCAGCAGTCTCTGAAGGCCTACCTGTATGACTTCGCTGGTGAATAGCCAAGAAGTGATTATACTTAAATACTTTGCCACAGTCTTTACAGCGAGCTTCAGAACCCGCACGTTTTCTTTTTCCATCAGTTCTCTTTGCCAGTCCCTTCTCATCCTCATCCCCAAGAAGTTTATAATCTTTTAGTTTGATTGATCTCCTTATTCTACGTTTGCTATAACGGCTCTGAGTGCTCTGTATTCCTTCAGATTTGGGATCGAAGTTTTCATCTTTCTCAGCTGACAGATCAACAGCAGCCTCTGAGGCACAAGCAGGTTCAGTTTCTTCTCCATCTTTCCTCACTGAAGCCTGTTCACTGGCAACTGTTTCTTCTCCTTCAGTGTCTTTTTTCATAAAATTTTGCTTATTTTGCATGGAGTTGTTCTCTCTCAGCTGCCCGTCTTCAGCAGAATTTGCTCCTGATTCTTCTTCTTCTTGGACAACTTTGATTTTCCTCGGTCGCCCCCGTTTTCGCTTTGGTGGGTCATTGTTTTTCTTGTCACTTGCAACAGCAGAAGCTCCACTGTCAGCTGGAGCTGGCAATGCACTACCTGGGCTGCGGCTTTCCAGGTAGTCTGTGCAGGCCCATACCAAGTCAGTCACTTTCAGCAGCTGAGCAGTAGCCAGGATTTGTTCTGTGCTTTTCTCACTGGCACAGAGACAACCAGTGTAGATAAATTCTAGCAGGACTCCAAAGGTGTCTGCAACCATTCCCTCCAACATGTAAACTGACTGCCCTATTTCACCCTCATTTACAAACATCATTGAGAAATACTCGCTGCTAGCAGCCAGCAAAGCTTTATGCGCTCTGAATTGCACATTCTCCACTATCAGAGTAATGTCACAAAGAAAATCCTTTTTTCTTTGTTCCTCAAAATTAGCTAGAATGGTATCTTTGTGAGCTTTGGAGTGGATGATGACCAGTTTCTCAGAAGGATCAGCTGTTTTCTCCATTTTAATTATGAATATTAAAGAAGGTGCCTAGAAAAACAGAATAGCTTTAGTAAAGAATTACTTTAACAGTCGGCATTAGAAGACACCAAGCATCATTTGTTGTACCAGTAACAGAGCTCAAGAGAGTTCAGAGTTCAATTTCCAAAGCAATTCCGAATCCTCCGAACTTTTGAAAAATCAACACTACTGCTGACATGGAATTTCTTCAAGTAGTTTTAAATCCTGTGAAATGGCTACAGATAATTTCTTAGATCAGAATTACTGCCTATCATTTTTTTAACCCTGATGCACTGTGAACTCTGTATTATCTAAAAAAACTGCTACCCTATCTTCTGAAACTAAAACAATCGGACAAAATGAACTCCTTGTTCACAGCTCCAGTACAGCCGTGGATTTGCATGGCAAGGTTTTGGTAGCAGGGCAGCTACAGGGGTGGCTTCTGTGAGAAGCTGCCAGAAGCTTCCCCCATGTCCTCCAGAGCCAACACCAGCCGGCTCCAAGACAGACCCACCACTGGCCAAGGCTGAGCCCATCAGTCGATGGTGGTAGCACCTCTGGGATAACAGATTTAAGAAGGGGAAAAGAAACCTGCACAACTGCAGCTGGAGAGAGGAGTGAGAATACGTAGGAACAGCAGCCCTGCAGACACCAAGGTCAGTGGAGAAGGAAGGGAGGAGGTGCTCCAGGTGCCAGAGCAGAGATTCCCCCACAGCCCCTGGTGCAGACCATGGTGAGGCAGCTGTGCCCCTGCAGCCCATGGAGGTCCATGGTGGAGCACAGATCCACCTGCAGCCCCTGGAGGACCCCACACCAGAGCAGGCGGATGCCTGAAAGAGGCTGGGAGCCTGTGGGACACCTGCACTGGGGCAGGCTCCTGGCAGGACCTATGGCCTCATGAAGAAAGGAGCCCACACTGAAACAGGTTTGCTGGCAGGACTTGTGACCCCATGGAGGACCCACATTGGAGCAGACTGTTCCTGAAGGACTGCACCTGTGGAAGGGATCCAAGCTGGAGCATTTTGTGAAGAACTGCAGCCCATGGGAAGGACTCAGGTTAAAGGAGTTCATGGAGGAAGGACTGTCTCCTGTGGGAGGGACCCCAGATGGAGCAGGTGAAGAGTGTGAGGAGTCAAAGGAGCATCAAAGACACAGTGCGATGAACTGACTGCAGCCCCCATTCTCCATTCCCCTGCACTGCTGGGGGGAAGAGGCAGAGAAAACTGGGACTAAAGCTGAGCCTGGAAACCAGGGAGAGGTGGGGTGAGCTGTTTAAAGATTTGGGTTTATTGCTCATTATCCAACAGTTCTGTCATTGGTAGGAAAGTAATTTCCTCAAGTCAAGTCTGTTCTGCCACTGCTGGAAACTGGTGAGTGATCTCTCTCTGTCCTTATCTCAACCCATGAGCTTTTATTATATTCTCTGTCCCCTGTCCACCTGAGGAGGGGAGTGATGGAGCAGCTCTGGTAGGCACCTGATGTCCAGGCAGCATCAACACACCACACTGGAAAGAAAAAGGTCAACTGCAGCTTGATCAGTGTAGATTATTCAAGGACAAGGCTAGGAAATCCTGTAATAAATGATAAAACTTCACTGGTGTCAATGTGGCAGGACTTCATGACTTCTTTTACCCTCATCTATCCTTCTCAAAATTTTTCTTTTGTAACACTTTACCTTACTAAGTTTCAGCCTAAGAAGGTAGGCAATGCAAACAGAAAAACAGCAGTGTTTTGAAGGGTTCTGTCTAACACAGCGTTCATTAAGGTAGCTATTAACGATCAATTTGACTTGCTAAGCTTCTTCAATAGTGAATTTGCAAAAATTAGTAACAAACAGAAAAAAAAATCCAGCAATTTCGGAAGAATTCACCAAATATTATGGAAGAGAAATGCCCAGAATGTCCCATTTACAAGGCTCAGCTGAGCCAAAGATAAAACAGATTAGCTACCTGTTATCCTAATTTATACAAGTGTTATATTAAACACTATAAATCTGCATATTTATATTTAGTTACTGCAACAGTTTCAATCACCTGAACAAATGCTCCATGAAACAACAGACACTATAGATGATACCTAAATGCTACTGAGGTGGTGAAAAAGGGATTCTTTATCCCTAATCATCTACCAAATAGCTCACGGCAGAGTCAGATTGTTTTATCTGGAAGCTTTAATTTCCGGAGCATGTGAGCCTGATGTTTGTTGCTGGAGCACCTTAAAGCACAGCTGCAGGTGTGACCCAATCTGCCTTATCGTGCGTTTCAAGAATTCCTGAACAGCTGCTGCCAACCCTGCCTGCAGGCATCCCCTAAGATCCACACGTGTTCCAGACAAGGCAGTGGATGTTTTGTGAGTTCTGATCATACGAAGGACGTCGGTGTTTAACCGGGAGGTGACAGCATTACTATTTCGACTGCAAAATCCAAAACAGCCGCCTTCCCTAAAAAACCCTCAGCATTATAGGGTGAGGCAGTACTCAAGCAGAAGGCCCCACGCTGCCGGCCGTGCGTTCGGATACACACTCCGGTCCAGCCGTGCGAGGGCTCAGGAGCTCCCGGGAGGTGAACCCGGGGGGCAGCGCACGGCCCGAGGCTGGGCCTCGACACGGGCACGGCTAAGGGCACCGCGCGGGTCGCCGCCCCCCGCGCACCGTGTGAGCCCCGAGCTCAGTTCGGGCCGCCCCTCGGGGAAGGCCGCTCGTCCCTCGTGGGGCAGGGAGGGGGCGCTGCCCCGCGAGAGCAGCGGGCCCACGTCCCCCCGGCCCGGCTGCCGCCCGCCCTGCCCAGGCACTCACCGCTCGCCGCCAGCCCCCCTGCGCCGCCGCCGCCGCCGCTGCACTTCCGGGCCGGGGCTGGCGCCGCGCCTGCGCTGCCGCAATGAGCGCCACACGGGCGGGACTTGGAGCCACGGAATCACTGAACATCCTGGGCTGGAAGGGACCCGCGTGGATCATCCGATTGCAGCTCCCGGCCCAGCCCAGGCCAGCCCCCAAAATCACACCACGTACCAGAGAGCGTTGCCAAACGCTTCTTGAACTTTGTCAGGCTGGTGCTGTGACCACTTCCCTGGGGAGCCTGTTCCACTGCCCAGTCACCCTCTGCGTGAAGAACCTTTTCCTAATATCCAACCTAACCCTCCCCTGACACAACTTCAGGCCATTCCCTCGGCTCCTGTCACTGGGCACCACGGAGAAGGGATCAGTGCCTGCCCCTCCTCTTCCCCTCACAAGGAAGCTGTACCTGCAATGAGGTCTCTGCTCGGTCACCTCCAGGCTGAACAGACCAAGTGACCTCAGCTGCTCCTTATACGGCTTCCCCTCAAGGCCCCTCACTTTCGTCATAGCCCTCTTTTGGACGCTCTCTAGTAGCTTTATATCTCTCAAATTCAGACAAAAGATTTTATTTCTAAGATTTCATGGTTTAAAAACTGGTCCAAGAAGTTGGGATGTTCACGGGCCACGTTGCAGCCATGCTGGTGCCTGATGGCAACACTCCATGTGTTAATCAGAGGAAATACAGTGTTCACACAAGAGTGGGGCGGGTGCCTTTCAGGGAAAGAAAAGCCTGCAGTTTGTCATCAAGGCCAAGGGGCCGATCTCTTGGGTCCTTGTAGGGGCCCATCATAGCAGTCCCCAGGTAGGGGATGAGTTGGCAGTGCTCCATGAACTGCAACAGCTTCTTCCTGTACATCTGCCGCACCGGCTCTGAGCTCCGGGGGTTGTGTGCTGCAAGAAGTTAAGCAGCATGTTAGTGTCCCCTGTAAACTTTGTGGTATTACAATACAGAAATTTTCAAAGGGACCAAGTCTACCCCTGTTAGTGTTACCCATGGTACAGATAAACACCTTGCCTGTTAGTGACAAGCCAAAAAGATAAAGTCTGGTATTTCAGAAAGTTCCTGACTCCAAAAGGGTCATGATAATCAGAAAGATCAGGCTTTTGTAAAAGAAGACACAACAAACATGCTCAGCTGCTGTCAACTTCCCATTTCTCAGACCGTGAGATGCTGGTGAAAGTCCAGGCAGTGACAAATTTGGGTAGTGTGGCACACAACCTGAAGTGGCACAGACTGGGGATAGCCCAGGCCTGGCATGGCTGGTGCTGGGCCACTGTCTCCTTGGCACAGCTGTTCTATGACCTAAATGCTTTGCCTGTAAGTTGGCTACCTTGTCATACAAGGAAGTCAGGTTTGATAAGCAGGACTGTGACCAACATGGTTTCATGAGAGAAAAGTCCTGCTTATCAAACCTGATTTCCTTGTATAGTGAGGTAATAACCCACCCAGTTGACCAAGGGAAGCCAGCTGATGTAATCTTTTTGAATTTCAGTAAAGCTTTCGATGCTTTCTCTCACTGTATCCTTCTGGACAAAATGTCAGGCACAGAGCTGGATAAACACATCATGCCATGGGTGAGCAACTGGCTCACCAGCCAGGCACAAAGGGCTATAGGGAATGTGGTGACATCAGACTGGTGACCTGTTACTGATGGAGTTCCACAGGGCTCTATCTTAGGCCCTGTGCTTTTCACCATCTTCATAAATTACTTGGATGCAGGACTAGAAGGGAAACTAAGCAAGGTCACAGATGATACAAAATTGGGAGGAGCTGTTGACTCCCTTGAGGGCAAGGAGGCCCTGCAGAGAGACCTTTGCAAATCAGAGGACTGGGCAATCACCAACTGTATGAAGTTCAACAAAGGAAAGTGCTGGATTCTGCACCTGGGATGGGGCAACCCTGGATGTATGGACAGACTGGGGAATGAGAGGCTGGAAGGCAGCGCTGTGGAAAGGGCCCTGGGGCTCCTGGTCAGTGGCAAGTTGAACATGAGTCAGCAGTGCCGTGGCAGCCAGGAGGGCCAGAGGTGTCCTGGGGTGCATCAGGCACAGCATCGCCAGCCGGGCAAGGGAGGGGATTGTCCCGCTCTGCTCTGCACTTGGGCGGCCTCACCTCGCGTGCTGGGGGCAGATTTGGGCACCACAATATAAGAAAGACATTGAGCCATTAGAGAGCGTCCAAAGGAGGCTACAAAGATGGTGAAGGGTCTTGAGGGGAAGCTGTATGAGGAGCAGCTGAGGTCACTTGGTCTGTTCAGTCCGGAGACTGAGGGGAGACCTCATTGGAGTCTGCAGCTTCCTCGTGAGGGGAAGAGGAGGGGCAGGCACTGATCTCTTCTCTGTGGTGCCCAGTGACAGGACCCAAGGGAATGGCCTGAAGTTGTGTCAGGGGAGGGTTAGGTTGGATACCAGGAAAAGGTTCTTCACTGGGTTGAGTGCCTACAGTGGTTGGGCACTAGCACAGGCTCCCCAGGGAAGTGGTCACAGCACCAAGCCTGACAGAGTTCAAGAACCATTTGGATCATGATCTCCAGGACATGGAGATTCTTAGGGATTGTCCTATGCAGGGCCAGTACTTGGACTCAATGATCCTTGTGGGTCCTTTTCAACTCAGCATATTCTATTATTCCATGATTCTGCGAAGTGCTGACCAGCAGTTCAGAGGAGGAGGGAAGGTTTCTCTCTGCCCTAAGCCCTGTTTTGGCATACATTAGTATTGGGTGCCAGTACTCAGAGTACAGTTTATTATTTTAATTGTTACTCTGAAGCAAAGGGGAAGAAGTGAGCCAAATCATAACCAATTTTTTTCCTATGGACAGTGTTTTATATCTCATTACAAAAACTGGACAGCATGAAGAACTATGCTATGAGACACTTCAACCCACTAGCTTTAAATTGTAGACAGCTACATTTAACAGTTTCTGAGAGTTTTTTCAAGCATAGCTGTATATAGACCTCTTACAGGAGTCTAGCATGAAGGACACTCAATCACTCTAGTGACGTATGGTTTACTGCTCTCTTTCCAGGGGTAAATCCCTCTGCATTTATGGTTGATCACCTGTACCTTCTCAGATACTGAAAGCAGTCCAGTGTTGTGAAAAAGCTGAAGGAGCAACTAAACCACTGCTTCTTGTCCCCTATTTAAATTTGAGATTAGAGAATGATGTAAATTGAAGATGAGAAGGTTTAACTTCACATAGAAATAGGATGAAATAAATTTCCAGGGGACCACAATGTGAAGCACTTTGATCAAATTTTTTGATCAAGAATGGCGTGACTACTCTGAAGAGATGCACAGTAATAAATAATGCTGTATTTGTGACAAGTCACAGAGTCACAGGATGGGTCAGGCTCAAAGGGACCACAGCGGGTCATCTGGTCCAACCTCCCTGCTCAAGCAGGGTCATCCCAGAGCACATAGCATAGGATTGTGTCCAGATGGCTCTTGAATATTTCCAGTGATGAAGACTCCACAACTTCTCTGAGCAACATGCTCCAGTGCTTGGTCTCTCATACATGAAAAAAGTTCTTCCTCAGGTTCAAGTGATTTGTCAGTGTAGAGGAATGCTGTATCTTAAAGTTGGAAGCAGTCCTACCCAGTGCTAGAAGAAGATAACTTGTTTTCCTGGATTCCTGTAGTCAAACTGTTTGGCACTGCATGAGGAGAAGAGATTTCTGCACTTACATAACCTTTCTGGTTAATCATCCACTGCTAATAATGATTTAGTGTTGCAATATATGAGAAAAACACTCCTAGCATGGGCATCCTTATGTTAGCAAAGCTGTGCTAACAATAGAATGAAAACAGCCTTTGTGAATGAAGCAAACTACAGTTAAAAAGCGGTTTGGTGGCTTAGGAACTGTACATTTATACAGGGGCTTACCATGTGCCTGCCCTGTTCAATGGTCTTCCTTAACAAAGCTATGCTAGCAAAAAAATCTGTAATAGCTCAGGAAAATTCTGGAGGGCTCTGGAAACTACATGAGGAAACACAGGATGTGAAGAACTTAGAAAAAGTAATTAAGATTGGTATTAACTAAAAGAATAAGTAAAAGTGTAAAATACAAAAGGCAGGTGAAGTTCACCCAGTGAACTTATAAAAGACAAAAGTGATGGGTTGAAAGAAATGTCAGTCTTGCTCCAGAAATCTCCAGCAGTACTGGAAACCGGCCCAAAGCTATAGCACAGCTGCAAATAAGGATATTGAAATCAAGAAAGCTGGCACTAGTTAAACTGATTGCAAACTATTAAAGACTATCATCTGCAACTGATATCTCCAGCTGAAAAAAACCCAAACAGAAATTCTAAAAAGTAGCAAATGAACACCAATTGGCTATTATATTGTATCAGAGGACTTACGTCATTTCTATAATTACTTATTTTTATATCATGCTATTTTATACACTACCTTTTAAATGGAAGGAGACAAAAAGCAGAGCAGTTTCTTTCACACTTAGGAATGGATACTTTGGCTTAAGGCTGCCAACTTCATGCAGAGCTTTTATTAGAGAATTTGCTACTCCCTAAAGAAAGAAAAGACCATTTAAAAGACCATTACAGAAATCTTGAACAATGCATTATCCTGTTGTAATGCAGATCTAACAATACAGGACGATACCCCAAGCTGGTGAATAGTAGAAGATAACAAATTAGCATATAATAGGGAGGCTGTGACCATGAATCATTTTTTTATTTATTCATGTGTCAAAGTGTAACAAAATACTCTTAAATTTTTCCAGGTAAGCTTGTGTCTATGCTGGTGTTAAAAATCAAACCAAAATGTACTCTTACAAGGTATGATAAACAACTAGGTCAGAAAATCCATCATGTAATACTGCAGCTTATTATCGCCCTCTGATGGTCTTGTATTTTTTCCATTAAAGCTACAAATATCTATTATTTTAAGGCTTTTAAAAAATTGCTCTCAATTGTAACTACAAAATTTTCAATTTAATAGAATTCCATTATTAAATGTAAGACTCAAATGCATTAAAAATTAAAAAAACTGAGTGGGGTGTGCTATGTATCACAAAATCATGTTTTAAAATAGAAAAGTAAAAACTGGCCTGTTCAAGGTATCCAGCCAAAGGAAGTGTAGTTAGTAGCATTGGCTCTTTTTTTGGAGGGAGTTTATGGGGAAGCTTCAGATTCCAGTACTTCTCTGGTAACCTAACCAGTAAAGTAAAAAGTAAGCAGTAAGCACTTTTAAGATGTATAAACAGTGACATGATTGAAGATTAAAATGCAGTTAGTGTATTCACCTCATAAACTTCTGAAGTTTTTCTTCACTTTCAAAAATATATACCTTATCTTGGTATTTTGCTGCATACTCAATGTTGCCAGGCACCAAAGCCTCATATCTGAAGAGATGGAGCAAGAATTATTAATTCACAGAAAACATAAAACACAGTTTGTGTGGTGTAAATTCATGAGCTACTGGGAGCCTTCTGGTAATTTAACAAGTGTAGCAACTACAAAAAAATAGCAATTGGATCATCCAAGTTTCCACTGCATGACTAACTGTACAAGGTTCGAAATCTGATAGAGTC
This sequence comes from Oriolus oriolus, assembly GCA_013400235.1. NCBI lineage: Eukaryota > Metazoa > Chordata > Aves > Passeriformes > Corvidae > Oriolus > Oriolus oriolus. Next base: position 1,079,588 of record VXBT01000852.1, on the reverse strand, counting down.
TTCTGCCTCAAAATCTGCTTAAGGAACTTCTATAGTTCTTCTTTAGAGTTCCATTTAAAGTGTCAATCATAGTTGCTCAGGAGATTAAGAAGGGATAACATAGAATAGACTATTATGGTTCCCCTCTGATGAGAAATTCTTGCACACTGAGGAAATCTGTGTGACTTTATGGTGGAGCTTTATGGATCTCCTACAAAAATCATAATAGCTAGTTTTGCATCTACTAGGGATTTATGAGATTTCTTTGAACCTTTAAAGGCTTATGATAGAGAATTCAAACTCTATCTGTCCATCGTCATCATGAAAGACACCAAGCCTGCACAGATTCTTGTAGAACCTGTAGCCAAATAAGTATTAAAAGGTGATTTTATATTGATTTCCAAAGCCGCAGGCGCAATATAGAGAATTGTAATTGCTTTTCCTGTCCAAACCTTGCACACTATTAAAAAGTACTTTGAAAATGTTTCCTCATTAATGCATTTATATAGGACACATAGTCTGTAATGCAGATAATGAAAACTCTAGTGACATACCTCTGTTTTCCATCTAGGTAAGTGACTGGACAGTATCCCTGCATTTCAGCCTTTACAGGGAATAAGGCCTTCACTTCTGCTGCAGTCAGTTTCTTTGGTAGCATATGTGGGGGTGGGAGAGGGTGAGATGCCAATGATGACACATAAACCTCTGGTCTGCTCAAGAATTTCTGTAGAAAAGGAGATGTTTTTATCGTGAAAGAAGCGCTGTAGGACTGTTAGTCAAACTCCAGAGGACTGGCTCACACAATTTAGATACCTATTTTTTGTACAATGCAACAATGTGTTGGCACTGCTGCTGCTCTTGGGTAATTTCTTTTCCAACCTACTGTCAGCTGAAGTAGTCACTATCCACCCACCATCCATCACTATCCACTGCTATCATAAGCCACTTTCTAACCCAGTCTCCCCAAAACAGATGGAGAAAGGAGAAAGTTATTGTTTTCAAGCTAATGTTTGATCTGTGACAATTTGTAAGATGAGCTTTAGTTTAATGGTATCTGTGCTGCATTTTGTCTGCCTAGAAGTTTGATAGCAGAGGTATGCAGAACAAAAGCTTGAATGCTAACAACAGTGGTCTAATTCAAGTTGTGTATTACCTATTTCTGTATGGAATCAAAGAATTTAAGCAGCACTGTTCCCTCTTCCCATAATCCCCTCCTTTTTGCCCTGCTTTTTGACACGTACTTCCAGTTCTTCCTGTGAAGCCATTTTGTAATAGCGCCCTTGAAATTCTGCGGCAAACTCCAGCGAGGAAGTTCCAGAGCAGTCAATCAGTTCGCCTTTCTCTGCAAGGCTGACGGGACAGTACTGTCCACACTCCCCCAGCCGATCCTGCAGCTCCTTGGGAGTGATACATAAATCAGCAATGTTGGCTGCTTTTCCTGTTAATGAAAGCAATTAATGGTAATGTTTTATTTATGAGAGACATAGAAACATCACACAATTCTACTCAGGAATGCTACGGTTTAGAAGGTAATTCCTAATTTGAAAATTATATGAAATAATGAGAACTAAAACAGCAATTTGATAATAAAATGAAGTTGCAACTCATTTTACCAATTAATTCTAATAACATTTTTGTAGCATCTAAGAAATATAATAACTATTAACGATGTGGGATACTCTGCATGCTCAGCCTATTAGTCTATGTTCTTCTTATTTATGATTTATTGTTTCACTCCTTTGTGTTACTAAGGAGCATTTCAGCTATTATTTTATTTCTTTACATCGGTGAAAAAGAGTACAAGGTGTGATGAAAGCCTCCCCTTTACTCATCCATATCTTGCAAATGCTACAGTCTGTCTGGAGGAAATATATTCAAAATCTTGAATAAAATGTCATCTCAAACCCAAATTACTTAAAAATCATGCTTTTCAAGCTTGATGTGAAAAAAGTTAAATGTATTTTAATATTTTTGATTATGACTCCGATTTTTAAGATGGGTGCAGCCACAGAGCTGTAAAAATTAAACCCAAAAGGTGGATAAAGGTAAGAAAGCCTGTTTGCCCTTCAGAGGAATTCTAGTTAAATAGTACAGACATGTTTAAAAGGCATATTTAATCCTGCCCAATGCTGACACACAAAAAGTCAAGTGGGAACTGTGCCATTTTAGAATAAAGTGGTTTTCTTCCCAAAGCACAGAAATTAGCTCAGATGGCATATTTAAGCTTATTTCTGGATTTTAAATTAATATCTTCCCTTTCCCTCCCTCTTCCTTCACTAACATTAAAGTGAAGCTGCAAGTTAGAGTTCCCTTTGTATACTTTGGGGTACTCTGTGATTTACCACCCAGTGTTGCCAAATCTACCATGGACCAAGGACTCTGACTTCCTTTAGCAGACTTCTGTTACCCTGTTCTTCTGAGGATGGCCTCATACTGCCCTGGAGTCTGCTTTGTCTTCACTCTTTTCACTCAGAGATCTCTTCAAGATCTCTGCAGATGAGATTGAAGAATTTAAGGGTATGTATGTGCCCAAGAATTAGCCTCATCCAGAGAAAGGTGAAGTTGTCATGCACATTGCAGCTTTTTAAAGAAACAAACATTCTGGGAAACTTGTTTTTCTTTTACCTTCTTTTATTCTTTCCAGGTATATCTGGATTTGTTTAACAACCACTTGAACTTCCTGCAGAACTTTGTTCCAGACCTTCCACTTGCTATGTTCGGCATCAATCACACACCAGTTCTGATGTTCCTTCATATAGTAAGTTCTAATATCATCAATATGCTGTTTATAGCAGGAATTTTTAATAGCTAGAATCTGTGAGCTGTCATGTTCAGGATAGGGAGGTCTAAAGACAATGAAAAATAACTGAGTTAAATCTGAGGATTAGACAATTTCACTGAATTTCAGGTGTAAATTCTAGAGCTCACTATAAATTCTTCATACAAAATTCTGCTTACTTGACACTGTAGAACATATTTGAGAAATACAAATTTCTTATTGAGAATATTACCAGCTGCATGTGAAAAGCAGTATACTTATGATCAGGCAGTCCTGTTCAGAAACAAAGAGCAGAACTTTTTCTATTTATGTCCCAAATACAACTCAATAATTATTTTGCAAAGGATTTGGAATGTATCAGCACATACTACCTGATGCACACTACAAATACACCATTAAATGGTATACTGATATTGCACACTTGATTTGTACTTAAGCCTATGAAATATAATTAGTTTGGTATTTAAAATGAAGTTTAAAGTAAATACTTTCAAAAACACATCACTGATTTAATTTTTTGCAATGCAAATTGTCTTTAGTCTTTCAGTAAACAATTTAACATTGTACTGATTACTTGATAAAAAGAAAGAGACAAAAAGAAAAGGACAAAATGAAAGAGGCATGCAATAATACTCCAAGCTATCTGGAACTTCTTAGAAACACTTCCTCTAATGAGAACCAGGTTCTTACACAATTTAATTTTAAGGTGAATGTTCTGTTCTTTTTCATTCTCTGTCTGCTTATAAACTACTTACTGTTCTTCCTCAAAAACAACACACAGCTCTTTAAACAGAATATTGATCTTCTCAGAAAAGCAAAGAAGGGAATGAACTGAATTGAAAGGCTTAGAACTCCTGAATTCTATACATCACTAAATATGCATTATTTCCATATTTTTAGAAGAACTCTAAGTCTTAAAAGAGAGCTTATTAGATGAAGTATCAATTTTTTTTATGATAAAAATTTAATTGATGAAAAATAAATTGCAGCAGCAGAGAGAACTGGTAACATTTGTGATGTACAGTTTCATTAAACCAGTTAAACTAAGCAGTGGGTGCACAGCACTGCACATTTGTGATCTCAGTCATTCAATTGAGGGATCTGGCCAGAGCATGCCACAAACACCTGACATCCCTATTTCTGGTCTATGGAAATCAAAGCATTAGAAAGGAGAGGGACTGGTTCCCATGTCTTTCATATGTGGAGTTCAGAGACAGCTGAGTTATGCTCCAGGTTAGATACAACCTCTGGGTATAGCACTGAGGCACATAAATAGAGATATTACAATGTCGTGTAGAGAAAAAAAATCAGGGAGTATCACTACCGGTTTGTGCTTTGCTTATCCAGCAGTGCTCTTCTGAACACTTCCTTTGCATCCATGTCTAATTCAAAGATTTTCAGTGGAATTATCTTAGTTGATTCCAAGAGATTTACGTGTTGCCTTGTTAGAGGATATCCATCAATTACAACTCTGCACACAAACAGAAACAGAAAAATAGTTTTCCTAAAAAGTGAGTTTCCAGTCAACCGGTAAGTTTATGTATATTTCTAGTACATTTTCCATGGAGACAAAAGTCTACACCCATGCCATGAAGTTATCATTGCTCTCACCTGATAGGCACAGTCTTCACTCCTAAGAATTTACAATCAAGTTTTTAAAAATCAGGTAGGTAGAAATAATGAGAAAAGGAAATGCACAAAGGGCAAAAGATAAGTGGATGGCTGTGACTTAAAAAAATGGTGTACTTCAAAATTCTGACACATCAATCATTCAGAAACATCATTTTAACTACGAGAAGTCTCCATGTAGATTGGGAGGAGCATTTTTTAAAGTGGTAAGTAAAATGATTTACTACAGAATTTGAAGAGTTTTTAAAATCATATTGAAGAAGAAATGCTTTTCACATATTAGGCAATACTGAAACAAAATATACTGAAACAATATTCCAGGATTTAACATGAAAGAGAAGCTGACAGAATTCTGATCTCCAGCACAAATAGTTTTCAGAGGTTATTGAAGAATTGCCTTTCTCTGTAACAATCCTCCTTTTTGGGGAGAGGAGTTGAATGTCATGAAATACTGATGATAAAGCTTTTTAAGTCTGCCCAGTTTCAAAGGTGTTTCAGTGGTGGAGGAAGAGTCTAGGATCACATATGAATGAGGTGGAAAGACTCACTGGTTCCAGTTCCTCCTTAATAACTTCAGTTGTTAACAAAACCAGAAAAAACTTGAGTACTAAACCAGTTTGCATGATCAAAGAGAATCAGGTGTGTCCAGGCTGGTTCTGGAGTTGGTAGGAGAGAGACCAAATGCTAGTTCTCAATGGATAATAGAAGATACTGGCTTATTGACTGAAAAAATTACCTGTCATAAAGTATATTACTTGGATTTACTGGAATATAGTTACTTGAAAATTGCAGAAAATCATGCTTCAGTCTCATTTCCCAGAGCAATTGTAAAAAATCTCCTTTTGTACAGATTATTTTCTTAATGCAGAAACCACTGATGTGTTTTAGTGAAACTCTTTTACAGCGATAACATGGGAATCCATGCCTATGAAGGCACTGGCATGTCTTGCAGAAACCCCCCAAACCCCAAGAAGACTCTTACCCAGTGGCATTGTCCATGTGATTTAGCAGAGCCACATCTAGAGCCTGGATGGCCAATTCGTCAGGTACGGTGAGTCCTTGGAGGAGGTGGGACTTTACCTTGAGAGCCAGCTCGCTCTCCGGCTGGTTGTTTATCACAAACCGGATGGCGTCTCCTAAGGACAGGCGCAGGAACCCATAAACACTCGCAAGTCTCTGGGCAACTGCAAAATATTTTAATTTCGAGTCACAACTTTTAAGGTAAGCAACGTCACAATCTGGCATATGCACAGGGCATGCCCAGTGCACTAACACTATTCAATTTAGCATAAACCTCATCAGATACAGTCAATATTATTACAGTGTGCTAGAAAGTACGCTTCCACCGCTGCTCCTTTTACAGAATAGCCCACCAGTTATATCATTTATCCAGGAAATGGGAAATACGGCGAAATTTCATCCTAAATATAAGATAATTTGAATATGTCTCTTTTCTTCCTAACTTCCTATTCTAATCATTAGACTGTGATTTAAAATTAATTTCCTCCTCCAGTAAAAGGCAGATACATGTGGATTGACAGAGACATGGAGGAGGAAGGGGAGGGGAGAAGGATGGAAATCTTGGGGGTTTTTTAATCTAGAAATTTGGAAACAGACTGGGGAGTGGGGAGTTTGGGGTCCTCATCCTTGATCCTAGGACTATTTCTCCATTTTACATTAGCTCATATTGACTGAAAAAAAAGAAACAATTAGAAAACAGTAATCAATAATACAAGGGGTATAAACACTGTAAGTCCAGTTTTTTTAAGTGCAAGTCCAGGTCACTAACATCTTAAGGACCTGGGATAAAATTCAGATGGACAATGCATAAGTATCAGACTGTCAAATGAGACAGTAGAGAATGTAACTAAAAGAATCTGTGTCCAGCAAGAAAAGCAGGAAGATCAGCAATATTAATGGTTCATGATTTTTTTAATAACAGTAAGGACAGATACAGCTTCAGTCATTAAATAATGTCTTGCTTTATAGGTAACTGCTCATACCTGTAGTCTTTCCAGATTTTGGAGGTCCTACAATTGCAATCTTTACTGGCACAGATTGCTTAGGTTTTGGCTGACAAATATACTTGATGGGATTTGTCATAAATGTTTCTTTATTTTCTTTACTTGAAAGGAAATAAATATATTGTCGATGGATTACTGGAAAGACTGCGTTTCCATGCCTTTGTTGTGGCTTGATCACATCTCCTTTGCTTAGCTGTAGAATATACAAAATGAGAATCAGTTAATTAGGTTTGACAAAGCCTCTTCTTCCTCCATCCCAGAGAAGTGGCTTTAGAGGCAGGTAGAGGAAAAACCATCAAAGCATTCTGAAATTTAAACATATGGACATAATATTTTGCTCAAGTGTGAGAAACTTCCATACCTACACTTCTTGTTCAAAAAGATGAAATAAACATTGAAGACAGAAAGAATACGTGCTATTTCCACTAGGTGGTACCGTAACACTTTGTCTGTCAAGATAGTGTAGTCAGAGAAGATTAACATAATACTTTATTGAATTTTCAAAGAATAAAGAGAATAATTTTATTCCTCAGTGAATTAAGCCCACCTACCTGCCTGACAGTAGAAAATACACTGAGGATATTGTATTCACCAGAAGTCATGTACAAATGAAGAAGATGTAAAAGAATATCAATACTTACATTATGGTCAAGGGAAAAACCACAACAAGGTCAGCCAAAGAAGTTCATGGAAAAATACATGCACTGCTGATGAAATCTTTTCAAACACATCAGACAGCCCACTAAAAAGCCTACAGTGTTGATGGATCATCGACATGTAAGAGATGAAACTGGCAGAAATAGTCACTGGAGTAATGCCAGATTAATTCCTTGCACCACACTTCGCTACGGAAGAACTTAATCATGTCCCTGTTGCGGCCCTTCTTGGAAGAACTGCCTTAAAGTGTCAATAAAAGATGCTTTAAACCAATTGCCCAGACTAGATGGCATTCACCTTACTGTTCTAAAGGGACTCAGAAGTGTAATTCTTACTGAGTAATGTGAAACATTGGCCTTCCTTCAACAAAAAAGGAAGGTAGAGAAAATTACCATTTTTGAAAAAGTTTTTTCCTCCAGGGTAGAACCTGGCAAAAATAGTCCAATAAATCTGACACCGTACTGAGCAAACTGAAATATATTAAGGAAAAATAGTAGTTTCATGCCTACATATCAAATAATGGGGAAGAGCCAACTCAGCTTCTTGTCAAGGAAAATCATACCTCACAAATCTATTAGTATTCTTTGAAGGAGTCAGTAAGGTTGGTCTGGTTATTACAGCTAGAGATGGGACTGTTTTACTGTGTGGCATTGTCCTGCCAGACTCCTCTCACATCCTTAGGTTCCTATTCCTGCATCAAGTCATTTCAGGGTGCTTGCCTTCAATTTTCTAATCAGTTGCATAACTATTTCTCCCGCTCCCCCAGTTTAATCTGAAAGTAACTGGCATATATTCAATCTGCTTTTCTACCCCAAAACTTCCAGTCTGTAATCAATTTTATAATTTCTATTATTATCCTAAAATGCCCTCAAAATTATCCTATTTCCCTTCCATTTTTATCAGCTTGTACATTTTCACTGTCAGCGCACCACTCTTATTTTGTCCAATAGCTTCCTATGATTTCTTTCCTCTAACTGAATTGTACTTTTTGATTGGTAAAAAAACACTGTATAGAATTAAGGAATGAATTGGAGAAATAGAATACAAAAATGTAGTGAAATCTGACAGAATGAAGTGCAAGGGCTAGAGTGTAGAGACTAATTGCAATTAAACACATAAACTGTGGTTCAGTAGTTGGAAATGACATAAGTGGCATTTCCAGTAGACATATCCACTTCTATTAGTATGTCCCTAGATTATTAGATGCCAATTGATGTAGCCATGAAAAAGAATGAAGATTTTGATCCTAAGGTTAAAGGGAGACAAATGTGATATAGAACAGGTGAAGACCCAACATGATGCTATACAAAAGAGAATAAAATAGTTTTATTAATTAGCATAGTAAATTGAAGGCCAAAATATGTTTCTTTCAGGGCCTTCCTGCTTTCTGTATGTTGGTCACTGGACTTTTTGTTAATGAATCCTCCTTTTTATTTTTTATTTACTCACAAGCCAATCTGCTTTTATTTCTAGCATTAAACCAAAAGAATTACCTGTGAACATTTCATTTCCTACCTAAGATTGCATCAGCCCACTTTTGGGGATGGAGATGAGTACTTGCTGATCTCAACTTTCCAGATCTCTAGTAAAATACCATGGAAATAGATTTGTTGCTCTTTAAAATTTGTAAATTTTGACAAGAATCATTGCTAATTAATTACATACATCTAACATTTTTTGCCACTAGTAGGTTTGGTGGCCCCTTGTGTGTGTGGCTTCTTACAAATTCATACTCCAAATCCTTCCAGTTTGTACTACTAGAAGGCTTTAAGACCTTCTCTGTTGTCCTGTGTTTTGTGCATCATTAAGAGTTAGGCGTTTCTTTCCGATTCAGTGCCATCTTTATCATGTCACCAATGATAGTGCAACAAATTTTATTAAATGCCTCTGAGCCTTAAATTAGCTGCAACACTGAAAAGACCAACACTTTTTATTATCAATGCTTGCTGTATTTTGTGTATATTCAGTGGTGTCATTTTGATTCAGTAATGTAATTTTCATTAAATATTTCTGGTATTAGTGGCTACTGTCTGATAACATCTTTTTAATGTGAAATACATATTTTAAAAGTGTGAACTCTTGAAAACATTCTTCAGCCATTTAAGAACATTACCTTGACTGGATCCCACTGACCAAAAGAACTTAGTAATTTATATGACAAAAGTAGCATCTTCTGTGCAACTGGCAAACTTATTGGGAAACATTTCTCAAAAATGCTTCTGCGGTTTTCCACTAGAGATTTCAGCTTGCTGTATATTTGGTAGCACACAACGCGAGGCTTCCGTCCTCCATTGATCTCAACTGGTGGTATTAATAACTTTTCAAGTTCTTCCTGGTTATGAAAACATAATAAAATATTATAATCATAAATGCAATCTAATTTTTAATAAAGACTGATGGCAAGATTTTCTGCAAACTGTCAAGGATTTCCTAAGCATGTTCTCAGTCAACATAAATCAGCAAAATTTGATTTGAGGTAGGAATTGGTCTTCCTGCCCACTGAAGTTTAAACTTCTATATTAAGTGTCACATTGCTACAACATTATATTATTATCTGGTTTTGTAAACCTTCTCTCTGGTCAGTAGATAGAGCTTCTTCTAAATCATTATTAGTTTCTTTCTGAAGTGAGATACTTAGTAGATAATAAACAAATGCCACCAGTCTACCTACTGCCTTAGCTGTGGCATTAGCATTGCAGGTATCTAGTGTTAGATGAGGTTACTTTGCCATAGGCCATTGCACTGATTTCAAGAAAATTGTTACTAGGTGTGGGAACGGTGCCAAACACCTGGCATCTTAACCAAGATTAGATTTGGATTTTTTCTTTACATGTGGTTTCATCACCAACAACTAGGAACTGTATCAAAAAATAGAGCCGTCTGGTAAGAATTTTGCCTCAAAAATTATTTTGAAATACTGTTCGTACATTCACAACTCTCCAGTTTGGTTGCCTGTGTCAATTGACCTATCAAAAATGAAATTACACCAAGACTGGATAGGTCTACCCAAAAGCTTCCTTTTGTTTTTTTCTACTATATTAGTCATATAAATTATATACTCTTTGAAATCTATACCTCAGTACAGTCTTCACCTTGTTCACATACTTAGATCATGAGTAAAGCAGCATGGTTATTTAAGCACTATAATTTTAAAATGTGACAAATAAATATGGAAATTCTTCTTCATGTGATCACATAATTTAACAAAATAAGCAGTGGTATCAGTACCTGCACAGTTTCTAACATCTCTACTTCTGATTCAAACTTTTCTGAAATTTCATTTTGCATGCGCTCAACAGCATCTTCTTCATTTTCTTCTTCTTCTGGTTCTTCCTCTTCTTCTTCTTCTGCAAACTCTTCTGCAAGTATAGCTTCAATATCTTCATTCTCCTCCTCCTCAGTAGTTTCATCACTCTCCTTATAAAGACAAAATATTTTGTTGTTTCATGTCTATGATACAGATGTTTTGAAGGAACATATGGTATTCTTGTCTCTTTTTTAATTAGAAAAGCCATTAATTCAAAAAAACCTCATTCTGGGATATCCTTTATCTAGTAAATTCTAGAATCGTATTTCAGTATTGCATAGTACAAGCAGTGAACCATTGTACCAGTTCCAAGAGTACTTTAAAAACCTGAAGAGCTACACTGCAGTTTTGGTAAGAGGAGTGTTTTTTCATATATGGTATTGTAGTTTGATAGGACTTTGTTATAAACAAGCATGTTTGATGAAAGTGTAGCTGACAGAATATCATGAGCAGTCAAGTAGTACCTGAATGCATTTATAAATATATTATGTAATTAACTTTGGGCAGAAATCCTAGTACAGTCTTATTCTGGATTAACCATGGATTTGATAGTGTACTTAAAGGCACATGCCTAATTTCAATTAGTGGGGCTACCCTTATGCTTACAAATTAGATACATTAAACACATTGATAAGTATTTTCCTGAATTTAAGCACATATTGAAAATTCTTTTAAAATAATTTTTAGTCTTCATGAATCGATAGTTTCTAAAGCAATTCAAACATAATATAAAATTATTTTTGAAAGTAGAAGTTTCTCACAGTCTATCATAATTTTACTGTTCTACATTGTCCTAAGTCTGTGACTAAAAGCTCTAGAAATTTCTATGGTATGAATTTTCTATTAAAAAAAATTCTTATTAGGTTGTTTTCTTACCTCCTGCTTCTTTTTTTGTCGCTCTGCTAAAAGTTCTTCCCTTCTTCTGGCAATCTTCTCATTCTGTTAGTGAAAAAAAGATGTAAGAAGACTGATGATACTTCCTAATGAAAGTCCCCCTCTGAAAATTGGTAATGTAACCAATAATTAATACTATTCTTTCTACCTTAAAATTCTGTTTCCAGTTGGTTCTAATGTTAAAAAATGCTACCTAGAGTTTGAAATGTTGCAGACCAGATATACCTCTCTACTAGGCAAACATGTAAGTATATCATAGTAAAGCTAATTTGGCAGATTCTGAGATTGAGATTAGAGGAAAAAGGAAGACCCTGATTCTTATCACTGAAAACACAGACATAGGTTTATCGGTAAACTACAGAGTTTCTAAATTTATAGGTGATTTCTGCCATTTAGCAAAGGGGAGACTGAGTAAAGTAGCAAATGTGTGGTGTTCCCTTTGACTGTTTAGGGATATTAATGGTATTGTATGAGTCTTGTCCCAGATTCCATTGTCCTAAATTCCTGTGTGTCAGCTGCTCTGTAGTAACTATGCTCAGACCTTTTCTGATATTACACGTGAAGTACTTTATCTCACTTTTATAAAAAGTTAGGAACCTTGCATATATTACATGTGCCAATTGTAAATGTTTGCATAGAGGCTTCAGGTTACCTCAACCAATCTGTAACCTGTTCAGTCGTAGGCTGAATGGGACACAGAGCAGCTGCAACAGCACTGAGAATGTGGCTTAGAGTTACTACATTCCCATGCAGAGTATCAGAGCTGGGAACACAGACACACCCCCCACACAGTAGTGAAGTGAGCCTATGGGAGATGCTGATTAACTCAACAGCACATGCTCAGAGAATCTGGGATGCAACAACATTACAGTGCATGAACTGTCTATTTGATTTTTTTATTGCCATATTCGCTCCCTCCATCTAGTTGCCTTTTTTCCCCAGACTTCCCAGATTCTGGCAGACTGCCATTTATCTGGCTGCAGAGCTACTTTTCTTGGGCTGCGAGATGCCCAAACTCCTGCATAAATTAATTGCATACAAGAGGAAAGGAGCCCTAAATTATTTTTGGTTCCTCTGGTAAGCCTTGGAATGCTGTGAATGTGTAGGACCGTGTCTTCTGGCTCAAATATCTGTTACTCTGTGTGCTCTTTACAGCTTTGGGAGTTTCAGAATCTGTGTTCAGACCTCTCCTGTAGAAACAACAAAAAACTCTGCTTAGGGCTGAAAACTTACCCTTTTTTTTGCTTTTAGCTCCTTCAGCTTCTTTTTATATTCCTTTTTTTGGTGCTGTCTGTCTTTCCAGTTTTTCAGATGTAGAGGAAGAAGACGGTCAAGAACGTCTTCTTCTTCTACTTGAATATAAACTGCAACATCAGGACAGAGTCCTCGTTCTGACAAATAAATGGCTTCATCTAAAGTACGAGGGAAGCCATCCAGTATAAAGCCTGTGGACCTAAATGGCAAATAAGATATTTATCATTACACAGTGTAATTTAAAGTGCAACACAGTGAACATGTAATTATTTTGGAAAAAACCCACAAACCCTCCCATATTAAATGCATATGTTAGGAGTAAAAAAAAAAGAAAATTCTTTCAGCTAGTATCTTTTGACATTGCAAAACTGATATTTTGCTATGTATTTTAATTAGTTTAAATTAGTTTTTTTAATTAATTACAAATTAATTTCTTCTGAGGTTTTAATGTGAAATGCCTAAATATTTTGAAAGAACTTTAAAAAACCAAAACAAATTGTGTCCTTAGGCTTGCTTGTGTGATTCTAAAACAATACTTCTTAGGCACAGCTCTGAAAAAATAGAAGGTGCCCCAAACACATTTCTGGTAACAACTGCCAAAGAAAGCTTGTGCCTGAAAATTTATGTTTCTTCTCTAGTACAGGATGAGAAATTTGCCACTCAGCACGACTTATATTTTTCTTCCTGCAGATGTTAAAAACCAGTCAGTTATACCTGGAAAGCTCTTACAATTTTGAATTAGATGAGTAGTTCTGTAAGGCTGAGTGTTGTGTTGATAAGAAGTTAATATTTATTTCTATTACTTTAGACTTTAATAGGATACATTTTAAAATTGCAGAGGACCAAAGAAGCTACAAGAAGTGGGAGCGGAGGGAAGAACAGGTAGCCCTGGATGCTGTGGGGAATAAGACTACAACATAGTATAGTTTCGTAGTGCAATGTATTATAATGTGATATAATACAATACAATATATTACAACATCATGTGTAATGCTGGGTAATTTTTTGTCTTGGTGCATTCTTTTTTTCCTAAAACTGATCTCCCTGTTTTTACACTGTGTAGAAAACCATTGTCCCCTAACTGTAGTCAGGACAAAAATTACATAAAAATATAAAAGGTTTGTTTATATATCTATCCTGTAAGCCCATGGAAACTACCCAGCTATTTAAGAAATTTAATTCAATTCAGGTGTGCCAAGTACTTTTGTCCAACCCTTTGTGCAGCATATGAAACATGATATTACTGTCAAAATATCAATGAGTATAGTACAACGAAAGCAAGACTGACAGGTAGGTCATTACTCATAAAAAGTACAAGAGAACTGAAATAATTTCTGCAATAATTATTTACAATTGTGGACACAGTGGATTATATACTTCCTAAGATTAATTAAAGAAAGGGAGAATCTAATTACAGTTACCGGAATGGCTCTTTCTTCCACCAGTCAGGAACAATCTTATCAAGGACTTCTGGAGGCAGTTCCATGTTATCCATTAGATTTGCTTTAATTGCCTCTTCCTCATCAGTTAATTTCACTTCCTTTATGTAAAGAAAATCCACCAAAAATTTTAGAAAAAACCCCCAAAAAACAAAAACAAACAGCCAACAAAACAAAACCAGAAAGAAGTATCAACTTGACACATTTACTGGTTTTTGGCTAAGTAAGGTACTGTCTTCATTTGACTTAAACCAGGAGAAACAAACTCATTTGCCATGTTGCATCATACTACATTATATATTTTAGGTAATTCCCTAAAATTAGGGCAATTGCTGCTGTATGATTTTTAATGAAACCTAAAATCAAGGACAACTGTTAAGTATTTAATTATACATATACTCAACTCAGAGGAACAGAAACTGAAATGAGCACAGTTTCTCCTAATTGCCTACAAGCAGTTTTCCACTTGGCTATAGCTGTTCCCATGCTGGAAGACTACCTGGACTACATCAGAATATTTTTTCACTTTTTAAAAGCAACTATTATATTTGGATGGAATCCAAAAAAATATGTTAAAAGAGAATATGTAAGGTTATTGGGTATAGGCATAAGAACAGATACCAGACAGATAGCATTGTTCTGTAGAACAGTAGTAGTATTAATGACTAGTCAAATACAGAGTATTCAAATACTGAATCAAACTACTAAATTCTTGTGGAAAACTGTGGGGTTTTTTTCCAGAATATGTAACTCTGCAAGACTGATATGGTTGAGGATGCACTTCTCCTAGAATGGCTTCCTGACACAGACTGTGGTAAAAAATAATGAAAAGATGATATACACTGGTGGTTCTGAATTGGTTTGCATAATTCATATATCAAAAATCAAAACATGTCTGATATCAAAAGGCCATGTCTGAATAAGAATTTCTATGCCTGACATCTATTCTGATAATGTAACCAAAAGAACTTGAGAATATGCTGGAAGTCACAGTCTAATGCAGTGTGTATGAGTAATATTTTCTCTAGTGTCTGACACAGCATATATATTAAAAGATGTTTGTATGACAGAAGATATCTAAGTAGACAAAGTGGTAGCCAGATTTGTAACACAGAGGCATCTTGAAAGAAATGCGTGAAGTGGGAGAAAACAGTAAAACACATATGAAAATGTGCCACTGACATTACCACTGCCAAAGAGCTGCAGGAATGGCGTTTGTATCCGATAAAAGAAGAAAAGCATGAGGTGTATATTCCAGGTAGAGAAAAGAGAACACCCCACAGAGCAGTGATTTGAAGGAGAAGGTTGCCCCCAGACCTATCAGTGATGTGAAGGTCTTGGCTGACACTAAAACAACCAGGATGGTATGTTTTTTGCTGAACTTCCCAGACTGCATGGTATGTTTTTGTTTGCCTTTAGTGGTTTTGCTTTGAACATTATAGCTGACCTTAAGCTCTGATAGATACACTTCTACTGTCTTGTGCCAAAGTGAAAGAGAATGATACAAACAGAATTTAATGAAATTTTGGAGAGGTGGTGGGTCGGTGAAAAACAGGACAGTCAGACAGTCCAGTGGTAGTCATATTCAGAGAAATGCCTGGAAAGTCTACAGCCTTGGAAATTATCCTCTAGAGTTTTGTGCATGGACCAGTGAACGGGTTTCTAAACTGAACTGATATTGTAAGCTGTGCTTAGGTCATGCCATCAGATAAAGTACTTCATAAGAAGTATGAGAAAAAAAATACTAAGTACAAGATTGTTTCCCAGCAGATATAAAGATGACAAGGAAAAAATACTAACAGAAATGTCTTGGTGTAAGACATGTATTGATGCCAAAAAAATAAAATTGAGTGAGAGCCATCCATAGCCATCAGTGCCAGAAACACTTGCCATATTTTTGGCTGTGATGACCGCGTTGTAAACTGACTTGCCACTCTCATTTTGATGAAAACCTGGAATTTTGTTCTGACAGCCATGATTTCGATTTGTACTCCATCTGTGTTGAAGCATTTGCTTCCAATATTACTTGCTCTTGTGTTATTTCATCAGAACACTGCCTTCCAGTTATCAAGGACCTGCTCCACTTTTCAAGACAGTAGAATTGCCTTGAATGCACCTTTGGCAGCTTCACCAGCACCTGCAAGTGCACCCCATTGACCTGTACATGTCCAGTTTACATAAATGATCTCAAATTTAATCCTATTCTGTTTTGAGTAGTACCATTTTTTACCCAGGCTTTCCTATTAGACACAGAGCCCTCTAGGCCACAGATTAGACTGTACTTGCAAAGACCATGTTTCAGTGTCAGACTCATATTTTCTAGATCTTTTGCTGCTGTTGTACTGCATAAATTCTTCTTGCAACCCTTCAGATCCCTCACTAGTTTCCACTTCTGTTGAGTGCTCATCTTCCTAATGTTGTGCCTGAGTGTTGTTTCTCTATGTTGTTCCTCCTCTGCAGCCCACTGCCCCTCCTGCATGCTTCCTTAAATCCTGTAATAGGAAGTGCTTGAAGATCTTTGATGACTAGTAACTTGAGGGAACTTGGCAGATATCAGGAGCACACACTAAAAAAAAAGGCTCTTAAAAGATGATGCAGAAACTTATTTCTTCCTGAATATTTCAGTGTTGGATAAATCCTTACTTCTGTTGTGCAAGAGGTAGATTTTCAGTTTGTACTACATATTTTTGAAAGATTCATGTGCTGTGTACCTGTGTTGAGACTTCTCCACAAAATGAAGGCTTTTAGCATATCCATTGCTATCTAAAGAATTCATTTGCATTAAAACCTTGTGGTTTTTTTTCTTCCAACATATCGCTGTCTAATAAAAGGAAATAGAAAATACTCTCCCCAATAAACATTTATGCAGAAGTTTCTTCTTCAGAGAAATTTCATCCTGTAAGAGATAGGGTCTAGAATGTGTATGTATAAGGATTTCAAGCCAGCAGTCAATATGATTAAGAAAAAGAACTAATTTTCTGAAAATTATAATTCATTAATTATTCTACCAGTGTCATGAACATACAGCTATTTGAAACAGTTTTTTAGCTAAGCTACAAGGCATATTTTATGCTACCCAAGAGTTGTTTTATTTTTCTGGTTTGAAATTGCTACCAATAGGCAAAGAAACACTAAAATCCAGGTTATGAAACCTATTGCATTAAAAAAACACTAGCTTACCCTGTTATTAATGCTGAATATTTCTGATATTTTATGAGGGATGATCAGACCAAAGGGCTGGTAGAGGCATTCTCTCCTTTTGCCCCAAGAGAGTGCAAAGAGCACAGCTAGTGAACGTTTTTAAAGTCCTGTGCAATTGGAACACGTGCACTTGATTGAACCTGCATATTACAAACACTTAAAGGAAACCATGCCTTCCCATTATTATTCTGACCTTGACCTTTTGTTTCCCCTCAGCTGGTCTTCCATTGGCCATGCAGCATCTATCTCTACTATTTAGAAAAAACCTGTATATACATCTTGAAAATGTTTTGAAGAATGTTTGTGATATTTATAAGAAAACATTGTCAAGAACTATTATTTCCAAATTTCATCAAGTATTTAATTTAACATAATTTTACAATTTTTACAATTTTACAGGAAATTCCATTTCTGGCCTGAAAATGATTATTTTGTGTATGGATGTAAAAAATATTATTATTACCTGTTTGCTTTCTTCTGTTTCAGATTTAGTCATGGTCTCAGAGAAGTCTTCCAGTTCCTCTGGTATTTTATTGTCATCTTCATGATCTTCATCAAAAGAGGGCCCAACTTTCTTTTTCGTTTTGGGTAAAATCAATTCCTGTAGATATTCTTCAAACTGAATATGGAAAATGCCTAATTTGTCTGCTATCTGTCGTGCACAAGTACTTTTACCTGCTCCATGAATCCCAAGTAAACACACCCGTAAAGGAGGAGCCTGTAGGAAAAAAATGGAATATTCTGTAACATTTTGGAGTGTAGAGTGCACCCCCTATTGTTTTTCACTTCAAGAATACCATTATAAAAATTCCACCAAAACCAGTCACATAATTTTGTATTTTAATTTTTCCAGACTTCCTATTGCTGTTCTAACTAAACTGCTCTCTGGAAACACCAAAGAAATCTACTACCCTACTATCAGCAGGTAAAAATGAAACTTCATTAGACAATTCTGGTAAATCTTCAATTCTTTTATGCTTTTTCCACTTAAAAAAACTCCACAAAACCCCCAATATGTGTTGTTTGTTAAACACATTTTAAGATTATTGTAAGCCTTTATAATCTTCCTCTCTTTTCTGCTGTATTTGCATCATTAATTCAATGTGTTAATTTAAATTTATATTAAAAAATCACTAGGGAAGCCATGTGTTTTATTTGCTTCAAGGACTTGCCTAATTTATTGTTACCTAGAAAAAAACCAGCAATAAATGGGAAGGGAAAATAGTTATTTTAATCTGCCATTATCCGCTTTAAGTAATTTTTAAGATTCTCACTTGCAGTGGTTCCTTGTGAGCCACGTACTCCTCAGGGTTCTTCAAAAATTTATCTCTGTTCTCAGAAGTTGAAAAGTAATAAATCTTTTCTTTATATTTAGCTGCATGTTCCTGGAGCCCAGGGTAGAGGACAAAGTTCTCTTTCAGACTCACTGGACAAAAGTGGTTTGTGTCTCCCATGTGCCTTTTCTTTTGCTTAGTTGTTTCTTCATCCTTAAAATATGAAAATTTAAAAAAACCTCTTAGAATTCAGGAGTTTACTTAGATTAAGTAGATCAGATTAAATAATGCCAAATACATTAACTGAGGATTGAATGAGGATGGTATTCTCAAAACATTTTGTAAGATGAAAATAAGTCTATGAAAATACACACTTTTTAGATTCGGAGTCAGGAAAAAACTGTCCAAGAGAATTACTGAGTAAAGAATTTAATTCAAAATATCATTAATATTATAGTTAACCATTGAGGACCAAAATTAGGGCAGAAGTAACTATGACAAAATCTTTTCCTACTGTGTTCTTGAAACTGATTTTCTGTTTAAATGTAGACCTCTTCAGAAAATACAATGAGAGCTGGTGTTATGAAGTCAGATTACTTATCCAGTAAAGTTAATTTCTAAAAAATCTATTCAATACTGCTCTAGTACAGTCTATGGATATCCTGTACTGTTAAATTTGGGGATGGTAATCTTCCAGTATAGGATGAAAATAGAAAGGCAAAGCTAGACCTCTAACTTCATTAAAGTGAGTGTGTGAAAATCATCAATAGCTGAGATGGAACAGGGGATTTCCCATTACAACTCTTCATCTTCTGATGTTTACATGATGACTCACAGAATCATTGTCAGCTGACAGAAATCAAAGTTCACATTTGTTTCTTTAATAAAACCCCTCTTTGCCATCTGGAAAAACTAGGTAAAGTCAGTCTCTCTGTTAGTGTAGTATTTGAGCTTCTTGCTGTAGTAAAACTACTATTGTCCACAACACAGAAGCTTAGTGAGTGTTCTTGAAGCATATGCTAATATTTATTCTGTAAGAAGGCTTCAACTGGATCAAACAAAATCAGGATCAAGCAAAATCTGACTTCTCTGAGGTTATGTTCAAACTGAAAAACAAGGAGTTACAATAAAAGCATAAATAGATAAAACTGGAATGCTTACTTCTTCCTCTTCTTCCTCTTCTTCCTCTTCACCTTCCTCTTCCTCTTCTTCACCTTCTTCTTCCTCTTGCTCGTTTTCCCCTTCAGCAGCCAGATCTTGTGCTTCCTCCTCTAAGTCTTCATCAGATAATTTCCAACCATAATATTTAAAAGGCTCTGAAAAGGTTAGGAGTTTTTTTTCCTGTTTCAGTAGTTATCCTTTGGCTATACCAGTACATATTCTCTTTGTCCATAAAAGTAAGCGCATCCGTGGAAGAAAATAATGCCAACTGTATCTTACATTTCTTCCACTCACAGAACAAAATGTTCTCCCTAGATGTAGAAATTAGTATGTTGCCTCCTCCAAAAATGGAAATTCTACAGGTCGTTTTTGGTTGAAGTAAATTGGTATTTTCAATGGGAACTTGTATTATTACAAAAGTATTACACAAACACATGCAGATAGTTCCACTATTGTTTGCAACAGGGTTTTTTTCCTGTTACTCACTGCGAAGAATCATCACTCAAATTTTTTATTATAGAGCCAGCACAATAGATGTTTTGGTTAATAAAACACTTGATTTGTAGTAATGATAGGAAAAATGTAGCATTATTTATCCAGTGCTCAAAATTCTAAGAGACCACACAAATGAAGAAATGTAATTTGCCAAAGAAATATCAATTCAAAAAAATGAATGTAAAATTCAGTTTTGAAATACAGTCTGTTGCAGGTGGTTAGGTTAGATTATTGCACACCCTGAAAGTCTCATTAACCCAATGAATATTGTACATTAGTGAACCTTCACTATCCATCCATTTCTCAAACCTGTATCCTAGCATGCACAGATAGAACAAGTAACTGAGGAGATGTGCTTTCAGAATGTTTAGGGAGCTATTATGCACCTATTTGCATAGCCATATTATACATATATTTCAAATACATATATATTGCCCACTCTTTGATGTCTTAAAGGCTGCTGTTGTGCTTTTCAGCTGACCCAGAGAACACAGTATGACCCTCTTCATATTAGTAATACCAAACAATATAACCTACTCCCCAATATGCTCATGACATCATCTATCCAAAATCCCTCTTGATACTTTAAGTGCCAATCACATAAACAGTGTTACTTACTTTCCATAACCAGCAGGGTTTGATTAAGCAGACTTTCTGGTGTTTGCTCAGCAATCTCTAAAACAACAACCTGAACTTGAGATGACTTCTTGATTGCTGATTCCACTGTTTTCCAATCATTCTTGAAAAGGTTAATGTTCTTTTTAATTCTTTTTATTTCTTCTGTTTCTGGAAAACTATCCTCTGCAAACTCAGGTTGCATGATTTCTGAAAATCAAATAATGTATAACAAGCAATGCTCCTCTAAAATGTTTTACATGCTTTAGGACTATTTTTATACTGCTCAAATACGGTGGCATATTTTTTTAATGCTTCTTCCTCCCCATAATTATGAATTATTATATTAGTTGTTTACAAAGGCACTTTGTAAATTCCCAGTTTAATCATGTTGATACTGTATATACTGAGGCTTCTCCAGGAAAATAAATGAGGTCAAATTGCTGAACTATATTTGCATATGTTTATTTAAATAAATAAACATATGTCAGCCCCTGCTCCAGCAATACCATTGCAGAACCAAGGTGAACTGCAAAACTACTAACAAATAAGCATTTTGACAAGTATTTTTGTGATCTTTTATAACAACCAATAGTTAATACATTTTCCCCCTCCTCTTTTTTTTACAGTTTTGAACAAAACAACTGACATCTCAGTGGCTAACCTTCCTCTTATTTGATTATTAGTCTAAACATAAATCAAAGTGCAAAAGGGCATATCATTAAGCAGAAACACCATGCAGATTTCAAAAAGTTTGATCTTGAATTAGAAATATGTTTTCCCTTGAAAATGTTTACAAACATTTGCATTTTGCTAAACTAGACATTCATTCTATATATGTCATTACATTACTTATTCCCTGCAATGACATTTTTGCCTCTTGCCATGATTCTAAATAGGAACATAAAAATACCTTTTTATGTACATTAAAAGATGTTGTGCAAATGATACCATTAAATGCTGCATTCTGCAGTGATCTATTCCAAATGAGACAGAGGTTTAGCCAGGTAAAACCTACTCAAATTTCAGCAGCTCTAATGCAATATGTAATGATGACTCGCTTAGGAACACAGATTTTAAGGACAGAAGGAAAGGATACATTACTAACTAGGTTACACTAACTGCTGCTTGCACGTGTTATCCCTGGCACAGTCACACTGCAGAAGTCACATGTGCTGCCTTGTGAACCACAGCCCGATTCACAGCAGTAACACATGGAAGAGGGATGAGGGCTGGCTGGATCTGGCTTTCAACAGATCATCTTATAGTCCAGCCCTTTCAAAACCTCTCTGTTCGGAGTAGGTCATGACACTTTGGAAATATACAGGCAGAACAAGAGATTTAAATGAATATTTGGCATCATCTGAGACAGAATATTGAACATGGCAATGAATCGACTTAATATGAGTCACTCCCATCCCCTTTATCTCAGATGCACTTACAATTCATGTTATCTCTCCTGATAGGCCATATTTAGCAAATGATGGACCAGCATGTGTTCCAGCTTTGTTTTGCTACTCTAGGCACATAATTCCAACAGAATACTTCTATCCAGAAGGTTTTGTTGCTTAAGGAAACATATCTAGCAGCAATTATTGCATACTTACAGAACTTTTAAATGGATTACCCAGGTCTAAGTGAACTGCAGAAACTTCCCCCTGGAAAGAGGGAAGAAGTAACAAAAGAAAAAAGGTTTCCATTCCTAGTGAAAAGAGACAGCCCAAAAATCGGACAACCCAAACCTCATTTGGTTTTGGTTCGGGTATTTGAACTTTATTATGACAAAAATGTTGCCTACCTGGCATTTAGTTTGTTTCAGATTTGGTCTCAGGGACCAAGCAAGGCAGTTGTACTTTTGCCATTAGATACAAATTATAACTCTTCTTGGAGAGGTTATTTACAGTGAGAAGATATTTTTTAAAAAATTAAAAACATAGTCAAGAAAAATGTGAAAATACAGCAATGGTTGAAAAAATAAATTAGATAAAAATGCCAACAGCTTTCTTTTGGAGGAGGTGGCCTTCTACCTAATAGTGCTGTTCTTAATTTAATTTACTTATCACAACAGTGATAGGAAACAATCTTCCCCAGCCTTAAATCTTGGGCTTTTGTAGGGAATGCCTATATGCCAATCTCTCATATTCTTTTGCTCTGCATCTTCTTTGCTTTTACTGAGCATAGTCACCATAGAGACAAACAATCCTCAAAGGCTTTCTGCCCCCACATTCTCTAAGTGAATTGCTGGGGAAGGACAGCCTTTAATATCTTAGAATCCATGACTTTTTCTTCCCTCGGTCCATATTCAGCAGCAAAAAAGATGAAAAAATCCTTCTTTCCTCCCCATTGAAACACTGCCAAAGCTGACACAGACACACCAGAAGCCAGCATGTCTTCTTCATTAGAGCTCAACTATCAAAATAAACAGAAAGGCAAAATATACGATAACAGTGACACTTTCATTTCTTGGAACTGATCTGTATTTCATTATGAATGCGTTTTCAGTTGTTTTTTTGAAACAGACTGTAGTTTGTTTATATAGACTTTTCATTTCTTACTTATAAATATATACTGCCAAATAATCTTCAGCATGTTACCGTGAAATGTACTCAACAGATAAACTTATATTTTATGTACAGATTTTTTTATTTGAAAAGACAGCTTTGGTTTACAGATTAAGTTGATTCTTTCTAATGCATAGAAATGTGTATATTTAACAACTTCCTCTTAAAATAAAATAGTTTATATTTGGTTTATTTCTGGTTTGTTCTTTAAAATATTCTAAAACTTCTAGCAGATAAAAGCTAAAATGTATATTTTAAAAACTAAAGCAGACCACCTCCATTAAAGATGAGTTACCTTCAAAGTGCTTTTTGAGAGAAAGCTGTTATAAGATTTCATATATCTTTTCATTAGCTTATGGTTCTATTTCATTTACAAGACTGGTACTGGATAGGGTCAATGAGGACAGATGGACAGACATTAATCAAAGTAAATCAAGAGGATGTCCTTTTTCTTATTATGTTCAAAAAGTGACAAGAGCTTTCAGAAAGACTGAAAGCTCTAATCATAGGCTTTTATTCTTTTTTTCTGCAAAACATTGCATAGTTGTAGTCTACCAATATTCTTTAGTCTTTATTTCTCTGAATGAGAGACTAAAAGAATTTAAGAACTGAAGGTATTTCAGATTTAATTGAGGAAGTTGTTCTTAACCTTTCTGTTTCAAATTTTGAAATTTCTCTGCCTAAAATGCTTGGATTACAGGTATTAAAATGCAATTATCACATCTGACTTATGATGGGCAGCAGAAAGTGGCTTTGAAGATCACGCAGCTTCTGAACAAACTGTGAAGGCAATATCACTAGAGCTTTCCTTGAAGTTTGCAGTACAAGTAATTTGCAATCTCTCATCTGCAGTTTAATAAACTGTCCTTGTCCAAACCCTCTCACTGAAAAGCCTCCAGTTAAAGGTAGGGGAAAGTACAGATCAGGATGCAAGTCAGTCAAGAAAAACAAATTAAATGTATTTAGAGACTGTAGGACTGACCACACATCATCTGCCTGGTAAATCTTATAATTACAATTGATTCCAAAAAGTATTTATCTTCAAAGACTAAATAGGAAATGTACTAACATGAACAGGTTTAATTTTTTTTTGCTGTTGTTGTTTCAAATATCTTACTGAATTTAATATGATGATAAAAATAAAAAAGCAAGAACATAGAATAAAAGCCTAAGAGATGGATAGTGATTCAACCCTCCACCATATGTCATGTGAAAGGAGATAAATATTAAGGAGTTGGGATTCAGTATTAAAGAGTTTATAACTAATACTGATCTTAACAGCTGCGAAGCACAAGAATGAGAGGTGACAGCTGGAACTATCAGCCCAGCTACTGATTTATTTTTGCCAACAACTTCTGCCCAAATAGCAAGAGCAGAAGAAGAGACATCAGTGAAGACCGGGTTGTACAAACACACCAGCCTGAGCTACTGAGGGATAAGCATGTGTGCTCCAGTTGAGTTTGCTGTAGAAAGGAAGTAATCTCTGGCAGAAATGTGGCAGGAAAAGAATATGCCAAGTATTACTTCAGGAAGATTGGAGTGAACCCACAGATCTGCTTGAAGCTGATAACTCTTCTACAACACCTGAAATATATTCTCATGAATTGATATAGCTGTCTCGTAGTATAAGTACAGTCATGCTCATGCAAAGCTTCTGCAAAAATGCTTAAATAAAGTAAGAAATTCCTGAAAAAAACCCCTCAGAATAATTGTGTCAAAGGACATGAAAAATATGTGAGGCTATAATTTTCAGCTAGACATTACAAGCAAGAGTTACCACGTAAATTGGTTTCTGTATCTTTAACAGACATTTCAGCATTGAACTTAGCTTCTTAACTCACTTAAATACATTTGTTAGATTTACATGAAGTCTCCTTCTCCAGTTACTTTTACTCTCATTATGACACGTGTAAGTACCTTGTTCATTACTGGAACCATTTTTTCCTTTTAAACACAGACAATATTATAAACTTGATTATGTTCAGTGTTGAAGCAATCCTAGATTCCAATGAAGTTACAAAAATTGTGATTATTAAAGTGTGCATCTATTTGTATAGAATAGAATAGAATAGAATAGAATAGAATAGAATAGAATAGAATAGAATAGAATAGAATAGAATGGAAAAGAATAGGACTGTTTCAGTTGGAAGGGACCTACAATGATAATCTACTGCTCATCAACTGTCTGAGCAATTCAGGCCTGACCAAAAGTTAAAGCATTTTATTAATGGCATTTCCTAAATGCTTCTTAAATGCTGACAGGTTTGGGGCATTAATCACCTCTCTGTGAATCCCGTTCAGGTGTTTGACCACCTTCTCAGTAAAGGAACACTTCCTAATGTCCAAACTAAGCCTTTCCTGGTGCAGCTTTGAGCCATTCTCATAGGATACCATATAGGAGAGACCAAAACAGTATGATTTGGGCTCTGGAGTATTTTTCTGAGCTATCATTTTTATATTATAACTGTTACATATTATAAAAACCCAGCAAACTGTGAACATGTGAACTGTGAACTGTGAACATTCATTTACATTGTTGTAAAGAGTTGTCACATGGGAGAAAAGCTGCAGTCAGTGTGCTGTTGGCACTACATGTGAAATAAAACGATGTCAGGCTAAGAGCAGCATGACTGAAGTGTTTTGGTGAGTCAGTGTTTGATTGTTGAAATAAAATGTAGGTGTAGGAAAACATGATTTTCTCTGAACAAGGACTTAACACATCTTAGGAACACAAGTGTGTACGTGACATTATTACTGCTATCATTAATAAATGTTGTTTTGATATAGTCAGATCAAAATTAGTTAGATATTCAAAACGAAGATGAACTTTGTTGTTTGAGATGCAGATGACAAACTATCTTTGTAGAAGCCTTTATATTTAATACTGTAGGATTCATTCACTTTGGGGAAGAGCTGGGTACTTTTTAGAAACTATAAAAAGTTATAATGTGGATTTTTAAAAAAGCATACATGCAATTTAAAGAACCCTGGAAAGCCAGAGTATTTTTTTCACAGAGTAGGTGAAATGTTACCTCATTAAAAATTAAAAGCATGTTATCTTATTCAGTCTATCTTATACTACCTTTACAACTTAGGCCTTGTTATATATAGGTAAAATAAATGGCAGACTAGGTCATGAAGAAAATGTATGTGAGATATACTGGCAATACAAAACTTAAGCTTGGCCATAGTAATTTTGTACAGAAACCAGTGTATTATGTTTGAAAGTAAGACAGTAATAGCAGGCTAGGCCCTAGATGAGGAAAAAAAACCCAAATTCCTGGGAATTCATGCACTTCCATTTTTAATTTCATCTCCAGGCCTTGGGTGATAATTTAGGCTATTAATGGGAAATCCTGAGACTGCATAGTAGAGAAAGAAAATACTCCAAAGTCTCCAACCTAGTTCTTAGCATAGAGACAGATATTTATGCATGGTAATTCATCTTCACAGCAGATCCAAATCAGACAGAAACATTCTGCTACAAATGTTAAAGGCAGTGGTTAAAGAAGGCTAAAAGGGAAGTAAAACTCTGCAGCTTTTTGGACTGTTGAGGTTCAAACCACTGAAATCAACTGGAACTAATTCTACACCTCAATCCAACTGACAGAATCCGAAGTGCAAAAATCCAGCCTATATGTGACAGCTGGCCTGCTGCCAAAATCTGACTCCTCACAGATTATTCACTTCTGCCCAGGACAATTACACTTTCTCTGCTGGAAACTAAATATAACACAGTTCTGATATAACAGTAGGATCTTTACAGGAAACAAAAAAATATGTAGTTCTGTCAATATAGAAAGCAACAAAGTATGAACATCTTTACCCAAAATGTTTTATTAATATTGTTATCAGAAGGGAAAGCTCATGTGATACACAAAATTCCATTATTTTTTATGGTGTTAAATTCTGTTGTTAAAGACTAATCTCCGTAAGAACAAAAGAGGGGAGAAACAATGACAGATGGGTGAATCCCCCAAAACTTAAATCAGACCAAATGCAACCTTGACTTGACACCCTTCAGGGCCATTAGAAGATGATGATGAAAGCAGTCTGGGTGTGAAATCTATTGAGATGGGTCACCCCGAGAAGCTCTCCCTGGCTGAGGTGCATTACTGCCTACAGGCCGTGAGATTCATTAGGGGATGCCTAGGGAAAAGCAGTTTGGGATTGTGGGAGATTTATAATATGAGGAACCTTTTCTGAGAAGGACCAAAGGCAAGGAGAAGGACGGATCAAAGTGGATTGGAGAGGAACTAGCATGGATAATAGAGTAAGAAGAGGAGGAAAGGGGAAATGGGAATACATGCTCAGGCTCATTGCACGGTCCTGGGGACATGGAGCTGCAGCAGCCTCACCTCTACCGGCCTTGTGGATTCAGCAATTCACAATGTGTGTTGCTATCAGATTGAGCAATTCCTAATGCATGTTAAAAGAGCCATTCCTGAACTGATTTCCATCCTTTTAATTACTTCAGGCTGAGCTTATTGGAGGAAAATCAGACAGTTTTGTGATTTTCTCATTAACTATTGACTAAGTTCCAGCAATGTTTCGTAACTTTTAAAGAGGTACAGGTTTTTTGATGAGTAGTTTCAAGACAGTTAATAAACCACTCAGAAAAGTTACTAGAGGAGATAGCGTTCCATCCTTTGGATTTATTGAAAACTGCAACAGTGCTGGCTGATTTAATGAAAACCATCTCTATTATGTAACATACATGAGGAACAACACACTGTTGTTCAGTGCCTGAATCAATGAAGATAGCAACAAAAAGTCATTTTTCTAGATGCTGAATGTAAAAAGGAAATCAAAATTGGAAAATCTGCATAAATACCAAATCACTAAATGACTGAAACACATAACTAGATAAAACAGAAGTCAAATGATACACACTTTCACCATTCTCCTCAGCAGTATCTGGAGACTGATCTTCCTCTGATGTCAGTGTTTCTTCCATTCCTTCTCTGTAAATAAAAGTTCATTTATCTTTAGACCTTTAAAAATATTACCAAAGAAAGTTGCAGATTTATTAAATGTAAAGATGTGGAAATATAATTTGGGTTGTAAAAAATAAAAATCATATATATTTTATTATCTAAAATGTTATTTTCTCATTGCATTAAAAGGTTGGACTAACAAAAGGATAATGAAAAAGTGTTTAGAAAGAGATTTTTCTGCCACCATATGTCCTGATATAAATGCAATATTCCTCAAAGATAGCAGATACTGGATGATTTCCTATATATCATAACTAGTCTTAGTGTAGTGCTTCAGTTAATTTGCATGATAAATGCACTGATATCTTTAACACAAAGTGAGGCTAGAATTTTCCTTTGCTCATTCAGATATTTGGAATCTTTTACCTTGCATCATCTTCTTTCTTTTCTAATGCTTCATCTGTTGGTCTTTCCAAAATCTCAGAAGTATTTTCGTTCCTACTTGCTAGGTATGCTCTGCGTAGTATACAGGCTCCTGCAGGACAGTTACATGACAGTAATGACTTTATTGCATCTGCATAAAACTAAAGTTATTGGGTTAGGAATACCATTTAAGAAATTATTGACAACTTTTTTTAAGTCAACAAAAGGCAGATATACCACTGAAATGTTATTATACTGCTGATTTCTACAGGTTTAGAGCTTTTATTTTTTCAATTTAAAGAACATAAACTGCATCTGGGATATTGGAAGGTTGTGAAGGCTATGAAGGGAGACAGAACTGAAAGGATTTCTCTTATACTTTCATATATCATGTGTTACTCCGACATTTATTTTATTTGCAAGCGTACAAAGAAAGCTATGAAGAAACAAATGAAAAACATTCAAATAAAAATATAATAATGTGCATACCTCTACTACTACAGCTGGTTGACAGAAATGAAGAATATGCTGTTCCTAGTAGGAACTCTACTTTACTTTGACAAATAGATTTATATATGGCTGTGTGGCTTAAACACATTTTCATCAGTGGACTTATTTGAGTTTAGACTAGGTCAGAGAACAGCTTACAAAGTAATGACTCAAATGCTGTGAAAATGTAAACTTCACAACTACATGATTATTTAAATGACAGAAATGTGTGGGAATCAAGTAAAGAGTCAACACAATTGTGCAAATAAAAAGAATAAAGTGAAACAAAATAGCTAAATTCAAGGAAAGGTATCCATAAGCAAAAAGCTACATTTTTTAGCCAAATTTTTATACTACCAAGAGTATAAAATAGGTTGTTCAGGTTAGAGCAAGTAATTGAGAGCTAAGTTTTGAGAACTAGTGGAAATAGCAGAGAAGTGTATATTGCAGGAAGGAAGCACATAGCTGGAAGGCTCTAGAGAGGCCTTAATTTGAAAGCCTGTGCTACGAATTCCCAAATTCTTCCCTTCACAAAATAAAAAAAAAAAAAAGGAGCAGTTACTGTTCAGTTTTCAACATGGTTGTCATGAAGAATTATCTGAATATTTCCAAAATGTCTGATCTAGATTAAAACCTTCCAGGGATGATGAGACAACCTTTTCTTCTATCCAGTTAGTTCACAAATTTGTTAAATTCTGAGAAGTGAAGAGGAATTTAATATAATTCTGAAAGCACCTCTCCCACCTCAGTGCTCTCCCTGCATTACAGGCTAGAGGTAGACACCTGATGTTTGTTATTTAGTACACAGTATTGACATTTCATTACCATATGCCAACTACATGAAGAAGATGCTTCTTGTGGTTGTATGAAAGGACAATGCATTGTGTCCCAGAAACTAGGTTCATGAACATTTCCATAAGCTTGGAATGTCTGGGAAGCAAAGATGAGGCATGGAAATGCAATCTGCCCCTAGGTTCTTTCCGAAAGTGTCTGAGATGAAGTCTTGAATGACAGGTTCTGCAAATATGATTTTCTGACAAACACCAGCTCTAGAACTTTCTCATAGAAATGTTCAGCCAGTATTTAGTCTGTGTATGAGCTCCAGCTACACTGAAACTCTTTTAATTAGAAAATTTCACAAAGCTATGTGACTAAGTAGTTTAGGTACTATACCCGAGTTGTGAGGATGATTTGCTGATAAGCTGACATACTTCTGAAAAGTTTGGGGTTTTTTAAATCAGAAATCTGTTCTGAGTGAACTGTGTAACCTTGATTTTCTCAGGCTGATTTTTATACTCAGGGACAAGGGTTTGAAAAGCTCTCTGGACTGATTCCAATGCTGGGCATCTACTGAGCTATCTTGAACTACATATGAATAGACCCATCATGCCTTTCTTGAATGGAGTTTCTGCCACTGAAAGACCTTTTGATAATGGACTGGGTTGAACAGGTAATAATCAAAAATTGCCAAAGGTCAATTAAACTTGTGGTGTGGTATGAATCAAGCAGATATAATCCATGAAGATATGATTTGACAGACAAACTTTTAACAGTATATGAATCTGTTCAGTTATTCATGCCTGGTGCCAACCTTCCTTCTGGCTTGAAAGAATGAAGTAAAAATCCCTTACTCTGAATTCATGGATACTAAGCTATTGTATCAGTCTGGGTAGGAAGTTACTATTTTTTTTTTGATCCCAGAATGGAGAACAGGATACACCTGCATACAAGTATTTCTCCTCTTACCTTTTCTCTCAAGCTGAGAAATTTCATACCTCTTAACCTGATTTTGCATATGGGAAAACCAAGGCAGAGAAATTTGACCAACAGCCACATCGCAAGGTGGTGGCCAGCCAGCCAAAGAACGCAAAAATCTGAAGCTACAAGAGTCCACTGGTATTTACTGCTGGTTGTAAATAGGAGAAAATTGAAAACTGATTAAAAATAGGAGGAATTTTCTTTACTGTTACACCAAAGCATTCCTGTTTTCAATTCTGTGTCATTCCCTTACTCCAAATTTTAAGAAATTGTGCTCTTGTTGATTTACTGGATTATTCCTTCTCTAGACCCCTGAAGCTTTATAAATGAGACATAACTACTAGTTTATCTTGTAAGTATGTTTTATATACAGATACCAGCACAGAAAAAAAGAAGAAAATATTAAGTTGCATTAGTGTACATTTACTAACCATTTTTTGGTGTATCCTTCAGACAGACAACAGTGTCAGGTAGAAGTCCTTTCTCTGATAAAGCTGACCAGTGATCTGCTGACAGAGGGTAGTTTTCTACTACCCACCCTCCTTTTTCTGAAGCACCAGGAAACCTGTCTTTGTTTGTCTTCATAAGCTGTTATAAAATGTCACATTCAGGAATACACAAAGACTAAAGTCTATCAGCTGTACAAAATAGACTGCACAATACAAAATTACTTTCTAAATGTTATGATTTTTCTTTATTGTCATTTCAGGTCAATATAAAGTATGATATTTGTTTATAACTTTATATGTCTGAATGAAATTAAAACTGTTTTAAACAGAAAGAGACTAATGTGATAGTGATTTTTTAAGCTTGCCGATAAAGAATTTACACTCCAGTTTCAATAGTTACATACCATTGAACAAATTTAAAACAATTCAAGATTCTTGGATAAACCTTCAAACAATTCTTTTCAAACTCTTACATCTGGTATTCACCTCTTCATTAGTGACTAAGAATATAAGAACACAGCAAGCATACAACAATCCCTCAGATAATTCTCCCAGCCTTTAACAATTTGCACCTCAGGTAATTTGCAAGACAGAAATCATTTCTGTATATGTGTGTGAATATATATATATTTACTACATATAGAGGACTATAAAATAGATTTGTCTCTCATGACCTTCCTCAGTTTCTCCTCAATCCTATGTAAGCTTTCAGGCTATTTTATTTAAACTAAATTGATCTCTCAAATGGAAAAATTAAGAACATGTATGGATAATGTATAAACTGTTACAAGTTGCTCTTAGGAAAAAAGTACTTTCCCTCATAGTACTTGTGGTCTCACCTCTGCAATAGCTCCCTGCAGTACTTCAGCATGTATTTCAGATGACATTGTAACTTCAGACACTGATGCAATTTTCATGGCTTCTTCTACCATGGCTTGAACTTCTGGATGGTCAGCAGTTATCTCTGGTATTCCTAACAATATAGATTTTTTAAAAGCACTTCACAAAGAAATTAGATTTTTTTTCAATTACAAATTAGGAATCAAATAAACCAATAAATCATAACTCCAGCATAGCAGTCACTTTAAGCAGTACTATACAATTGCACTGAGAAAGAAACAAACACCAGTGCTGAATGCAGATCTAGAGAGTGTTTCATAAACGTAAGTTCTAAGATCATGGTTTGCTCTCTCAGTATAAAAAACTCAACCTTTTTAACTGTACAGTATTTTCTACCTCTAAGTTAAATATTGTTTCAATATGAACAGAATGCCATTTCTGTACTGGAACAATCAGGCACTTTCAGCATGCAAGAATTTCCTTTGATTTGATTTGATTTGATTTCTCTTAGATTCCTAAATCAAAAGGTTGAACAGACTACTTTTTAAATCAATACAAATCTTAGATCAAGGCATTGTATTTTAAACAATCAAGAAGCCTGCATTCCCTACGATGCTCAAAATGTTCATACTGGATCCACATTTTGTTATTAATTGCTGGCAAAACAACTGTAATTATTTAGAAGTTTTTAAAGGAGCACTCATAGTTAACATGTTAATTTGATAAAATTTGGTGAAGAACTGTTTTGGTGAAGAACCAACTGCAATATCTACAATGAGTATAATTTGGAAAAAAATGCCATAGTTACTTTCTGTAATTATGTCAAGATTTTTCAATGATTGTATTGACACTTTTTACATGCACAAATGTACACATCTATCAGGTTATTTTTGCCAAGTTACAAGGTCCCTGGAAAAGGGGCAGCATCTTAATAATTTCCATTCTGCAAAAAAACTCAATGCAGCCCAAACCCAAACATCTCCTTATTTATTAAAAAATTCTGAAACAATCTTATGCTATTAAAAGATATGCAAGGGAAAATACATCCTCTGTTTGTACTTCAGTTTTGCAATAAAATTGCTTCAGCTCACCAAAGTTTTTAATTAGGATTAATTTCTCATTAATCCCAATAGGATTTCACATCCCTGGCCACAAATGTATTTACATAGCCAGGAATCTGGAACGTAGCACTGTTTAACTATTTAAATTTTGGTGTCATAGCTCACTATTATTCTTACTGCAATGCCAACAATTCTTTATGACTGTCAGCATCTGTTTTGCAGCACTAGAGGAATATACTGACCTCTTGTTAGATGTATCTACCCATGAGAAAGTCAAACATGATTCCTTGCTTAGGTGAATAAGGCAAAATGGCCTGATTGTCCATTGGAACCACAATTAGAGCTAACTATAAAAACACAACTCTAATTCAACTCAGTGTTTTCATTTCAAAAGAAATTATTTTGAAAAGCTTCCCTTAAACTTCCTTGGAAAAAATACAAACTTTGTTTAAAAGACACTAAACCAACATATTATTTTCACCTTTTCAAAATATTTATTGAATTCATCAAGCTGCAGAAACCTAGGCAGCTTAAGAAGTCTAAATGTCACCAGAGCTGGAGCGACTTATAAATGTGCAATCTGTGACAGCATACTTGGAAGGCTGCTCCAAAGTGAAAAATCTGTTGATTGTGGATTCACATCAGTCCAGCTGACAAGCTGCTCTCTTGAGGTGTATTTCATTTTTACAGAGATTTAACTTGTCAGAAAGTCATTAAAATGGAATCTTTTCAAGCAGTATCTGTCAGAACCAATTTCTTCTTTCAGCTCAGAGTTCAGAAAACTCTTTTTTACATGGCTCACAAATTAAAAGTATTTATATATATATATATACATATATATATATATATATATATATGTAAAAAATACTGAATTTTACTAAGCTATTCCCTTCACAACCATGTTCTTTTAGTTCTTATTTAATGCACAGCAATCATAACAACTTCTGCAACTTTTTCTAAGTCAAAGTGACAGCAACTGCTTCAGTTAAATAACATAAAGCAAATAAGACAGCTTCAAAGACCACGGAACAGTTATTCACCTGACTCTTCTGATTGCTCTTCTGACTGCTCTTCTGATTGTTCTTCTGATTCCAATCTATTTTTCACTGCTGCTATAGCCTTTTCTACTGCATCCTTTCGCAATTCCTCAGTGTTTTTTGCTCTTGATTCTTTATATTGTTGCATGAGTTTGCCCATATCAAGAACCTAGTGAAATTATTTGAAAAAATACAAATACCACAGACGACAAATATAGCATCTGATCCAACTTCTATAAAATGAAACTATTTTGGAAAAGCTCTGCAAATTTCAGGAAAATTTACATACAACTCAAGTGCAGGGTTGTGGTTTTTTTGAAAAAGAAATTATTTTCTTTTGCATTTATATTTAATTATCTTAGATACAGAAATTATTCATAATACTCTAATGCTAAGACAAATAACTGCCATGTAAGAGGATACACAAAAGTATTTTTGATCTGAAGCTACTTTTATAAAAATGAATTTCACTAAAATCCTATATTTCCTCTGTAATCCCTATATTTGTAATGTGAATGTTAAAAACACAAGAATGTG
Source organism: Oriolus oriolus (assembly GCA_013400235.1). Taxonomy (NCBI): domain Eukaryota; kingdom Metazoa; phylum Chordata; class Aves; order Passeriformes; family Corvidae; genus Oriolus; species Oriolus oriolus. The sequence continues at coordinate 1,044,788 of VXBT01000852.1, read as the reverse complement.
CTTAACTGATTCCCAAGCCCCAGCCGATACTTTGCTACCTAAGAGATTTATGAACCTACCTTTCCTTTATAATTGTGTGCAATTAAATTACAAATAGTTGTTCTTCCAGAGAATGGAGGACCAAATACAAATACTTTACAAGGAGCAACTGGCATTGGAGGTAAGAGGTAAGGCCGTGGATTCAACATAAATTTTTTCAATGCCTCTTGGGATGACAGTACGTACATTTTACCTAGAAAACTTAAAACAGAAGAGAAGCTAACACATATAGACAGTTATCTCATAAAATAGATATGAAAATCAAGAGTGTCAAATTCCACTAACCTGACAGCAAACTCTGGCTTTCCCATTACAATGTCCCCTTCCTTTAGAGCCACGGGACACACTTGTCCCCACCGGCTCCTACGCCATCGGTACCTGGGTGCTATCAGCTTGTAAGATGACAGAGCCCGCAAAAGTTCATCCTGTTTATTAAAATAGCAATAACAGCAAGTGTCATTTTTCTCTGAAGTTATATATACCTTTTTATTAGACTTTTTTGAAACCTTTTGATGGAAAATAGACAAACTTAAAAAGAAAACCACACCATGCTTTTTAGAACATTTTTTTAAAATTATGTATTTCAGAATTCTAGGACAATTTTAAAAAGAAAATTGAAGAAGAAATTACTTAATTTTTCAGGTTTATTTAAAAGAAATAGTACTTTAAATAGTTCCTGTAGGCTTTACTTCTTATTTTTAGAAGTTTAAAATGATAAAGAGCCATTTATTGAAGACAACAGAAAATGGCTAAGATTTCTTCTAAAGGGTATGAATAAAGGACCATGATCCGTGTCAGGGAATAGCAATGTTAAAATACCTATTTTAGGCATGCAGAAATATCATATGATAGGAATAAATTTCATAGTCTTTTTACAGAATGCGAATAGTGAGTGAATCCTAAAGTCAAGGTGACTCTAAATTCGGAATAGTACAGATAAGTGCTGGCTGGGAAGAACTGCAGGAGAACTTTCAGAACCTACAAAGCCAGGCATTAAAACAGCAGTTTTACACAGAAAATAATGAGTTTTCACTGACTGCCACTACTCAGAAATAGATCTGTCTGTGAAAACATTATGTCAGTGCCCAAGAGCAGTCAGAAAACCAACCTGAATGTTAGGAATGTTGAGCAAGGAGAGAATAGATGATAAAGGTTTATGTTTTAATTGTTTAAATATTGCCCTCGTCTTTACTGCAAAGTGCCTCCTGCTGCTCTAATCTCAGAAAGTACACAGTAAAATTGGATAACTTTCAGAAAAAAGTAATATAACTGATCAATCCCACAAAAAGCTTGTCATGTAAGAAGGAATAAAATTATACAGATGAATTCTTCACTATAGCTACGTAAGAGCAGGACAGAAGTCTGAAATCATGAGTTATTAGAGGGTAGATGTAGAGAATCAAACTATTCACTGACTTCGGCATATAAACTGAAGGACACTGAGCTATAAGGCTGCAAGTTCAACACAAAGGGAAGCAATTCCGTACCTAATGTTCAGTTAAGATGCAGAACTCTTTGTCCTGAATACTGTGGTTACTAAAAGCTAACACACAAACTAAAACAGACACACCAACTAACTAGCTAACTAATAAATACAGATGACCTCTGACACAGAAAGTCTTTTATTTGTGAATTTGTTAAGAACTGAGAATACAGAAAAGTGAAGGGAGGGATATTTCTCTGAAAATGTGGGGTCTCCCCCTTACAGTTCCGTTCATATATTCAAAGATTTGTTTAAGAAATAGGAAAGATGATCGCAACTAAATATAGGTGACAACATTCATGCAAAGACTTCTGGTTTTCAGTTTTATTTGGAAGAGACACAAAATGTAATTGCCATGATTCAGCAAAATTCAGCACGAACTTCTCATGTTTCTAATTAATTACAGGAAAATAGAATGAATGTGATCTCAATTATGGAGAATGCTGCTAGATTTGGATTGGCACGTTGTTTCTTATTCGGGAAAAGAGTAGACGGAGCTAAGAGTCAGTTGCTGAGATTGTTATCCTTTGGCTAAAGTTTCTTTATTTCCTCAGAAAGAATTAAGTTTTCCTCTATTTGTAAAATAAACATTTTGTTTAAAGCTTTATTATAATCATTATCCTTTTTTTTGCAAATGACAGATTTTTTTATTTTCATACTTTTTAAGTGGATTTCAACCCCTGAATTACCTTAAATTCTCACTTCTGAAAGGTCAATGCTTAAAAAATGCCCTTATTGCATGGTAAAACTAACTTGTTGTTGTGAAACAAAGATGCTATAATATAAGCTCACAGCAGGAAAGAAAAATAATTCTAGTTATTACAGTCAATCACACTGCAGAAAAGCACACATACGTTTTGCTTTCCCTCCAGTGTTTCTTCTTCTTGTTCACTTTTCAGTCTGGTTATAGGAGCTGCATTTTGAACGTCCATAGACTGAAGTCGGCCTACCACCGCCTGAAGAGAAAATAAATCTTGATTCGGTACCAATCAAAACTGCTTTTGTCATCTGAAGGGCCCCTAAAGTATATTTAAAACGGTAACTGATTATTATTTACATAATGGCTACATAAACACTAAGGCCCCGTTTCTAGCTCAGACTCATGCTAGTTATTGAGCTGGCTTTTAACAAGCTATTTGGTAGATACAGGACGTGCAAAATGCCAAATGACAGCCTTTCCATCTCGTTATGCTGTGAATCCCAGGCCTACTAAAGGACTAGACTGGGAAGGTTTCCCCCAAGGCAGTGCAAGTACTCAGATGAGCTCCAATCTGAAAAAGAGGCAAATCTCTTTGGGAAATCAGATTATGCACACTCAGAAGCAATACAACTTTGAATAGTTCGCTTTAAAAGGTATTTAAACCGAATGTCCACCAATGAGAATCAGATGATGTTAAACTTATTTGAAGTATTTCCTGAATGCAATCTTGATTGAATACAAGTATTCTTGAAACGAAAAAGCAAATTCTGTCATGTTTGGTCTAGTTTTATAACAGGTCTTTGCCTAACTTGTAGGTAAAATGGTTGGAATCATAACATAACCTGATTGCATTTACTACAAATTTTGTGTTGTAATGTTCACAAACAGATCATAAATGAGGAAATTGTATGTTCTAATGCTGCAAAATTACTGGGGTTTCTTTCCCATAGGACCACTCTTAGTAGTAAAGTTAAGCATAAAATAAAATAATTAACTTACAGAATTATAAGAATACAATTTGTTTCAAACAGAGGAGAAAACGCAGGAGAAGCTCACTTCCTAGCTTGTCAAAGACAATCTCCTACTTCATTTTCAACCCCATACTCTAGGTTCTGATTTGAAGCAACTTTTAGTTATGAGGCAGAGGATAAGATTATTTATCTTCAAAATTTACCATTGTAGGTTTTTTAACAGGGAGAACAAGTTGCTCTGTTACAAGCTAAAAATCTAGACACAAGCACTCAGCAGAATTCTTACAAGAAATTACATTGTAAAACAGTATCAAAATTAATAAAAATTATAATCAGTTATATAATATATATATATATTGTTTTAGATACAAGCATCAAATAAACCAGTTTTGTAAATATATCATACTGAAAATGTTTTAATTTCTCGTTATATTTTACCTTAATATAGATCAGAAAAAGCACTGAAACCAGATGGACATAATGCAAAAGTTTGTAGCCTGCCTGAAAATATTCTTATGTAACATATACGGAAGCCTGGGGACAGAGCAGTGAATCCCACAACTAACAGAGGAAGGAAAGCAAGTATTTCAAAATTCATGTTTTCTACTAGTAAATGAATTCGTTTTAAACGTGACTTAAAATTTTGCCAACAGGAAAACAATCCACAGAATTGAGAAATAATTTTCTAGTGGAGGTTAACTTTGCTGGTGCATCGTTTACTTAACTCAAAGACATGATCTGGTTGCTGACTTCCATCCACTTCAATAAGATATCGACAATCCTGGTCAGTCAAGAATTCCTGTTTAATAATGAAAACATACCTGTCAATTGAGTATAATTAACCAGATAATGACACTGAAGTTCATTCTGTTCCTATACATATCAAAGGTTGGACTCCTGGGGACTTCAGCAAAATCAAAATTCATTGTATTAATGGCTTATAAAATCTTCTGGAGACGAACTTTGATTTGCTGACAGATAAATATAGAGATAATTCCAAAACTGGAGTTACAAAGGTTCAGAAGATAGCTTATATGTCTTAGCTCAAATGCAAGAGAGCTAAAATTATCACGATACAGTAACATTTTGTGTATGAATTCAACTTTTAATTGTCTAATTACCTTAATTCTTTGCTGGAAAATGATGACAATCTGAATTAATACATTTCTTGGAAATGCCAGTCATGAGACCAATGTTTTAATTTCGGTCCTGACTCCCAATTTCTTTAAAATTTGGACCATAGATTTTATTTTTCTTATTTTAAATTTTCACACTAGCAAATAAGGTCTTAGACTAAAATAAACATCCCATTTCAGTTGTTAATGCCTCTCTCTCTGAGGACTGAGAACATTCACTCCATTCCTGACATATGCTGGTCTAACCTCAGGTAGAAAACAGCCTGTTGAAGGTGACTTTACAACTTTGCAGGTAATCTGTTCCAGTTCTTCACTACATCTGTGGTCAGAGCTCATTTCCTGGCTCGTTTCATCTAGTCTGTCTTCTATACCGTAAATTAAATCATCTGCCCTATCTTTGGTAGAAATAGAGTATAACTAATTAATTCCCTCTAATACTCTTCTAAAGAGAGGATAACAGTTTGTATTTCTCTTAAATACAATGGTCTCACAGTCTTATTAGTACATCCATAGTATTTGAGCTTAAACAATAGCATGTAATTTATTGACTCAGTTTTGACTTACTAAATCCCCACAGATTGCAGGTTGTCTGAAGTACTGAGGTCTAGCCAATTTTTTCACATGTTGTAGTTGTTCATTAGGTTTCCTTTCCTCACTGTAGTGTTTCACGTTTATTTCAGGTCAATTTAATCCCAACAATTTATCAAGAAATCAAAGTGTGTTCTCCAAAGTTCGTTCTGCCTATCTCCCAATCAGTGCAAACTGCACATTGTATAAGCTTTTTGTTTCAATTTCAATTTCATCATCTCAAACTCTACCTGGGGCAATGATAAAACCTGTGTTCTTTTAAGGTATTAGTGGACCACTAAGCATCTTCACCAATACATTCATTGCTAGTGAGCCCTAAGTGAACCCTACCAACTAGTGGAATGTGTTGAAAGTGTTGAAGATTGGTATATATCCTAAAGTAATTTAATCTAAACAACTTTCCATTAGTTCACTTACAAGAAATCCATGTGAGATTGTGTAATGATTAAAGAAACCACATTTTTTGTTTTCCCCTTCACAGCAGTAACAAGTTTACTACTCTAGCAAAGAATATTATACCACTTTTACACAATTTTATCTATAGGTTTAACTAATCCATAGGGAAATTGAAAGGCATAAACAGTAATTGTTAAGTGGGCATCAAACATGAGGATTTTGCAGTTGCTTGTACCAAGAGATTAAAAACAACAACAACAACAACGACAACAATAACAACAGAACAACCAAAAACCCAAAACAAACAAACAAACAAACCAAACCAAAAAATCAAAACAAAAACTGAAAAGAACAAACTATTCCTTTGGACCTCTGGCTTTTTTTTTTTTTGCTGTGGGGCAGGAGGAAGGAGGGGAAGAGACATACAGTAAACCCCCTTTCCTGAACACAACAGGGAAGGAAAATGTCATAGCTGCAGAAATTAAATAAGTGGTAAAACAAACTAATGGGCTAATTACTGTGTATATAAGTCTGCAGACAACAAAGCAGGTGAGGAAGGGAATCTATTGGAGTGGAAGGCAATGGATGCAAATTACACACTGGAGTCTTCAAATATTTCACTTACTAGATTCAGAAAGCATCTGTGGTGGCAGCTATGGTTTCACTTTTAAAAGTCAAAGTGGATTACTTTATCTTGACTCCAGAGAAGAAACAACACCTACAGATGACAACTTTGTATCACTGATTTCAGAATAAATTTCAGAATTTGGGGACATGCTGTAGCATGACCACCTCAATACAACAAATCTCAAACTAAAAAAAACAATGAAAACAGTGCAAGATATTTTTAAAATCTTTTGTTATGCATATTCATACTACTTTGCTTTTTTCTTACTTCTAAAGGTTGATGCATTATATCATTGTATATTCCAATTCTTTTCTCTGCATTTTCAAGAAAATCTTCAGGCCTCTGCACTAATTGATGAAAAGACGCTAATTTCTTACGTGGACCTTCTGCAGTCTGCAAATTAAAATTTCAAGATACAGAAATAATGTATTAAAATAATTTTTGTCTTCATTCAAATTTAAATAAAGTAGCTTTGGAGAGTATTGCAATGAGTATTAGTCCAGTGACTGCTGACCATGATCCCATCCCAGTGAAGTGTAGTTTCTATGAATTGAGAGCAAGGTGCCTAGAACTTGCATTGATAAGTCTCTGGCCCCTATTATAAAAATTTGACCTGAATTCAAAAGTAATACCTTCATGGGAAAAAAAAAGAAAATCCATTTGTAGTACTGTAACACCAAAACCAGAAAATAAGCTAGTGTCCTGCAAATACAAGTAAAAAGTTGCTACAATAAACAGAAATTAAGAACTCTTCTACTTGTCCAGATCAAGAAACAGGCAGTGTACAGCCACCCTTCTCCTCCTGATACACACTTTTAATTTATTGCAAGAAACAGATCAGTGACTTTTGAGTCAAAGACTGAGTCCTGGTTAAGCTATACAATGATCAACATTTGCTGTCATTTAAACCTACTGTTTAAGTGTTACTCCACATCTCTTAAAGCAGGACAGAAATGGAATTAAGATTAAATTTGAACAAAATTAATTAATAACATAGTTTGGTGATATTTTAGAAGATCAGAATTTTTTCTGTTTTGTCTAAAGTACATTGCAATATTTTGTGCTGTTTAGAAATTAGCAGTATTTACCTCTTCTTCTTCTCCTTCTTCTTCTTCTTCTTCCTGCTCTTCTTCTTCTTCTTCGTCATCTTCTTCATCCTGATCTTTCTCTTTCTTACGCTTGTCAGTAACTTTAGGATCCCACTGGCTTCTCTGATATATCTCCCCTGAATCAGGGTTTTGTCTTAGTCCTGATATTCTTTGGCATAACTCATAATCCGGACACTAGCAAGGAAAAATTAAAAGGAAATAATGTGTTTATTGTACTGCTATAACATCTTTTTCTTGGAGAGACAAAGTTTCTCTAAATTGGTCTACTAATAACAGTATTTAATTATAGCCACAGTTATCTAGAATCTTCCTTTTTTCCTTTCTTTTTGATCTAATGAAAATAGTTACAATTCTGACATATCTGTGAAAACAGCTTCAATCCACTGAAATCAAAGACAAAGTTATTTCTTCGACTTTGGGGCAAGGATTTTTAATGTACATTTAGTCTCAGTCCTTTTCCCAGAGGAAATGATGTTATTACATGAAGCCAAGAATTTCATTTTTCTTTCTAGTGCAGTTAGTATCACTCTTTTATTTGCATTGTTGCACATAAATCTATACAACACATATTCTCCACAATGGGAATTTCTCACTACCTAGCATTAAAACAAAGATTGACTTTCTGAAAAAATCAAATCTGCCTGAAAAGCAGCACAAAAATGTTTCTTTGATGTTTAAGGATCTTTCTGAGACTACAGAAAGAAGGTTTGAAGCAGGCATTCACCAATTTTCATTACGCATGTGAATTTTAAGCAAATTAAGTCTTAAAAGTATGAGATTAAAACAAATACTGAGTTAAATCTGCAAAGTGATAGAGCAGGTCCACACCCCGAGGCTTAGCATCTGACAAAACACACAGATATGCCAACTAGAATCAAAATCCCAAAAGAATGGAGCACACCACCAGAGGCTGACTATTCCGAGCTGTCTCAGCAGCTCACTCTGCACATTCAAAGTAGAAAACAAAAATAATCTAGTTGATTATAAATAAAACATTGCTAGAGGAAGGGCCTGAAAGCTGTTTGTGACTATAAATACAGTCATTCTGTCTGCGTGGAGTGTGGCGCAGCTCAGTGTGGGCCAGCCAGAATTCTCCCCAGCGAATAGCTGGGCACAATCTGGAGGCTGGCACAGGCCTCGGGCCTTTCCCTGTGGGCAGTTTGGGCACCGCCACCCCATTCTGACTAACAAGACAGCTCAGCAGTGTTTGGCCAAAGCAGCTGAGTCCCTCTTGCCTTGTTTTGTTTACTAACATGGACGCAGCAAGCAAGTCCATTCTTTTAAGTTACATTCAGAAAGCCCTTTAAATCCCACACTAACAATGATTTACGTTTCTCTGGTTATATCAGAGTCACTTTTGTAAAATATATGGTATGTCACATCACTGCTCATGAAGAAATTGAGATTTGTAAACAAGATGAATTAATAATGAAGCAGTTTCACAATTAGTGACTGAAAAATAGAACTATTTACTTTCTAACTTCCATATGTGAGAAGTTTCTTCCTGCATTACACAAGTGGCAGATTTACGTGTGTCCAAAATCTCATAATAATCATGTAATTCAAAGTTCCCTTTCCTTGAAAACCTGTATATTCTAACTGGTAGAGGTGCAAAGACTGTAACTGCTGCTGAAGTTTTAGGACATGTTCATTATTTTACCTGAGCAATGCTTATAATGGAACAAACCAGTGAAATTCTATTCCAATATAAAAGAGAATTACCATTCCTCAATAAATTCTATATTCAAGTATACAGAGGAAAATATTATATTTGGCAGACATAGCATATGAGTCTACTAATAATTAGGAAAAATACTAGGAAGTTACTGAAGATGACATTACCTTAATGTTAATCAGGACATCTGGTTTTAATTTTAGATTCATTATTTTCTCTATTTGCTGTGGAACAGTCATGTATTCCTCCAAGAGACAAGGAAATCCAGTGAGAACGTAACCTGCCAAATACATTTTATTGAACATATTTTTAGAGGGCTTGTCAATTATAGAGCTAGTTATACTCATCTCCTTTAAACAATACATGTAGTGGTACAATTTTAAACCATGTACATGACATAAAACTGCTAAAAAAACTGTGCACCCATGTCTGCTCCAGATGAAATACAGACAAAAAGGTGTGTTGTTTTCAGCTTTATAGAGAGTCCTCTCAACATTTGTTAACTCAATTAAAAACAAGTAGACACAAAAGATCATACTCAGACCACCTGCTTTATGTGCCTCAGACACTGTAGTGCAGAAAAAGTAACAAGCTTTCAGTGACCATTTTTGCCACTAAAAGACTTTATAAAAGGCACTGCAAAAAATAGCCACTCTTTGATTCAAAGCATTTAATCTAGGAGTCTAGGCTTTTTATACAACCTTTAAATGCTTTGGCTTCTAAGGACAAAGGGAGTCTGTACCACTCTCCTGCCTCTCAAGAGGAGGCACTATGCACACTGTATGCACATGGATAATCTGGTAAGCATCTGTTCACTCAGGAATCCCAGTGCTGAGTCCTGTTTGGCAAACAGATGTAGGCTAGATATGATATTTCGGAAGCAGAGTGGTAATAACATCTTTTTTCCTAGCATTACAGTACTCAGCCCCACAGAAGAACTTGTGGCTTCAAGTTCCTAGGAAAGTACTGCAACTACTGATGGCTGCATGCATGCAGTAAGAACTACTGAATAGCAACAAAATCAGTATTCATGAGGCCAGGCTGAGAGACTAAACAAAAATCAGGTGGATGGTTTTAGCCAAATAATGAGAATATTCCCTTAAAGAAAGAGTGCATGCTTAAAATTTTATGTGATAACATTTAAATGCAAGTCTGGGCAGCACAAAAACATAGCAGCAGTGTTTGCAAGAGGCGTTAGGAGTGAAGGCTCCTACATCTTTGGGAAGCTACTATCCAGAGATGCAAGAGAAGAAGAAGATAAGCAAGGGAGAGCATAACACACAGTCATTCCTCTAGGAAATTTAAATCCTAGATTCTAAATTGTTGATACCTTTGGAGAATTCTAGCTGGTACTGAGGTGTAAAGAGCGTGCACAGCCTCTGCTTATCAACACATCCCAGATAACAACAGCTGATGTGAGGAGAATGGGAGTGTAACACGGGAAACCACTCTCTGAGAGAGAGTTTGCCCCAAATCAATAATGTGAGGAGACTAAAAATCATGAAGTATACCCAAGGCAACTATCAACTAGATCAAAAAGTAACCAGGGGATTACCAAGAAGCTTTTGAGACACACTTACTGTGTGTACTGTTTACAAACTTGTATTTTACAAACACTAAAAGTAAAACACCCAACCTTTCATACAACAGTTTCTAAAATCTTTAATGAATAATTTACAGTGAATTAACTGATTAGTTCCTGCTGAAAACCTACTTAAGCTTCCCAAGGATTCATTAAGATAGCAGTTGACAAATAAAAAGTTATTAGAACTAGAAAATACTAAACAAAAATTGGTTTTGGAGGTCAGTTCTAGTCGGTAGGAAAAATAGTGAGATGTTGGTTATTCTACTCTTTGCTGCTTTGGGGAATCTGTAATGCAGAAAGTGTCTTGGCTACAAGAACCAACTTCACTCAACTTTACAGTCATGTTTACAGTCTCCAGGACCTCTGTGCTCCTCTGTGATACACACATCTTCAGAGGGACTCAAGGAGGGGAACTCCAGTAACAGAGAAGCCTCCTCACGCCTTTACCGAAGTCCTAACATACTGATTAAGAGACTGGCATTTCTGCTGCTATCTCTTCCAGCAGTTTCTTGTGTCTCTTTTTAAATTATTATTTCTTCCCTATTTCTCTGTCTTTTTTATACTGTTTTAAAAACCTGGTTTCAGCAGGTAAGACTGTATATTTTGCACTAGAGAGGGAATAAAACCCATTGCAACTGAAAGCTTAAAAAGCAGGCTAGTTTTTAGAGCAGCAGAAACAAACATTTTCTTGGCACAACACCCATCTCTCTCCTGCAATGGAAACTTCAAATAAAAGTCAAAACAAGAAAAAGAAACTACATTTCCATTTTACTTCCTTTCCTCTTAGTAGTATATTTGTTTTCTCATCAGGGAAGCAGGTTTAGACACTAGCAAGATTGGCAGCACTTGTCTTGACAGCCTCAATTAACATAATCTTTCCTCAAACAGAAGAATTATAGCCATTACTATTTTCAACCATCTTACTCTGTGTCACAAAATGCAAAGGGAATAAACAACGCTGTAGAAGAAAAAGAAAAGGCGTAATACTTTGCATTTTCAATAATCTGTTTTCCTTCTTTTTCATTATTTAAAATGTTTAAAATATTTTTGCTGATGGGTTTTTGTTATGTTGTTGTTATAGAAAAATTGTAGAATAAAATATCTGTATTTTAAATCCTAAAATTCTTCTAAACAGATAATATTGTCAAGTAAGAGCCATATCAACAGTTAAAATTTTGGGAAAATCATTTCCTCAAAATTAACACAACATAGGACCAGTATGACACTTTCTGATCTCCCATATTGGTAAATTAATCCCTAAACACACTTTCAGTTTATTGATATTCCACAACCTGAAGAGCACAAGAAAAAGCTAGAATTATATTTGAGCACCAATGGATGTAAAATGGAAGTAAAATTATAGCTAGCACATTCTAAGAATTTTAGGCTATAAATATACTTACCAAAATGAGCAACTTCTGGTGACTCAATCTTTTGCAGAATCATTTCTGTAACAAGTTCCTCAGGAACACTTTCACCTTGACAAAGCAATTCTTGACACTAGGGTAAAACACAAAACATAGCCTTATTTAGCACGTGTTTGTTAAAAATGTGACAAAACTTACGAGAAGATTAGATCTTTACCTTAAGTCCATACTCTGTTTCTTGCTGAATATTCATTTGAATTACTTCTGAAGCTAAGGAAGCATATCAAACATAAGAAAATTAAAATAAGTAATACAAAATATTTTCTAAACAGACATGTACATGCAGATACAGACGTACATACACATACACACACAGGAGGATGTATGTGTGCTCCAAGCAACCAGACTCTTTTTAAATGAACAGCCATTATATTTAGGGCCATTATTATATTTTGCCCATCCAGAACCTGGTGCCTTATGGCAAGGTCTGGGTAGGAGTTTCTCCCTATAATTTAACCCTGTGTATACTACACAAAAATGCACAACAGCAGTTTTGCAAGATTATCTGAACTACTGATATAAATTAAATCAGCATTACTATCTTGCAATCCAGAGATGAGTATTTGAGCTCAACCACTTTTTAAATTTAAAAACCAAGATTTAGAAGAACTGTTTAGACACACAAAATCATCTACTTTAAGAAAAGTGACATCCATCAAATTCAAAGACTGCCCAATGTCTCTGTGGACAGTGACATCATACTAGAACGACCCTGCAAGTCTTTCACGCTACTGTATGAATTAAATAATCAGACATTTAACAAAAGTTTTCAAGAATGATTCTTAAGGCTACATTTCTATTACTAATAAACCAGGCCAGGGAAAGGTCCTGAAGCCAGGTGACTCACACCTATACAGCCATAATCTTTCTTCTCAAAACACAGTGGCTGTTTTCCAACTGTTCATACCAGGAATGATGACTGTTGCACATCTTACCTTTAATACTATGGATAGGTGTTTGGGAGAACAGTATTTGCCAAAACTGAGACAGGGAATGTATTAATAAACAATACAGGCAACTGAAAATCAGCCATCTGTGGGCACCCTGGCCCTGTTTTACTTATGATTATTGACCTATTCATTGGAAAAATGAATAGAAAGTATTCTGTCATTTAAAAGACTGCAAAAACCTTTCCTTTTCAGCAATTTTCTGTCTTGGTTTATTTTTAACATAGCACAGGACAGATGTTGATACACCAGAGCAAGTTCAGTGGAGGACACCAAAACCGTCAGAAGAGCTGAATAGCCTAAAGAAGAGGAGAGGTCAAAAGAACTGGCCTTGTTCACCCTGGAGAAAACCAGACAGCTCTTACTGCTATCTAAAACGACTTACTGGGAGGTCACAAAGACAGAACCACAGTCTGCACAGAAGTGCAGTTAGGACAGGAGGCAACAGACATGAATAGGAACATGAGAAATTCGAATGGGGAAATTAGGAAGCAATTTTTTATCAAGAAGGTAGTCAAACATTGCAAAGTGTTTCTCTGGGAAGAGGTGGAGTCTCCGTCCTCGGAGATATTCCAGACTGAACTAAGCAGCCCTCTCTGCTGTTGACTTGGCTTTGAGAGGAATGTTGGACGCAAGTCACCTCTGGAGGTCCTTTCCGAACTAAATTATTCATGTTTATGTATGTTGAATGTCTTTGTTTCTTTCTTTTCTGATGTAGAAAATGAAAAAAAATTTACTAGCATAAGTTGAAACAATGAGTGTATACACACATGTGTGGGATCACTAGCTAAAAGAAGATTAAAAGAAATACCATGAACAAAATAAGAAAATAATAATTCCCCAAATCTACTAGAAATAAGGCTTAAAAATGCAGTAACCGAGATTTAGATCAGCTGCTAAAAAAACCTTTCTTATGGCAAAGAGTGTGTTACAGAGATAGACTGCCTAGAAATTTTTTAAAACAAATTTGATGAACATTTGTCAGTTCAGGTTTAAATACACTCAAATAGAGTGAACTGGCTTAAGTACATTCCTAAGGTGCTTTCTGATTTTGGTATGATCTATGTTTTGGACCAGGTATTAGTTTTTTTCCTTGTTATACAATACTATGAATTAAAAATTCTATATATACCTAAGTCAAAAAAGAACTTTATTAAAAGTGAATTCTACCATGTTAAAATTCCAAATACTCAAAAGAAGATAAAGATACTTCATTTGATAAATAACTCTGTTTCCTGGAGTACATCCCCTTGTATTGGACACTGCATGAAAAGAATGGAAAGACCCTCCTATTTTTTCATGGTCTGCACTGGAAAATGTCTGTGCTCTCTGAAGTTGAATGAGTTGCCCCCATGTTTACAAGAAGGGTCACATGGATCCCCTTACAGGATTGGGAATAGAACTTGATTATGATGAAAAAAAATCCACAGTGATTTTTCTAAGCCTTTCAATAACTAAAAGGCCACTATCAGCAATTTTATTTCTGGTAAAATGGTTACTTGGTCCTTATCAGAAGTGTTTGCTGCAATCAGAAACATGCCCTTTGAATCACAGGGAACAGCGAGGGTATTCTAAACCAAAAGCTACTGTGAAGCCAAAGCAATGTTCCAAATACAGCACAGGTTTACCTTCTATGAAAATGCAGTTCCATCTCTGTGCTAGCTTTTTAGCTAACGTTTTCTTTCCAGAACCCTTAAAATAAAAAATACACATTTACAAGAAAAACAGACAGAACAAAACCAAACACATAACATAACGAAGAACATATTTTCACATGAAAAAAACAATGAAAATCTACCACTGGGATTAGGGCATCTGAGTTGGGCAAAGAAAAAACACTCTTTTTAATACCATCCTCTACTTTATATTACCTAACATTGCTAATATACTGCTACTGCCCCTTGTAGCTAATTATCTCCAAAGTAATTATACTGAGTTTGTTTCTGAGTAACTCTATCTAAAACTCAGCTATGATATGACCACAAATTCCTATGAGAAACTCCTTAGGAATAAAATTTACCTTCAGCCTCAAAGCAAATTATGATGCAAACCTGCTCAACCCTTTCTGAGTAGGATACAAAGGGACAGTATTTTTTGACTAAACCAACAAATGCTTAAAAACTGTCCTTGTTAGTCCACAAATCCGGTTTGATACTGACAAAATCTTTGTCATTTACATGAATCAACGAACATAACTGAGAGTTATGAGGCCTCCAAGGATGATTATCTGAATGGGATTTTGCAGAACTCACCATCTTCCACCCTTAGGATTGTGCCCTTTTTTTAGAAGGGCACATAAGACCCATTTTGACAGTTCGTTTGTCCTTGACAAATTTTGTGACAAAAAATAGCAAAATCCCATAAATAAATTACATTCCCAGTTAAGAGTGTATCAACAAACACTTCAGTCTACTCATACCTTACATCTCACAGGTGTGATGAGAATATATGTATTTGGCTTTGCCTTAATGGCACTATGTTTTTCATTTAAAAGATAAATCTTAAATAGGATAGGCACTCTGCACATCAGTCAGATATATATAAAAGATATTATCATAAAAATAAACTATTTATTTCCCTGCTTTCCTGGTAAGGTCTGTACAATCTCAACCCTTTGTTGTATTAGTATCAAGCATCTACTGAAGGCAGTGGTTGAGAAGGTGAGAATTTTTTTGTACTGTCTTTCAATGAGCATTTTATGGTGGTTTGGTCTATAAAACATAAAGTTACCTTTTTCATGTAAGGTTAAAATTTTGATGTTCATTTAAAACTAGATGAATTAGTTCACTGTAGTTTACTACTGAGCTGAGGGCATTCTTACAAGTACATGTAACTATAAGACATGTTGTAAGACAAACTTGTACCAAAAAAACCCCACTCTTCAGCAAAATGAGGAACTAATGCAAACTCATATTTGAAAAAAAAAAAGAAATCTGAAAGGTTTAGGGTTAAAAACCATCAAATTTTTCTAAGTTAAGGAGGCCACAAATTATTTGAGATAAAGAGAGACCTTGAATGTAGTACAAATCCTTTTATCAGGACACCTTGGTGGATTTTGAATGTTTCCAAATATATAGGATAGAATTTTGTCAAAGTTTTAATATTAAGATCTGTAATATCTCACTGCATGTCTGTAAGTCAGTACATTAACCTGAAGGTTCTTTTACACCGATTTATCTTTAATCTGGCAAGTTTATTAAAAATGAAAATATTTTAATAGCATTGTTCTGGCTTTGGCTGGGGTAGAGTTAATTTTCTTCACAGTAGGTAGTGTGGGGCTGTGTTTTGGATTTCTGCTGAAAAAAAGTGTTGATAATACAGAGATGTTTCTGTTACTGCAGAGCAGAGCTTACACAGAGCCAAGGCCTTTCCTGCTTTCCATACTGCCACACTGGTGAGGAGAGTGAGGGTGGATGGGGAGCTGGGAGGGAACACTGCCTGACACACAAGGATATTCCAGAGCATATGGTGTCATGCTCAGTATATAAAGCTGGGGAAGAAGGAGGAAAGGGAAGTACTTTTGGAGTGACGGCGTTTGTCTTCCCAAGTCACCATTAAGCGTGATGGAGCCTTGCTTTCCTGGGGATGGCTGAACATCTGCCTGCCCAT
This sequence comes from Oriolus oriolus, assembly GCA_013400235.1. Taxonomy (NCBI): domain Eukaryota; kingdom Metazoa; phylum Chordata; class Aves; order Passeriformes; family Corvidae; genus Oriolus; species Oriolus oriolus. Next base: position 1,028,495 of record VXBT01000852.1, on the reverse strand, counting down.
AGGAAGTGGTGAATGAATTCCTTGTTTTGCTTTGCTCGTGTGCGTGGCTTTTGGCAACCCATGTGCATTTTGTCACTTTTACCCTTGTGATTCTCTGTCCCACCCCACCAGGCAAGAGGCTGCATCGGGTTTGCTTGCCAGCTGGGGTTAAACCACCACAAAAATAGAAACAATCCAGTTGTCAGTGTCAAAAGAGAAGAAACATTTTGAGCAATATGTAACTTTTAAGTACAGTAATAACACTTTTAATTGCAATTGACTGGTCACCGAAGACAAAAATTGGTCTCATTAAATGAGACCAGAATTTTTACCAGCCTCTACACGATTTGAAGAGTGGCAAAGGTAAAAAAGTAGGTATTTGACCTCTTTGGTAGTAGCACTGTTAAACTACTGTTTTGAAAACTAAAATAGTTAGCAGAACATAAAAAAAAACAACTTTTATCAGACATCTTACTGGCTTTCCAAAAACAATTAAGCAAGTGGGCTTGGACAACAGAAAGGATTGTTCAGCTTCATCTTCATCAAAGATATCTGCAAAGGGCAGAGCTTGTTTTTCATCCTGCGAAGCCATGTGTTTGCTAAAGCCAGAAGGAAAAAAAGAGTTTGTCAAAAAGTACAGTACTTACATGTGTGTAAAATGACCTTAAAATGGAATTTAATTACAAGGTGAATGGATTTGTAAAAAAGAAAGTTTTATAAGAAGAAAAATAATTTAGAGAACATACACAATGCACCCATCAAAAGAGAGAAAACCCACTTCTGAAAAACAAAGGATTGCTGGAACAACCCCTGATCACCAGCTGTTGACACAACTACTTCATGGCTCTCATATTGCTCGTTGCTGTTTTTCAGTTGTTTTGTTAGTTCTTCCTTCCTGCTCCAATTACCACAGAAGTTACAGAACCATAACTTCTCCCTGGTCCCTGAAATGGACCATGGGCCTGCCAAGACCTTTGGCTTTGTGCTTCAGACACAGAACGGCCCCATCATGGTCAATGGAATTACTCTCTGTGTCCACACAGGCAGGTACATGAAGAAAGCTTTGCAGAATTAAATCACAGTTCATGATCTCTTCTGTCATCCTCTCACAAATCCCAGCTCTTCCAGGAATGCAGGTGGTTGCAAGTCCAGTGCTGCACAACAAATTAAAATCTAAACAAGTTTCTAACTAAGGCAAGTTCGAAGAAAATTTGCATGGACCTTTCAAACAAAATGGAGGCCAAAACATGAGGAGCTTGCCGAAGTTTGTTCGGAAAAGGCGAAACAAAACCTCGTCGTCTTTAGAGGGCCACTTCAATCTCAGAGTCCCACAAAAACCCACATGCAACCATCCAACCCAGCACAGCCCCACACAACTCCCAGTCAGTTTTAAATTAAAATAAAAATTTCAACTAAAAAAATCTACTTCAGAATGAGAATCTGAGAAAGTTTGTCTTGAAACATCAAACCCAAATGTTCAGGCACTTTTTCAGTAAGCATTTTAATACTAAAAAAAGAAAAAAGCCACCACATGCGAACCAACTCCCCACTGCCCCGACAGAAAACTCACCGGCTGAGCTTTACCTGCCGTTCCCAGCAGTCTCGCTCCTTCCCACACCTTCACAAGGGTCAATTTCCTAATTCACAAAAACCACCACAACCAAACCAAAGAATTAAACCAGGCACACACACCCCTCCACACACACCCAGGACGATGTCCCGGTGGGAGCCCCCCGACCGGTGGGAGCCCAACCATGCGCGCGCTCCGGCTGCCGCCACCGCCCTGCGCGCCTCCGCTGCCCGGGCAACGGCCGAGCCCCGCCCCCTGCGTTGGGCCCGCCCCCGCAGGGAGGAAGAGGCGGAGGCCCCGCCCCGCTCAGAGACGGGCGGCGGGGAGGGCGGGGCTGCGGAGCTGTTCCTGGTGCTGACCATGCTCACCCCGCGGAAGCGGTTCCCGGCGGGAGCAGTGGATGCGGATGCGGCGCCGCCGCCGCGCCCGCCCCAGAGCCCCGCTGCCGCTGCCGCGCCCGGAGCCGCCGTTGCCGAGGGGCCGTGCGTGACGCGACTCCGCGACGCAGGCGCGCTCTCGCGGCCTCTCGTGAGCGCGCCTGCGCGTTGGCGCACGGCACTTCCGGGTTCCCCCGGTGCTGGCGGTGGTTCCCCGCTCAGCCCCGGCGTGTTCCTCCCCCGGCTCCGGCTGGTCCCGGGCTGTTCCCGGGCAGTTCCCGCCGCTCCCGCCTCCGCCGCTCCTCGGGGCTGCTATGCCGGTGGCGGCCGCCGCCCCTCTGATCAGCTCCGTGCAGAAGCTGGTGCTGTACGAGACCAGGGCTGTAAGTAGCGTCCCCCCCGCCGCCGTCGCAGGTCCCGGGGCTGCGGCCGCCGCACAGCGCGGGGGGGATGTCCCGGCCCCCCCGGCGTGTTGGCTCGGCCCTCGCCGGAGCTGCTGCCTCGGCTGGGCTACAGCTTGTCAAAAACAACGCCTTGCCTTTCTTTCCGTGTGTTGGGATGTGGTTCTTTTGGGTCACACATTCAAAACATCTCAACAACTAAAGAAAGAAAAGTTTTTGAAGTTCTTGTTTACACTGTGTCTCTGCCTCGTGACTTAAGCGAAGGAATGGCCTCTGACAGGCAGGTCCGCGCAGGGCCCTGCGGTGTGGGTGCTGCCGGGGTGGGAATGAAGGTTGGGCCCCTGCTTGTTCTGTCGTGTGGCTGCAGTCGTGCAGCCAGGGGAACAGTGCTTCCCCCGTGCCAGGGGGAATTAAAACTGGACAGCTGAAGGTGTCCAAAATTAATATGTGAATTAAGAATGGCTGAAGTGGTTACCAGCCGCACCGACGTGTTTGCTGCTTATGACGCATTTCAGTCCTCCTTGTCTAAATGGCTGGTGAAAGAGCATCCACACTTTTCAGTCTGACCTCTGGAAGTAAGCTCTTGAAGACTTTCAGCATTCCTTATGTCCTGTTGTAGAAATTGTAGGCATGCGTTAGTCACGGTACTTTTTTGTTGTGGATAAAGTGGATTGGAGGTTGGAGTCGTAATTGCTGCTTTAGCCATTGCTGCTTTCGCCATGTGATGAGCACTGTCTGAATCAGAAGCTAATTCTTGGTGTAAATACCACTGTGTTTACCATTCCTTAGCTCCCCATCACATTTCTTTGTGTTTCATAGTGCGTTGGTTTCTCCCTTGTTTCATAGTATGCTGGTTTTCTTCACTTGAGGTAGTTTTGGGTAGGGTTAGGTACCGTGGCTTTAAATGCAACAGTTTTGGTCTAGTTTCAAGTTCAGATGTCACCCGTACTGATAACGGAAAGATAATTTATACACTGAAGCCCCTTGGAAACTTCCCAAAATGTCACAGATGATCTCAGTATAAACAGGAATCTGACTTCCAGCTTTGTTTCTGTCAGAAGCAGGTTTGTGCTTTTGTGCTAATTCCCCACTGAACAGCCTATGAAACAGAGAAGGATTAAAGCATGCAGTTGTTACTGTTACACGGAACATATGTTATATTATGTTATACAGGGAAACGTGATTTCTGAATCAGGTCCTGTATCACTCAGTTTAGTTGTTCTTGACTCGCAACTCATGCTACATCTCAGCTGAGATTTGGCCTTTTGTGACTGGCATGCTTCTCTCTGAGCTGCGAGGCTCAGTTGCTGAGAGACAACATGCTGCGTGCAGGGCCAGTGTTGTACTTTGCAGGTCTGTCAGCTGTCTGCCATCCTCTAGGCCTCTCCAGTTGATCCTGTTCATTCAGGAACCACAGTCTTTTACATCTGGCCAGTGGTATCTGGCAGGATCTGCCTGAATGGATTGGTTTGTCCACGCTGTGCTTTGTTCAGAGTTCAGTGAGGGGCAGGTCCTGATCGCTCCAGGAGACAAGATGGTTTTCATCAGCTGTGAAAGGCAATGGTGTGTGGATAAGCATGTGCTGTTTGAAATGTCTCAGCTGAGCAAGGGCATCTCAAAGCTGTTACTTCAGTCACTTCTTGTGAGTGATGAAAATGGAATTTTTTCCCTGAGTAAGGTTTTGTTCTTACTTTTAAAAAGTACAAATTGAAGCACTTTGTGGTTTGATATTCAAATTCTAGTAATTTTTTTCAAAAGAAAAAATTCAGTAGGAATCATTTTGGTATGATTATTTGAGAAGACTTGATGCACTTAATAAATGCATAGACTAAGGGACATTAGAAGGGACTTCTGGAGATCAACAAGTCTAGCCGCCTGCTCAAAGCAGCTTCAACAAGAGCATGTTGCTCAGGGCTGTGTGCAGCTGAGTTTTGAATACCTTCAAGTAAATAGATTTTATAACCTCTGCAGACCACTTGAAAGAGTTTGTCTCTCTTATCTACACCTTCCTGTTACATGGTTTTAGACAGCAGCAAGATGCTGCCAAAGCTTTCTGAAGGCTGAAATAACCTAAACCCAGTTCTCTCAGCCTCTCCCAGTGCATCACATGCTCTGTCCTGTGGATCACCTGGGCAGCTCTCTGCTGGAATCACTCTGGTATATCGATGTCTGTCTTATACTGGGGAGCCCAAAATTGGACATCTGGTGTGATCGGTCTCTGTTACAGGTCATTCAGTGTCCTGTTGTGCTGCTGACAAACAACTTCTCCCTGAGCTATCCCTCATGCTGTCTCCTTTGCATAAGATCTCACAATCATGCAGTTGCCAGCTGTGACAGTCACTGGTACAGCTTAAGCATCACCCCAAAATAAAAATGAATGGCTTTCTCCTGGTTCAGGTTGCTCTTCTGATTTCCCTAAGGCCTTAGGCTTGCTAGATCCAGCATGTGAGATTTGGAATTGTGTCAGATACAGGCTAATATGAGACTGTATCCTGAGATTTCTGGTGCAAAGAAGGGATGATTTCAGTTATCAGCAGTGGGAAAAACAGTGAAGTTTACACTGGTCATACAGCTTATTCCTGTAAAACCCCTCTGTGTTAAAGCAGGAAAAGATGAAATGGATGAGGAAGTGGCAAAAGTGGAAATGGTTTACAGAAGGTTTCTTTGTTTCAGTGTCTTTTTAGATAAAAATACAATAGTGTTATTTAAGTCAAAGAGGATAGGCTCTGGTAGTGTTATTGGAGCCAAATGGGAGACCGCAAGAGGTGAGGAGAACTGAATTCACGGTGTCAATTGAATTAACAGAGAGCAAAATTCTATATTTTCTATCAATGTTTATATTTAGGGTAGTTGCTGAAACCTGCCCTTTCAACTGATGCTTTGGGTCAATAAATGCCATGGAGATGTTAACTGCATCTCCTTCTTGTCCTAGGAAGTTGAAAGCTTGTTTAGAAGTAGTCAGAAAGATAAACTGAAGGTTTTATTCAGATCAATGCCAATTATCTTTCCTTTTATGCATATATTGATCACTGAAATGCACACCAGAGGGCACTAAAGATATTTCAGCACTATGAGTAATAAAAGACAAAAGATATTTTCCTCTCTTCTGCAGGAGAAGATGGAACTTCTGTGTTTCCCCCAGATGAAGCCCACCTGAAAGCTGTATGTTAGTTCACTGGAAATTATCATTCCCCTGAGGCAACGTGACATTGAACAAGACAATTTGTGTCATCTCTATAAAGACATATCACTTGCCTATCTTTCAGGATATGATGAGGCTTAATTAATAGTATTTTATTCTAATCAGGTTCTTTTACAGTCTCCATCTCCACAGTATCCAAATGACTTGCACAAGCTTATTAAGTAATGTGACTCGCATAATTGCCTGTAGATTTTTCTGCCCTTTATTCACCAAGGAAAACTATGGGCATTTGTTTTATTTTAAATGTAACTTATTCTGATAATAACAGTGTAAACATTTTTATATTGAAAAACCCAGAGGTTGCATGTTTAATGTTGAAGTTAATCTGTGGTCAAATTGGAAAAACTTCAGTATAGAATACCATTTCACAGAAAAAGCCAAAAAATTTTTACTGAATTATGAAGTGCACTGATTTATATAGATGGGTATCTGACGCATTTAAAAAATGCTGAAAGTAGTGAACAGCCTACTGAGCAACCATTAGCTATCTTAATTTTCTAGCTAGTGGCTATGAAATACGTCTCTCTGGAACAGTTTCGTTAGCAGACGACAGCTCCTTTCAGGTGACTGTCCTGTTCCCTGTGTACTGGCGTTCTAGGAGTGGTGGTGATGTGGTAGAGCAGAGGATGGAATTGGGACGAGAGGAAGAGTTTTGTGCAACTCAAGAAAACACTGTTTCTGTCTTAACTGTCTTGATATACTGCTGAGTATGTGGTTATAAAATAGAGAAACTTCATCTACTGGTGTATGTGGGCTCTGAGAGCATTTATGAATAGGGCAGATACCTAGTGGAATAGCAGTGATGAGAACACCACAAATTTTAAAGGATACGTGCTATTCAGGCAGAACAAAACTAAAGTTCTAAAGTGGATGCATCCCACTTGATGTGAAAGATGTACCTACAAATGTCTGCCTAAGTTCTGGCAACATACGTTTTATTTCTTTTGTGTTGTCCTGGGTGTCATTATATAAACACTAGATCAACAGGAGAGAGATACACTTACGGATTTGGATTTGGTGTGAAGCCTTCTTTCTGGATGGGAGGCTTGTGGATAAATAATCATAAACTGATGTATTTAAAGGTAATGATTAAATGAAAAAAAAAGGTATTTATTTTAATGTGACAAAGGATGAATAAAACCAGGCATTTTCTATGACAAATTTTTATTATTAAAACTAAGTTTGTTTTTGCCCTAAAACTAGATGAATATTTTTCTTTGTTTAAAGCAAGAATTTACTTTGAGTATGAATGTACTGAATGAGGGGTGAAGAGAAAATGAGTAACAAGAATAAGGTTAAGGAAAAGGGATCAATCCATATTGAGGTAAAAATAAAATTAAATATACTAAACAGTGAAATGACTGTGAATATTTTCAAGTTGCTCAAGTCGAGGGTGGTGCTGTGACTGGAACATGACAAATGGAATATTTAATCCATTCTGAAGTCCTGCATATAGGAAAGTCACTGCAAATTCAGGCAAATGACATAAAACACAGTCTAGACTTAGAAAGATGCTATCAGATTACCCTGGTTGTATTTAGATTTTAATCTAAAAATTAGATGGCCTTACATATTTAAATCAAATCCTTTGTTGAGATGCAGTGCCACAAGGAAAATCTCTGGCTTTGCTATGGAAGGAAGAAAGTTAGTAGAGAAATTAGTAGATAAATTAGTGTGGAGTGAATGAGGAATCATCTGATAGGGATGATTTTTTTTGAAGCAATGTTTTTAGGACTGATGTACGTAAGCATTTTCATTAATGTTATTAGCCCAAAAAGTGGGCCAGCTCTGATTAAACTTTTAAGGTATTGTAAATAATTAGGATAATCAGAGCACAATAAAGCAAGAAATTATGATGATCCTCAGGAGTAGATAAAAGAAATAATTTGAAGTATAATGGTGTACCATGAAGGTTCATGCACCTTACAGTAGATTACACACCAATGAAAGTTTATTGAGAGTTTATTGATTCAGAAGCAGCAGAGGTGAAGGAGGAGGATCTGAGTGTTTTACATGAAGGAGTGGGAGGGTTGAGCTGCAGATGAATTACAGCTCTGAAAAAGAGAGATGTGGTTATTTGTGGTGTGGTCATTAATGAAAAATACTAATGTATCTCTAGAATGAAACTTTGTATGGTATATTGTGTAGATTTATAGTCCATATTTATCTAAGAAATAAGAATTCAACCAGGAATAGATCCATTGAAGGTCTGGTGAGGTAACATACATGCTAGTGATGTCGGAAGGAGTAAAGGGACAGCAAGACTTCTTTACTCTATTGAAGTGAGTGCTGAAAAAGCATCCAGTTACTTATTTTTCTGAAAGTGTTCCAGCAGAATAGATGCTAAAGAGCAAATAAGTATTTGGCTAAAGAAAAATGTATAGATAGATAATTAATAGATTTAGCTGAGAATTAGAAGGGAGAACCTTGAGGAATCCTTCAGTGGAGCAGCAAGAGAAAAGTCTTGTTTGGGACCAAAAAGCTTTGGTTGTCTTGGGACAAACGGGATTCACAGAATTCTGTGGCTTGTAAGATGCAGAATGGGTATCCATTCCTGCAATCCCAGGGAGTGGTGCTTGGCAGCACATGTTCTTAAAATTTCTTATGTTGAAGGAGCTTCTTTTCTTGAAGAGTTTCAACAGATCAGGGGAAGCAGGCAGCTTTGCTTTTTCAGGTACCTCTCTTTGCGCCTTATGTCATCCTTTCTTCATATCCTTCTGCCAGTTTCTATGAGAGATGAAAGACAGACACTTGCAGAGTTGCTGTAGATTCTGTAGAAAGAAGGAGCAGAGTGGAGTTTTTGCTCTACCTTACATTGAGGTGTAATTATTCAATGATTCTATTTTCATTGTCAGTAAATTACATACATTGTCCCCAGGTCAAGTCCATTTTGCCTGTAATGGTAAAGGTTAGGCAGTCTTTCTGTGTTCACCCTGATCCATCACCTTTTCCATCTTATTTTCTGTGCCTGTCCTGTTGAGGAGGGGGAGTGAGAGAGCAGGTGGGTAGGGGTCCAGCAGATGGCCGCGATGAAGCCACTTCTGCAGGGCTTTGTGTTTTTAAACATATCCATGGTTTCAACAGCTGTCGTTTGCAAGCTTTTTGTCTAAGATCATAAATGTTTTCTCCATGCTATTTGCAGATTTAAAAATTGGGTATGTTAATGCACTGCCTGTTTTTCAACTTTTAGTGGAGTTTTTCTTTTTTTTTTTTCCTGCTGATTAAGCTGTTTGTAGCTTTTGAACTGAGGATTGAAAAACTTTTTTGCTGTGCTAACATTTCTTAGTGATAATTAGTCTGTACAAAAAAGCAAATCATAGTTTTAGACCAGGAGTTCTAAGAAGTAATCTGAAAGAAAAAAAGGAAAAGAAAGGAAGTGAGCTGAATGTTTGATTTCAGAAGTATTATCCTGCCATTAAAAAACAACAAATGGCAGTAAGGACTTTTTTTATTTTGTTTAGACTCCTTTTAGAAGAAGCTGTTTGGTTTGGTTTGGCTGAATCAAAGATTGATAAAAGATGGTGTAAAGCCTTTCAATTAGATTGCTTTGGTTAAAATTCAGTCCCAGGTGGAAGTGACTAATGACTGTTCCTATCTTGTGGTTGCTTAGTGATAATTGTGCAATAGATTATGCTTCAGTCCAGCTCTTGTAGCTGCCTGGTGTGTTGCCATGGTTGGTAAAGTGTGCTTGTTAACAAATTTCAGCAAAGGCCGGGGGCAGAGTAAATCTGGAAGCAGCATGGGTCACCTCAGGTATGGGGGCAGGTCTCTGGCCAGAGGAGGATGAGAGAGCCTGCACAGTTTCTCCTGCAGTACTGTTCTCTGGAAAAAGTACTTTGTTGGTCAAGGTTGCCTGTTTGTCTAAATGCACGGGCTGTGCTGTGGAGTGGAATTGTTTGAGACATTTGGGAAATGCTTCAATTTATTCAGTTCAACTTAGTAATAAACAGAATGAGGTAATAAGGATAAATACTCCCAGAAAGGTTTCTGTAGCTTTTTCTTTTTTTTTACTGTAACAATTTCTGTTAATCAAAAGAGTTGTAAACAGTACAGCACATTTTAACTTTGAATAATTTTACAATTATATTACAACCATAGAAATTTATTTGCTCAGTGTTGTGTTGATTTGGTATTTTTCTTCATAATTCCCCGAGTATTCATGTGATGGGAAATATAATTGCAGCAGATGTCATGGATACGGTTTTATTTGTGCTCCGTGTCATCCAGTCAGACAGACTTATTTATTCATTAGGTGCATAAATTAGGTAGCAGAAACAGCTAATGCTGAAGTGGGTTTTTTGTGTATTTTTTTGTATTGTTAGTTTTCATACAATCTTTGTTTTTCTTTCAGATCTTGAAGGTTGAATATGAGTCGGCATATCATGCTATTTTTCAAGTAATTCTGGGGCTGTTAGCCAGTCCTGAAAACTTCCCAAGCAGAAGTCTAATTTTGGGTTCCTAGTTTTGAACACTAACAAAAATTCAGAGGTTTTTGCAGATGTTTCCTTTATTGCTTGCATAAGAATATCCTCTAACATGCAGTGCGTAAAATTCCCATTTGCTAAAGAGAGATTTCTCATTGCCTGCCTTACTTTAAGTCCTTTGATGCTCAGTTTTGATGCTGCTCTCAACTGACCTTCCTTAATACATTACACAGTCTGGCTCTCTAGCTTAAACCCCATAAATTAGTCTTTAAATTACTTCAGAGAGCCTGTTAAGTACCATTCATTATGGTGGTTGCTTCCATGGTCTGCAGGTACAATTACTCCTCATCTAATCTAACTCTGTTGCTGTTCTAAGCAGCAGCACCTAAAGCTGGCCCTGTAGCTGTGCATAGTCCTCTGTTGCACCTGCCAAGGTGATGTGAGTGATGCATTCCTCATAGCACTTCTTTATGTTTCATTGGTTAATTAGAATGGAAATGGAGAAGTATCCAGCTGAACTTCCTTAGTAATAGCATTTCCAGCTCTATATCCATCTCCCTCTCTTTCTCCCTGTGTGTCATGTGTGTTCCAGTTTTAAGTGTGTTCTTTGGTCCAAACTGCCATTAGGACAAGCATCTTAGAGTTGTGCTCTTCTATTTTTATTCCGTGTTATTTCTTGATAACCATAGGTGTCACTTAAGGAAAAAATTGCACTCATTTAGCAAGCTGGACATAGTGGGACGTCACTGAGCTGTATCGCAGTATTACGGAACACTTAAAATTGTTTATCTTTAATTAACTAACAGTTTTCCACACATAAAGAAGCTGCTCTCTTGAAATGCATACTAACTTATCATCTGTGTATTAAAAATGAATATATTTCCCTCTGCCCGTTCACTTTCTGCTGCATGAAGAAAAAGGTGGTACAATGGCATGGTCAAAGCAAGTGTCTCTCTTGGTTTGGTGTTTCTTGCTGGTGGTGGGCGATGCCAGCAGAAGAGCTGTGTCATTCAGTGCCATGCATTGTCCTTATGATTTCCCTCCTGGGAAGCAAGAGCTTGGCACTAAGGGATCTCCTCAGAGGCTGCTCTGAGGAAGGCAGACTGGGGAGCCTGGGCCGTGCACAGCAGCACATCACTGCTTAAAAAAACCCTGTAGGAAACACCTCACTGTGCCAAAGTGCTGCCTCAAAGGCTTCAGTGAGGGAGTGTTGTGATGGCATATGACTTTGACGGGCCTTCTTACTGTCATTTGGGAGTAAACAGCCAAAATTACCACTCTGTTAGCGCTGTAATGTCAGTGAACAAGGTGGAGCCAAAAGTTGGTGGTGTTTCCTTTCATGGCTTTTAAAGCGTTAAGTATTTTATTTTCCTATTTAGAGCTTACTGACTATCTAGATGATTTGTGAATTCAAGGAAGCTGAAGAGGGCTTGAAGTTCTTTTTCCCCTTAAATATTTTGAGAGTAAAGATGTTTCTTAACATCTGATTGGTATAAATTGTGAAACTGTGAGGTTTGTATGAATATGATTATTGATTTCCTTTCCCACATCTTAAATCCATGTGACTCTTAAAGTTAGGAGCTGACTGCATAGATCCACGTGAATTTGCCATGCTTTCCTACTAGGCTGAGCATTATTAATGAATTCCACCTTGCTGTGCTAGCACCACACTGATTAAATGAATTAGAAAAAATGAGAGCTACTTTTAGCTAAAAGTCAGTCCTGCAACCTGTGCTTATTGTTAATTCCTCTAAATGTAGAAATTAATTTATAGTTTGATCTCCTTACATGAAAAATAGACGTACTATATGTTTATCTGTGGTGATTCTTTCATATTTTAAATGTGAAATAAAGCTAATGTTTTTTTAAACAGTAGTATTTTTAACCAGAAAATTTTAGTACTGTGGAATAACATTGTTGAGAAGACTATCATAGCAAATATAAATAAAAATAGAAGAAAACTTGCAGTACTGAAGTAGTTACAATTTTTCAGTGTTTGGTATGAATCAGGAAAGATTAGTTGACATAAATAGCAAAGGAGTACAGTATAGCAACAGAAGTTTTAGATCATGAAAAGTTAAAAACTCATGTATAAGCTTCTGCTAAGTTTTACAAAGCAAGTGAGAAGCCAGTAATGGCTGGGGTAGGGTGTGGTTGGACAGTGGCTGGTGTAAGTTACAGTTTATCTTCCCTAAACAGGTTTTAACCTTTGATTTTAATTTTTTTCCTTCGTGTACAGAGGAGAGAAAGAGGTCTTTTAAGTTGCAAAGGTTGATTGTATACAAAAATACCTACCTAAAATATTGGTGTCTAAAACAGGTTATTAACTGTCAATATGGAATATTGCATATTTGATGTTAGTAGGAATTACCTAGTTAGTCTAGGCAAGATGCAAATGGCATTGCTTTGGTTGCTTTATCTTGTTTAATATTCTGACTTGTTTTGTTGGTTTTCTTTTATGTAGCGATATTTCCTGGTTGGAAGTAATCCTGCAGAAACCAAATACCGTGTTTTGAAAATAGATCGCACTGAACCAAAGGATTTGGTTGTAATTGATGATAAGGTAAGTACCTCTGTATTTAGTTGTTGGGCTTTTTTCCCGGTTGTTCCAAATAATACTGGCTACTTGTTGGTAGCACTGAAATGGGAAACAAAGAATGTAGAGCAGGCCTTTGGTTTATTGTATATTTCACAGATTAAGCAAATTCTGCTATTCTCTGACATGAAATAATGTTTAACTACCAAAACAGTAACTTCTGTGATGTTTTCTTTTAAAGCATGTTTATACGCAACAAGAGGTGAGGGAACTGCTCGGCCGTTTAGACCTGGGGAACAGAACAAAGATGGGGCAGAAGGGCTCTTCTGGGTTATCTCGAGCTGTCTCTGCTTTTGGTATAGTAGGTAAGTGTTTTGATGGATTTTATAAAATGTTTTGTTTTCCTAGGAGGTGAGGCTTATTGTGTCATGCTGTATATCTTTCTGTCCCCCGCAATTTTATTTATTTATGAAACTAAAGAGGATTTAGAAATTTTTCATGCTCAAAGATAAGTAAGTTTCTGTGTATTTTGTGAAAACAGGTGGCCAGTACAGGGGTGAAAGTTGTGCTGTAACCAGTGTTTTCTTTGTCACTAAGGGACAGATCTAGGAAATAGCCAGACTCTAGAAGCTTGGTTGAAGATCTCACCAAACTCATCTGATCTTAGAATACCAATCATGTGGAACCTGGCTCCTGAATTCCAGAGATCACAGAATGACTTTAAAAAGAAAATGAAAGTTGACATTCTTTATTAGGCTGTATTTCTTTATCACACACTATTCAGAAAGATGACTTTTGGGTTAACTTTTTGCAGTGACATATTTAAAGATTTCTTTTTCATGTTTGAACAATTATAATTGACTGGTATGTCAGCTGAATTTAAAAATGCTGCTCAGCTGTCCCTAATCCTCAAGCACTGCTTCAAGGGTTTAATAGCTTCTAACTTCATCTGAAAGTCACTACTTTCCTGCCTATTGTCTGATACTGAGGTCAGTGTATTGATGGCTGATGTCTCTAAAGTAAATGTTAATGTGTGCTGTGACAGCTCCCAAGAATACTTTGTGGTTTATTAGAGTCAATATACACCTGGATATCTAAAGCCAAAGCTGCAGAGAAAGTGGAGAATGCTTTAAAGGATGCTGCTGAATTTTGCGTAACAGTCAAAACATAATAAAATTCTATCCTAATCTAAAGTGGCAAATTAAGCAGACTTTCGTCTTCATTTTTTTTGCCTGTGAAGCATTTTGGAACTTATGAGTGCATCCAGCTTTTTGAAAATTCCTCAGATGGTGTTTATGTTCCTTAGTGATTTAAGAGTATTCATAATATGGGTAAACCTGAAGGAGCTTCTAACAGCCTTGCAGCATTGGGTTGTTTTTTTTTTTTTTTTGCATAAGCCATCAGTGCTCACTATCTAATTATGTGATAATATGTTTGGTTGGAAAGTGGCTGCAATCAGTTGAACTTTTGCATCCCAATTGTAGGACTGTTTATATGGAATGTTCCTAACAGGAGAGTTTCTATTCTGTGGCTGCACAAATGTATTGGTTAATAGATAGGGTATATGTATTTCTAGATCACTTTTTAGAAGTAACATACTCTCTATCAGTTTATATACTTCCAAATTATATGATTCAGACCATATCTGTATAAACATGTAATTTGAGGGAATACAACTGGTTGTTTATTTTTTCCTCCTGGCTCAGGTCAGAAGAACAGGACTATTTTTTGTAAAATTGCAAAGAACAGCTTTGTTCTGTCCTCCAGTTATTTCATTAACCAGATGCAGCACATTCAGTGCACTCAGAATGGGGATGCTGATAGGCTGAGTTACTGTGTAGTGTTTAGAAGTAGAAATTACTTTTAAAGGGAGGGAACCAGGCCAAGGAGAAAGGCTCTGTTTCTTATCAGACTTTGGTATAATATTTGGTGAAATTCAGAGGATAGAGGCTGAGTGATTTCAGTACCTGGAGGATACAGGAAGAACTGTGACTACTATTTAACAACTGAAGTTCAATAGTCTGACTGCTTCAAATGGAAGGTTTGTTTCTTACTGTCAGCAGGGCCTCCTGTCTTTGTGCAGGTGAGAGCATTTTTCCAAGGGGAGCTAATAAGGTGGAAGAAAAGATTGCAGTTCATTCGATCACGTTGCAGCCTCCAGCAGTGACAGGGAGGAAAATGTGTGCTCTCCTCATCCTTCTTCTTTACTTTGTAATGCAAAGCTAAAAGAACTGAATATAAATACAAGTAAAAATATGAATTGTGAGGGTCCATTTGTATCATGTTGTCATCATCATCACCTCCATCCCTAAATTAATTTATTTGTTGATAGTGCAGTAGTGAGTGAGTTTCAAGCTCTCAGCCATCTGTCAAAGCAGCTACCTCCAAAAGCTAATTAATGTAATTTATTACTTATTAAAGCATATTACTGCTGTACTATACTATATTAGTAACACATTTGAGTTCAGGGGTGGTTATGTATTTCTGGTTTTCATTTGAATTTCTACATTTGTGTTGTATTTAAAGGTTTGTTACACTTTTTCCTAATCATATATGATAGAGGTGTCCAAAGAAGGCACACCATGAAGAAGCATGGCTGTGCCCTGCAAGGAATGAGGGTGGAGGCTTCCGAAGCCATCTTTCTATAGGCAGTAAAGCCGGACACTCCCTGTTCTGCCTGCTTAGCCTTCTGCTCTTCAGCAGGGTCAAGTATTGATATCTGAGAGAGAAAGCAGGAAAAAAAGGAGTACCCCTGATACTCTGAATGGCTGATTTGGGAGAGATGCTGCTTTAGTCAAGGAATTCAGTTCCCTGCTGTTAAGGAGAGAGAGCACAAAGGTGTTGCTGCACCCACAACTCCTTTTGCTGTTCTGTGTCCCTCCCCATCAGAGAATACATGAATCTGAAAGGAGAATTGGAGACTGGGATTCTTCCTTGCCCTGGAAAATAAACCTTTTGGTATTTGAAGTAAATAGAGTATGCCTCACTTTGAACAAGAAGAATCCTGTATAAAGCAAATACAAGTATGTTAAGTAGACAGAAACGTACTCCAAATTTTCAGTGTCCTAACTCTAGTGCTACTCAGTGTTAAAAATACCCACAGTGGGAAGGGAAATAAGTAGCCTAGGTATTTCATTGATTAATGGGAGTGAATTTTAAGACTCTGTGTATATATATATGCATATAACATTAAGAACAAACAAAAATTCTTTGAAGTCTTGAAACAATTCTGATACTGTTTTGCTAGATATGTTTTATCAAATAAACACAAACATGCAAGTAAAAGCATTTTAATGCTTTTTTAACAGGTTTTGTCAGATTTTTAGAAGGCTACTACATTGTGTTAATAACAAAAAGAAGAAAAATGGCAGATATTGGTGGACATGCAATATATAAAATAGAAGATACAAATATGATCTACATTCCAAATGACTCTGTAAGAGTCAGTCATCCTGATGAGGCCAGGTAAATAATGCTGGTAATCAGTGTGTACTTTTTGAATATTTTCTATGCAATGTTGAACTGCTACTAGAAATTTCAGTCATGGATTCTTTTGTATTGGTATGTCATTGAAGCCATTTTGTCTTGTTGGATGGAAAATAGGCTACAAGTTCAGTGGCCTCTAACCTGGAGAGTAAATTCAACTGTCACAGTCTTCTAGAGTTTATTGTCCATATCTCCATGTCACAGCTAAGTTTAACAAATCTGCACCAAGAAGTATTAAACATAAGCGTTGTTCCTACAAGGGCAAAGTAATGCTAATGCTGGTTTGTACTGTTTGGGGCACTGTTCTTTTTTTAGTAGCTCTTGCATGATGTTAATCTCTCCTGAAGAGATCTTTTGTGCCCTTCAAAAAGTGCTGAATAGATTATTAAATGATTCTGTGCTATCAGAATCTTGTGAGTGTTGCAGTTGTAAAGGGTGATGAGAAGATTCACTGGTAAGTTTAACTGCTTCTTTCTTTTTGGGGAATTGTTTATGAAGACAGAAATTTGAGCCTTTATGTTTTTATCAGGGTAGGGTAACTTTGCTTCTATGAAATAGCAGGCAACTGGTGTCACTAAACGGCTTTTCAGTCTATACTATGTATGAATAGTCAAAAAGCAATGATTTATGATAAACTGATGTCAGGTAGTGAACTAAGCCAGTGGTAAATATTAAAAAAGCTTCCAGTTTAAGCTGGGATTGATCACAGACCTCAGTCTCTCCTCTTAGTGTGCAGCAGATCTTGTAATCTAACCTACATATTTATGGTGTCGGCCATTTTATCATTCATAGACAGTGTTGTGGTTTTTTCTGGGAATTTGCTAAGGCTATGACAAATTGTACTAGATATTTCTTTTCTTGTTCTTTTATTTGAGAGTAACTGAAAAATTTTATTTCTTTTATAGTATTTTTGACAGTTTGGTTGTTTAAGTACTGAAAAATTTGATGTGCATATGTGGAAAATAGAATCACAACTTTACAACTGCCTAGAGAAACAGAGTATGTATATGAGTAGACACTAGTTGTTTTTTAAGAAAAGGCTATTTGATTTATTTAATCCATATGCTGACATTCTAGTGTAATTACCTCTCAAAACAATTACAGTAAGATAGGAAGGGAACATAGGGCAAGAATCAACATTTATGTATAGTTTCTTTTCTTTGATCCTCTGAATGACTTCTTATGGTCTGTCTGGTTAAAATAATAATTTTTCCTACGACTTGAATTATTTTGCCAGGTACCTGAGAATCTTTCAAAATGTGGACCTTTCTAGCAACTTCTATTTTAGGTAGGTATCAGTTACTATTCCTTTGAAAAAAAAATGTTTACTTACACTTGGTAGAAGATTATAGGTTTCGTTTTTGATACCCAAGACTTGTAGGTTAATATTCTGGAGAAGTAAGACCACATGATCATGCTGCTTGTCCATTTTCATCTGTGTATTTTGAACCTGCTTTCTCCTTCAACCAATTGGCTAGGAACTTTGTCTGCATTAGGGTAAAAAATATAGAACTATTAATGGCATGGAAAAAAGTAGACACTGAAGCTACTGTTTCCACTGACTGTTCAGCCTTGCCAGATTATGTGGAAGTTCTCTCTTTGGAGAAGTGTTATATTTCAGGAGGGTTGCTTGTCTTGTTATTTTTTCTTTATTGATCTCATTTTCTATAAATAAAGCTTTGCCTTGATTCAGGAGCAAGGGTAGAGAAAAAGGTCCTCATTTAAGATACACCCTGTATGGGGTATGTCTTTCATAGGGCCTTCTAGGCAATGCAGCTCTCTTGCTTATTGTTTCATAAGTGCCATACCTAAGACAAGTTTCTGTGTCCCAGCTACTATTACATGAGATTTTTGGGACAGCACAAAAATGGGAGAAATGTGGTAATAAACCTGGCAGTAGTAGTTAGAGGAGTGGAAGATTTGGAAAAAAAAAAAAAAGGTAAAAAAATCCCTCTTGCAATTGCCAAAAGGTGTATCAGTCTAGAAGATGCTTCCTCTTGGAGAATGAGGGCTTTTTGTCACAGCTGGATCTGTGAAGATAAAACCTACCCAAGTTTTATGTGTGTTTCATGCTTTTGCATGTGAAAGATTTTTTTGCAAGTATAAAACCTGAGTTTTTCTTCCATGCATTCCCAGCGCTAATACTATACAACTTCCCCCACTCCTACCACCTTTGCTTGGAGATGACAAATTTGTGCTGTTTCTATGGTTGTACGTAGAAGGGGAAGGAGAAGATTCTTATATGACTTTAGTAAACACATTTATCAAAAAATGAATCATGGAATGGTTTGGGCTGGAAGGGACCTTACAGCATGGTTTGGAAGACTTCCAGGGATGTGGCATCCACAACTTCTCAGGGCAACCTGTTCTAGTGTTGCGATACACTCACAGTACAGAATTTCCTCCTGAATCTCTCCAGTTTCAATTTAAAACCATTCCCCCTTGTCTAATCACCATCTGCCCATGTAAAAAGCTGCTCTCCCTCTTTTTTATAAGCCCGCTTTAATTGCTGGAAGGCCATAGTGAGGTCTTCCCGAAGACTTCTCCAAGCTAAAACTGTAGAATTAAGATAAACTACATGTTTAAAATTTCTTGTACAGAAAAAAAAAGACTTAGTGAATGACTTATAAAAAAATATGTTTTTGGCAGAAATCCTGTGTGGCATAAATGAAAACTTTCCTGCTGGCAGATAATTTACTGATTATGTTTTATTTTTCATTACAAGAATCGTTATCATAAAATGTTATGTGCTCTGTGTTTTAACTGCGTATTTAGCTTGATTTTCACTTTCAAAAGGAGAAATAGTGGATGATACTAATATTCTTTCTTATTGTTTAGAATCTTTTAAATTTATCAGCTCCATTGAAATTGTTCTTGGCTGAAAGCATAACACATTTTTCTGCCTGATTTTCATATAAATGCTGAGGAAAGTTAGAAATCAGTTATAAGAAAATATTTGGTATAAGGGAAGAGTGGGGAAACAGCCTGAAAATGTCTCTTACTGGGATGCTGTTTAAAGATTCTGTTATCTGCAAACAGAGCATATTACAGATTTTTTTTCCCTAACAGATGGGTCAGGACAGTATTATGGAAATATGGTGGATGCATGGGTTGCACTTTATTATCATTAGTGATAAATCTAAAGGTCTAATGTTTAAATAATATTTTAGATCTTTAATGAATATCTAGAACTTACATGAAGACCAGTAATCATGGATTCTGTCTTAGACTAAAATGGAAATCTATGAGTATTTGTGATTTAAATGTAGTGTGCATTTGGTTTCTCTTTGGGAAGAAGCCTAGTAGGTTAAAAATTTAGCAGTTAGTATAGAGTGTTAGTAAAAGAGACATGAAATGGAAAATTTGTAACTCTTATGGAACTAATAATAAAACCCCTTTTCTTGATTCAGCAGCCACTGTCTTAAGATGCATCTGTGCTGCAATCATAAATTTGGGGACAGATACAATTTTTGTGGACCAGGTTTTTGGCTGTTTTGAGT
Source organism: Oriolus oriolus (assembly GCA_013400235.1). Taxonomy (NCBI): domain Eukaryota; kingdom Metazoa; phylum Chordata; class Aves; order Passeriformes; family Corvidae; genus Oriolus; species Oriolus oriolus. The sequence continues at coordinate 1,009,020 of VXBT01000852.1, read as the reverse complement.
TCAGGTAACAGCTAGAAAGTAGCAGCACTTAAATCTCATAAAAATGAGGTTGTCAATATGTATGGATATTTCTGGTGGAATAGCTATCTTAAAACTTCTGGAATGCTTCTTGGGACATAGTGAATTAAGTTTCTTGATATGCTTTGTTCAAAAGGCATGTTTAGTTTTCAGTTAAAAGAAGAATATAAACACATTTTCAGTCTTTGGAAACTGTAAACAGTTCCTATGATGTTGCAAAGTTTCTTTTGGAAATTATTTGTATGATTTGCCATTATAGAATCAAAATCTGTGTATCTTGTTCAGAAGCCTTTTCTACTGGATAAAATAGTACTGTGTTAAATATAAGTACAGAGGGAGAGTAAGGGCTTTCAGAAAATTGCTCTGCATCTACAATTATTAATAAATGTTAACTGTCTATCAGTTACAGCTATGATCTGTCTCACTCCCTTCAGTATAATCTTACTGTCCTGAGAATGCCACTTGAAACATTAAAAACTGAAACAACCCAGGCCCGACAAGAGAGTTTTGATATATTTGAAGATGAAGGACTTTCAACACAAGGGGGAAATGGTAAGAAAACACATCTAATTAAACTGATGTTGTTGGTCATTTTAAGTGCATTTAGTGCATTTTAAATTTGTTCCACTTAGGTTTACTTTTGAGAAACATTCAGGCCTTCTGTTGTTGGTCAGTATGAACAGCGCCATTTCTAGAGGTGTGTAGTCATTCTTTTAAATTACATTGCAACTCAGGGAGATGGCTGAGCATGCTGACATTTTTCAGCAATTGATTACTCAGCTAACTTCTGAGTCTCCCAACAGGAGTGAGTTACAAAGGGAGTGGGAAGCAGTAACTGATTAAGTACTAATACATTTTTTTGTTTTATATTGGAGAATACTGACAACAGAGGAACTGTATGAAGTTAGCATCATCTTGCTGTAGTAACCCCTGTCAAGAAGTCTAAGAAAAATTACTCATTTCAGTTCAAAATTCCAGCCTTCAGTTTGGATCTAACATATTCATAAGAGTATAAGATGAGCAGCCAGACAGAAAAACTATTTTCTCTCCCATTTCCTTTGCGTGCCCACACACACACACATACAGAGAAAGTTTCCTCTGAAATTCTTAATATTGGGTTTTATTCTGTTGAATGAAACCCCCATCCCCCCAAGAAAAATATATTACTAGTATGGTCATGTATATCAAGATACCAGCGACTGGTTATCAAATACTACAGTATCAGAAAGGACCATAAGGAGTGAAGAGAGCAGTAATTCCTCTTCGGGAAAGACTCTTATCTGCAAGATCCCTCACGAATCCTTACAAGGGCACTATCTCTCCTATGTCTTTGTAAAAACAATAGGAAGCGAAGATGCCCTAACCTTGACTCCATCAGCAGTGTGTGCTAGTCACATATCTATTCATAGAATATGTGTAACAAATAGCTACCTGGCATTAAAGAATAAATTCTCACCAAAGTTATGCTGCTAGCAGTAAGAAAGTGGAAAAATTGCTGGCTAGGTGCGTGTGACCAGTTTCTGCTGAGTGTGTAAACTCTTCCATGAAAATATTTTGGTTACATCAGTTTTCCCTGGGCTTACAGTAAGTTTGGTCTAGGGAGAAATAGTTTTTTCAACAGCTGCATTTTTACCTGCAGTCTGTAAGGAGAACTCATCTTTTTCCTCCAGCAGAACATTTGACTGCTGTAATGTCTGCTATAATTGGCATTCATACTGCTATGATATAATTCGTCCTGTCAGAAACTTCATTTGATGAAAGTGTGCAAAAATATAGGAAATAGCATTCTTGTCCTCTTTCTTCTAAGTTTCAGATTCATTCAGTTCCCTCTACCACCTTTCAGTGACAGTTGTCATCTTGGTCCTCATATTTGAAACAGAAAAAGACTCAGATTCCAGATATATCAGAAACAGAATTTTGATTTGCAGGTCTACAATAGCTGTGTTTCTTGGTGTTAGTGCAAATTAGGAAAACTCTGTTGAATTGTGTGAAAAAGAATTGATGTGCATGATGTTCCAGAGCCTAGTAGGTTATTAGAGGTGACCCAGAATTAAGAAGCTTATAAAGTCCTCCTATAAGAGCATTTTTGCCTTAACTGGAATTCACAACTTGATTTCCCTTGTTATCAAATCCCTTGATGCTACTATGCAGAGATCTCTTTTCAGTACTGAAATATATCAGTAACTTCTGCATGAAGGCGCTCAATCACAACAGTGACTGGCAACTATAAAAAAACTGCAAATCCTCATAAATTCCGGACTTCAGCATGTGCCTGAAATTATCTGTGTTTGGCAAACCTCAAGGATGCAAGTAAATCATACACTGCGTTGCAGTCAAGGGAAAATCAAAATGAAGATCCAATGTCCTAGATTTTAAAGCAGTCCAATGCAGGTGAGCTTGTTTCTTAATTGCTGATGTGTTTTCATTGTAACGACTTCCTAGGTGTATTTGGGATTTGCAGTAAGCCTTACGAAAAGTACGTGTGGAATGCCAAGCTTCTGGAAGCAGTAAGGACTGCTGTTCATCGTGACTGGCTGCTGTATATTATTCATGGATTCTGTGGGCAATCAAGTATCCTTCTACTGTTGTAAAGAATGTTGGTATATCAATTTAAAAGAAACGGTTTGAAAATTGAATTATTTCTTTGTCATGTGAATACCATTCAATTTTATAATTATTGTTTGGCTTTCATTTTCATTACTTTTCTAGGTATTATGCTAAATAAGAAATATAGTTATTGTAAGAGAGCCCTAACACAGGTAGACTGCATTTTCAGTAAGGCTCTGTTTATAAGCATGGGGTTTAGTAGTAAAGAACTTGAGAGGATTTTTAGGCTCAGCTGCATTTTTTCACAGATGTTTGAGGAAAGGGAGAAAAGCTAAGCAGAACTGAATTGCTGACTGATCTGGTTTCAGCTGTGTTTAAGCCATGACATTGACATAGAAATGCTTTCCTACTAATCTTCTCTGAAACAATTTTTAGTAACTGAGATTTGCAGAAATTCTTGTATTTACTGCCCTTCTGTTGAAGATGACGGTAGAACTTCAGCCCTGCTGTGTGAAGAGCTACATGTGAAAATCTCTTTTCTTGACTATATGGTGTTTTAAATGGTTAAATGGGTCTATGTACATTGTAGCATGACGAGCAAAAGTCCAAATGCATACCACAGTCCAAAGAAATGTTGTGTTATGTGGTAAGAATTTAGTGTGTTACTCTAATTTATTCCTCAACAGTATCATGTTAGTTCAAAATTTCTGGGGAAGCAAGTACAATTATGAAGTTAGGGTTAATGGTGTCTGCAAAATTTAATTTTGCTTTTTTATGATTGTAAGACTGTTGGTCATTGGCTTAGTCCCCAGACAAAAAGCTCGATCTGTATTTATATACCACGATTTCATTTGTGGTCTTACTTGATCAAAGCTGGATCTGACCACCAGCATTATGCCTGCAGATGCTTAGTGTGTGAGCCAATGTCTTCTTTGCTCTTTCTTGTGCCTCCCTTACACTAAGAAGCAGTGATAGTCACACTAGGCATCTGATTCTGTTTGGTTTTAGTAAAATGGAAAAAGACTGTAAAAAAGCCACCATTGCATCTGTAGCCTGTTTGCCTCTGGCTTTCAGTTGTTATTACTTAAGTAGTTGCAAATTTATCTATTTTTCTCAACAAGTAATTAGAAGGTGACTAATATAATTGATCTGAAAATTAAGCTCCCAAACTTTAATCTCAGTATTCACAAAAGCAGCATTTGCAGTGCTAGGTGTATCTTGTACCTATTTCACCTCCATTGTCATTTCATAAAAGAGAAACACTGCTTCTCTTCTGTATGTTCTGAAAAGTGGGTGATGTATTGCGATGTCAATTTGCTTTTCAAAGTTCTTAAAACTGATTGTTGGAAAGGGCAGTGTTCTCTTCCAGCTGCAAAATAAGTTTGGAAGTGATACTCATCGCTGTTAAGGTTATTTTAGTAAATCAGATTATTTCAGTTTCGTACACCTTTGTTAGAACTTATTTTTGAGTGCATAAAGTAAGTGAACAGAAAAGTGCATGTGACATGTAAACCTTAACTTCTCTTTCAAGAACTGTTAATATATGGTCGCCCTATATATGTCACCCTGATAGCCAGAAGATCAAGCAAATTTGCTGGAACACGTTTTCTGAAACGAGGAGCAAACTGTGAGGTAAATCAAAGATGATTTTAGGGGTTGTTTCCTCCTGTGCCTCCCCAGTATGAAAGCCTGAACTTGACTGACTGAAGAGCTGATTTAGAGGGAGTTACGGGCTTGGCTATAAATTATGCTATTAGATAATGTTATCACAGGTATTGTTACATTTTTCATTGACATAATAAAGTTGTTCTTAAAATAATGAGTTTAATAGTTCTAAATTGACACTTGTTTTGGTTTTTTACACTTAGAGATACTTTTATTTTCCAAACTGAGGGAAAAAATAAAAACATGGGACAAATGGGAATTTAACCTTCAGTGTTGTTCTCACTGCTGTGGTTCAGTGTCTCACAGTTTGATTGTGCTGTGTTTGTAATGATCAATGCTCTGTGCTGCATGCAGCTTTGAATGTCATGTCTACATCATATGTGTATTTCTGTTTGGTTTAGGGAGATGTTGCTAATGAAGTGGAAACTGAACAAATACTTTATGATGCTTCAGTTATGTCATTTTCTGCGGGGAGTTATTCTTCCTATGTTCAGGTTCGAGGGTCTGTCCCTCTGTACTGGTCTCAAGATATTTCAACTATGATGCCTAAGCCACCCATAACACGTGTGTACAAATTATTCTTTGTGATAAGATTATGTGCTGTGTCCTAAAGGAATAGCTGAGAGAATAAGGAAAAACTGAATTTGCAAAAATGAACAAATTGTCTATGCATTTGTGCTCGGGGAAGCCATAATTTAAGGTTAAAAAATTAAGAAAAAATCTTCCATCTTAGACTTCACATTCAGAAATTAAATAGGAACAGTTTCTGTTTGAAGATGTGGGCTTTCTTTGTACTTACTTCGTGTATGAAGTTAGCTACATTTATCTTAGTATTGTGGATAAAATATAAAACCTGTTGAAAATGGTGGAAAATGTCTGGGCTAAGATTAACAGGGCCAGAATAATTGTTCTTTATAAGCATTTCATAAAAATTTAAGAAGTCGCATACAATTTGGCAAAGGGAATATTTTTTTAACAGCTTTTGATTGAAAAGAGGGGAAAGTATGTAAGTGTGTCATTGCTACCAGAGAATTAATATGTCTTTTGTGAAGAGTACTTTTAAGGGAAAATTCTACAGCTCACTTATTATCATCTTGAATAAATGTTTGTTTCAGTGGACCAAGCAGATCCTTATGCACATATTGCTGCTCTTCACTTTGACCAAATGCTTCAGAGATTTGGCTCCCCCATTATTATACTGAATCTTGTGAAGGTACAATATTTTGAATATGTTCTATGTGTTTAATTTTTAGTATTATGCTTCTTTCTATAGAGTCTCTGTGTAATTTTGTTTATGTTCGAAACTAATATTAGCTTGTAAGTGGAATATTTTCTTCATAAATCTCATCCTACAGGGTATAGTACATAACTCTGCTTCCACCACGGCCCTTCAAAAAAAATTTCCCATGTTTAGAGACTTCTTACAGTAACTTTTCACTGTTCCTTTCAGGTTTTTGCTATTACCCATTAGATCTAAGTCCAAATAAATTTACCACTAAATTGAATTTAGCACTAAAAAGTACTAAAATAGTATGGTTCCATGCAAAGCAAGGTTTGTAGGCTTCTTGGCATGTGGTAGAGTTATTTGAAATATTATGGCAAAGACTTCTCTTCTATTGTTTGCTTCCATGACTCTGCTCTGTGTAGGAGTGCTTTTAAGACTGTCCAGGAGTTTTGTAGGGTCAACTTAGGATAGCATTTGTTGACGAAAATGTCTCTTGCAGCCATAGCTTTTAAAAGCCATTGTGATTGTTTGAGGCTGGGCTCATGTGACCTTGACAGTGAATAACTATATGCTTTTAGTCACAAGGCTTTTGATGCAGTGACTGACATTGCCTCCCGTTCTTTCCCTCTCTGTAGATGTTCGATATTAAGATGGTAGAATTAGTTTTCATTTATTACTTTGTATACCTTAAAAACATTAAGAAAAAAAAGGCAAGGAGGGGTAAGCCCTCTAACCTGAGCACATTGGGGGTTTTTTGATGTATCTGTTGCTTTTACAGAAATGCTGAGGGCTTCTCTCTCAAGTACTTGATTTCTTAAATGTTGATGAGACATATGTCCTCTTGTATCTGTCTAATCCAGAAGCTTATTAATTAGTAATTAATTTATTAGGCTTCCCTAGGGTTTTTTTAAGACTGTTGTTTACATAGAAAGGGCAGTTTTTATAGCATAGGTTCAGGACAAGTTTTAGTTTGGGTGGAGTGAGAGGCAAGCCATACTAATATAAAGTGCCTGGTTCAAGGCCAGGTTCAGTGGTGCCCTGAGCAACCTGAAGTAGTGAGTGGCATCCCTGCCTATGATAGGGGGTTGGAACCAGATGATCTTAAGGTCTCTTCTAACCCAAACCATTCTATGGTTCTCTGGAAACGTATGTTATATTCAGGCAATGGAAACAGAATTCTAATTTTTAAAAATTATTGCAAGACTGGGAGATGGGAGCTGTTGTTCCCCATCTCCTGCCTGTAATGCAGAAGAATTTCTCTTTGTCCTCTTATACTCCAGAACTGAATAGGATGCTTCCCTTTGTGCCTCTCTTTTTGCTTCTCTTTTGTTGTTCTCCATTTCATCTACATTGCCACTTTTGCTTCTGTGTGTTCTTTACTCTTACAGCATTCCATATTCCAGCCAGTGATTATGCACAGTTGAAACAGATGACTTTTACTGCTAATACAGATCAATTGTTAAAAACCTAGAATGTTCAGATTTTGCTGTCTTTTCTGTTCTTAATTTAATTGTACTATTTATGGAGAACTGCCCGCTATTTGTACAGCTTCCACTTTTGATTTCCATTATATATACATACACACATGTGTGCATGGGTGGGGGTTATATACATTTGTTAAGGAAAATTGTGATGTTAAATTCTTTTTCTTTTCGCTAAAGGAACGTGAAAAAAGAAAGCACGAAAGGATTCTCAGTGAAGAACTTGTTGCTGCTGTGACATATCTCAACCAGTTCTTACCCCCAGAGCATGCAATTATATATATACCCTGGGATATGGCCAAATACACTAAAAGGTAGAAAAATCCTTTCTGTACCAGTGCTTGTAGCTGCAATGCATATATATATGCAAATGTTACTGAACAAAACAGCACCTTGCAAACAAAACAAGGGAATGTGATTCAGCATACATCCTTTCTTGTAATCATATATCCTTTTCTGCCTCATTCATATATTTGAATCACAGAAAGTTTGGTAGAGAAAAATCAGTGTGATGTAAAAATCAAGGAGTTTTAGGGTTTTTATGTCTTCTGCTTCTAGTTTATGTAATATTTTTTATCACAAAGAAGCAAAATTGCTCAGATACAGTCAGTCTCTCTTTCCTGTAAAATCTAAGAAATCTATAGACATAATGACTGTTGGATGAATAAAGCTGTGATATGGGCCTGTTTTTAAATCATTTTTCTTATGGAAAAACTTCTCAATGAGTGAATTTTTTTTTAGTATTAATGTATCTTGACCATCTCCCTTTTGTTTCCTCTCTTCTCAGCAAACTTTGCAATGTCCTTGACAGACTGAATGTGATTGCAGAAAGTGTAGTAAAGAAGACTGGATTTTTTGTAAATCGACCTGATTCCTACTGCAGTATCTTGCGTCCAGATGAAAAGTACCTATAATTTATTTGATGCATAATGAATAGCACTTATTCCTTAGAAAGCTGTTTGAAATGTCTGTGTTTATTAAAATATTTCTTATTTTAAGACTTACTAATTTGGAAATTACTAAGTGACGTCTTTTGAGGCATACCAATAAGATAATTGTCATCTAAATGTTACTTAGTTTGTCATTGACCACTGGATTTTATGGTATTATAAATAGAAAATTGAAAACTTTTTAAAATATAGATACTGTATTTGCTTAGACTGCTGCAGATGAAGTCTCTCAAGTCCCTGCAAATCCAGAAGTAACTATTTGTCACTGAGTATATCAACACATGGTACAATCCGTTAATTATTTTATAAAATTATTTGAAAGTCATTCTGTTTTGTTTCTCTTTCAGGTGGAATGAACTGGGAGGTTGTGTTGTTTCCACTGGTCGCTTGCAGGTACTAAAATATGCTTTTTTAGTATGATGTAGATCAGCACTCCCAAAGAACAGTGAACCATTTCGCTTAAATACCTGATTGGTGACTCACAGACTGCTCTTAAATTAGTATTTATGGCACACATTATTACTGCTGTCCTTCCTAGAAATCTAATTGGGAATTAGGGCCTAAAGTTCTTGCATGGGACGCCAAAACCTTATGGTGTTGGAATTGTATCTTTGCTGGACGTAGTCTGAGAAATGCTTGTATTTTAAACTAGTTTCCCTTACTGTATAGTCTGTAATGTTACCACTGCAGTGAAAGTTAAACCAGCAGCATTTTAGCAAACTGCATCATAAAAAGTTATACAGAAGAAGTGAGGAACAAGCATACTTAACCCTGGTAACATATTGGTACACATGAACGTAGGTTACTGACATTTTCACCAGTGCTGAATTTTCCATCAGTAAAAGAAAATAAAACTAGAAGCATGTCTGCCTTTAAGGTTAGAAAAGTACTGACTGAAATGCAAACCATACAGTATCAAATTTATACCTGAATGTTACGGTTTTATATGCTGAACACAGGGCATATTCTTAAGAAGCATTAGTTGCTTTGACTTGCCATTCGTAATTTTGTACTTCTTGTAAGTCAGAGAGCATGTGTCCATTCCTGTACTAGCTGTTCACTGGGATATGTTTGTTGAGGGCAGATAAACAGCAGAGCAGATAGAATTTGATCTCTTCAAAAAAAGAATCAACTCTAGTTAGATTTTTTTATGTTAGTCTTACAGGTTTACCTGTGGTAGGAAAGTGATTATTTTATCTTTAATAATTTGAGAGTCACCAGTGACTTACACGTAAGCATTCGGATCGCAGTTCATCTCTGACTAGGCGTCTTGTGAGTCACATCCAAATTGTGACTTCTTCAAGGCTGTTTGTGAGTTGAAGGAACATCCAGTTGGTGTGATAATAAAAACAAGAATATTTTGAAAGTAAGCATGATAGCAGTCTGATGTAGCTTGCTAGAGATGAATTGTTTTTTAACTTTTATTAGAAATACCTTTCCTCAAATTTTTGTGAAGACATGATTTGAGATTTGATAAGACTTAGCTAGTAGTAAAAAAGTAATAATCATGAGTGTAGTAATTTGTTGATTAAGATAAATCTTTTATTTGGATTGCTTTACCAGACTGGAGTTCTCCGAACAAATTGTGTGGACTGTTTAGATCGCACTAACACAGCCCAGTTTATGGTGGGAAAATGTGCTTTGGCCTACCAGCTGTATTCATTGGGATTGATTGATAAACCAAATTTACAATTTGATACAGATGCTGTAAGGTAAGATAGATTAATCGAGTGTGTCATAGTTTTAATTTTTAATTTTGAGTCAAGAGATTATGGAGAATTATGTCCATGTAGAAGAAGCATACAGTTATTTCTACTGGAATGATTTAATGTTTATTCATGCAAGATTAAAAAATCTTCCATACTTGAAAACTTGAGAAAATCCAGTCATGCTGAAAGTTTGATCTTCTGGAAAAGTATGTTAATCAGTCTTCTTACGAGATAACTGCTTGACTTTATTCTTTTTATATGCCTAAACTTAAAAAGAAGTGTTTTCCTTTGAAATAAATTTAAGAAAACCTTCACCCCAGTCTTTTACACATGTTTCAATTGCTTGAGGCAAAATGCTGACTGAAAGTGAAAGCTGAAATAAATACATACTTTCATGGAGAGTGCCGGCTTGTATAGAAGTACATCCTACCTTGCTATTTCCTTCCTTTTTTTGGAAAAATTTCATGGGTTTTGGTTTATTGAAGGAAAGCTTTTCAGCAAGATTGTTCTTTCAGATCGAGTGTCAGTGGTAGTTTTACAAGCATCCTCAAACCCTTTGTGAAAACCTCACATTTGTATCGAAATGTTTTGGGAGTCAGCATGAACTAAGCTATTTAACTTGTAAATATGCTTCAGAAATTAATATAGGAGTCTTTAAGGTGCTGTGTTTTTATTCCTTTTGATGATTTTAGCTAGTGCTTTGATAGTTTTAGAGCACGGAGACCTAACTTGTGTTCAGAAAACACAAGTAGTCGAGCTTCCGTCCCCTTTGCTTGAGACATACCTTCAGCTCCTCCTCTTTTTTTCCATTAGTTTCCAGCACTCGCCTGGTGCCTGGAGCCGGTATGTGCTGCGGAAACACCCTCATGTGCAGCATGTTAGTTCACTGTGCGAGTGGTGGCTCCTGGCCTCTGCCTGGTGGCCAGGGAGAACACCCACTGGTGGCTTCCTGGGTGTACTAGCAGTGCCTCTCATCCACCGTGTCCCAGCTGCTGGGAGCTGCACATTTACCTGTGGGAATAAATAATTTCTGCTGCCAGTACCAGTTGCTGTGCAGCCTCCTGGGGCTGCTGGTCAAACAAAAACAAACCAACCCACTGAACCCAAAGAAACAAAAGAGATTCTCATACATGGTGTCATGAGCTCTGAACAATTGGTGTGTAGGCAGGTGGGGTTTGAGTTATTTCTCTGCGGGCTTTTTGTCTGTTGTTTTGGGATTTTTCTTTTGGTTTTTTAAAGTTACTTAGCAGGTGTTTCCTCCTAATTGATCTTATTGTACTTGACCTTGGACAGAAGATTTGATGGACAGCTATTTAGTTCTTACAGAAATTGATTTACTGCTCAGGTAAGTGTTCTTCATCCAGATCCCTTTGAGGAGAGCTTCAGTCAGATGGTTGCTAGGTTACATATGCAGTACTGTCCCTTTGTTGGAAACTTTCTTAGGGGAATGCTTTTGTTGTCTTGTTTTGGTGCATTTTTTTTTAAATTTTATTTTGTTGTTTGTTTCTGTCTTCCTTTTCACTCCTCAAGGACTTCTTTCTTCTACAGGTATTACATGTAGATGCCTGAGTTACTTTGTCTTCCTGTACTGATGTGAAACACATTCCCACAGGTTTAGTGGTTGGGTTTGCTTTTTAGTTTTGGGGAGGGGTTGGGCTTTGTCTTGCTCAAGTAAGGCCATAGTCTCCATTTCTGAGAAGCGCTTTTCAATGTTATCTTTTAGACTGAGTGCCATCTCCTTAAGGTAGCCTCTTTTTCTGAGACTGTTGTCTTGTTTTTGTCATTGATAGGAAGCTTGTTTAATTTTTGCTGTTTGGACTGCTGCCAGTTTGGATGCTGTCAACTTCCTGATGCCAGAGGACTTTTTTGCTTTTTAGCCAGCTCTCCTTGTTTAAGTCAATTCTTAACCAATTCTTTTTGCCTTCTGCTTACACCAAGGTTTTCCAGCTCCAGCAAGTGTTACCTGAGTGCCATACACTTTTCTTATAAGTCATGTTTATTTATTTTGTACCTTTGAGCCATCATTATTGTAACTAGGGAGATTTTTGGAAGGTCATGCTAACTTCATTCCCGGTGTACTTAACAGAAAATGTGGCCTTGAGATATTGATATGTTCTGTCCCTTCTAGTGTATTAAATGTGCCTTGGTTAGTGAAGATATATTGTTTGTTTTCTCTCTATTAAGTAGTAGGACATGTTAATCTTCTTCTTGAATCTACACAACTGCATGCTCTGTTTGTGTGAACCTCTTCTGTTACATTAAAAAGTAATGAAAATCTCAAAGTCTAAACCTTCTTAGTAATTATTATGTCTGAATAAAATTTCCACATATTCATCTGAATAAAAGAGAAGAAACTGTATTGCATTTGTAGGAAGACTTTATTATATTTTCTCTTTAAAATTTCTATTCAGAAGTTTGATAGATGACACATTTTGCTTTTCCTTCAGATTATTTGAAGAGTTATATGAAGATCATGGAGACACGCTTTCTCTGCAGTACGGAGGCTCTCAGCTTGTGCACAGAGTAAAAACATATAGAAAGATTGCTCCATGGACTCAGCATTCCAAAGATATAATGCAAACCCTCTCAAGATATTATAGTAATGCTTTCTCAGGTAAATTTAAGCGCTTTCTTTTAAGCTATTGTTTACAAAGCATCTTACCCGTGATGTTTCAGTAATCTACACTATGATCTTATGACAGAGTTCCTATATACTATAATTTCCAGGTAATTCAGTAGCATCTCAAATAGGTGCTCTGATTTGATGGGAAGTTTATTTATCCTGTGTTGTAGCATGGAGCCCTTTATTTAGAAAATGCACACATGTAGCACTGCATCTGTCAGTGACATTTGTAGATCAATAGAGAAGCAGATAGGTGTTACAGAGTGTTAAAATGTTGGACAGAATGTCTTCAGTGAATATAAGGAAACTGATGAATCTAAACATGGGTAGAAGGCTTCATGTGGAGTATTTCTTGTGACGTTTCTGAGGGCTCAAAACAGCAAGCTATAATGCATGTAGTTGTTTTGTGTGAATAGGAGCTACAAATTGTTAAATCTGTGGTAGAAAAGACAAAATTAAATTCAAAATTCATGTAAATAAGCTATTTTTTCAGTTAAATAAGCTGTAAAATATTAACTTACTCCTTTACTAGCTCATATCACTCATTCGTAGAACACTGAGTGTTCTACTTTCTTCTGGGCAACATTGCTAAGGGAAAACCTCTGAAGAATGCTGAGCCCTATCTTATGCAAAATAACAAAAAAAAAGTGTAGTGTGATTAGAAGTCTTGAAAAAGATCTAAAAGAATGATCAAAGGACAGTCTAAGACGTCAGAAGGGCAGACACTGAGTGTTACTGTGTTACAAATATTGTGTCAGTCCTCTATTGCTCTTTTTCACAAAAGTTGCATAGGCAAGGCTGGAAGTACCTTTTTTTCCTTCTTCCTAGTATACTGCAACTATTTAGAGACTATGTGAACTTTAAAACAGTGACTTGGGCAATGGCTAGAAATACTTCAGTAATCTCTGATTTCTTTGGCTGAAATTATTGCTTCTGTGTATATAACAATGTTGAGAGCACACCATTCAGAGTAACTTTTCTGGATGTAAATCATGTAATTTGTGTATCATATTCGACCAAATTAAATAGGAAACTGAGAACTTGTTTATTTCAGTCATATGGTCTCTTATTGTTTGCATTGGCAATAGGGTCTGGCTTCATCAATTCTTATGAGCCAAAGGTAGCACCCTTGCAATGTCCCCTGTACTGTGACATAGAAGATGGAACAAATCTCTGAGCTGTTCACTTTTATGCCAGCCACTGAAATGGTTAGGTGGAAGCCTGAGCAGAGTTCTAGATCTGCATTTGGGGTTGTGGTCTGCTTGCAAGAATGGTCATGATATGCATATCTTCTAGCAATAAAATAATTTGTTCTAAAAGAAGATGTTACAAAAAGAAGAAAAATGTAGAAATAGAAAAAGTCCATCTAGTCATCTGAATGAACTTGTAGCAAAGTGCACAAACAGACGTTAGTCTTTACTGAAGTCAATGCTGTGTTTGAATGAAATTTTCTTAAAGGTGCTGCGCACTTTCCTCAATTTACTTATGATTTTGGTATTTGATCCCATTTGAGGCAAATATTTTTGGTGCTTTATGCATTCCTTGTGCTTGAAGATGACATTGTTGAAATGTGGCATTCAATGTCATATTTACTTTGTTGCATGTTTAGGATGGAGTTTTAAAACATTTGTTTCAATGAAATTTAAAGGTTCGCTGTCCAACACTGCCTGTTCAGATGGCAACAGCTAGCTTGTTAATGTGGCACATTGAGAGAGATCATTTTATTCTTTAAGTTTTCTAAGAAAGCAGAGAAAAAGGAAACAGTTCTGATTTGCTGTACTGCGTTTATTATTATTCTTGCCATCCATCATATATCCTTTAAAATGCAAAAAAATCTGAGGGCTAGCCAGTTCAAAAATCAGCATTTCCTTGTGTTTCTGCTCCAAGAAACTGTTTTTAATGCTTATGTATTTTATGTACCTGAATTAAACAGACTCAGAAAATTTTAGTGATTTGCTTGAAGTCATACAGTATATAAGATTCAGAGCAGGGTTACAAGAGGCCTGCTATCACTGCCTCCTAAATCAGTCTCTTAGCCACACATGTACTATTTGTCTGTCATTAAAAATACATGAATCTAAAAATAATCTACTCTTACAAGAAAATATTTTCGTCTGTTGACCTTCAAGCTCTTAGGATAATTACTACTAATTAAGCTGTATGGACGAGAAAAGGTAAGGCACGTATCGAGTAATAATTTGGTGGAGCTTAGAATATGGCAAGCTAAATTGATGATTTAAACCAGCAGGAAACAAGTCCAAATTACTAAAATGTGTTTGTGAAATTTAATCATTTTACTATGTTTTGGCAAGAAAATCCCAAAGAATTCATCATTGGTATGTTTTGTTGGAAACGTGCGTTGCATGGATGTTGTTTAATTTCATTAAATCATTCTTCAGTTATTTAGGCTGCAGTAAATTCACTAAGGTGTATCAGATTTCCTGGAACATGCCTAAATCCATGGCTGTGTGTCATGCACACACAAATAGGCAGCGGTGGGAGACGGAGCTGCAGCGGGAGGTCTGATTTCTGCCAAGCCTGGGCTCCTGAGGGGGAAGCCAAGGGAAGAGGCAGCGTTGGTGCCAGCCCCATGTACCCTGCAGTGTGGCAGAAGGTCTGCTCTAAACGAGGTTCCATTGTGCTGCTTGAAGCCCGGAAGGCCCTGCAGCAGTCATAGGACACAGACACTGAGGAGCAAAGGGAAGCAGTGTCTGAATGGGGTTGAGCTGTGCAGTGCTGCTCCTGGTGTTAAGTGTGCCTCTTGTCTAACAGATGCAGACAGGCAAGATTCTATCAATCTCTTTCTGGGAGTATTCAAGCCTGCAGAAGGAAAGCCACATCTCTGGGAGCTTCCCACGGATTTTTATTTGCATCACAAGAACACCCTCACTCTGTCACAGACCAGGCAAAGGTATTTTGCTGTTCTGTTTTTTGTTTTGTTTGGTGTTGCTCTAATAGGTTTTAAAAAATACACACTGCTAATCAAATAATTAGGTCAGCCTGTCAAAAACTTGCTTGCTGTTTTTATGTTTATACAAAAGCATAAAAAAACCACCTTCAGGAGATTACCAAAAAATGCCAAATAATTGGTGTTTCAAAGGATTTGTTTCAGTATGTTACTTTCCTGTTGTACTTAAAAAGAACTCTAATTTCATATGAAATTCTATCCTTCAATGTAAAATGTTTCACTGTTTTACTGAAGTACAGTTACTACAGTCCGCTAAGCAATATACAGGTGCATTCTTGATTGCCAGATTTGTTAATGGTTGAATTTGAGATTATTTGATGAGGATATGTACTGCACTTAGTCTGCAGCTGTGCATACCAAGAAATCAGTGATTTTCTACCTTCCTTTCAGTCTGTGTCTAGCCCGTTTTGAAGACTATTTTTCTTCATTTGCATTCCATTGTAGCTGCATGGTAATATACAGAAGTAATAAAGTATAAAAATTTTAAAGTAATTTGATTGCTTCACAGAGGGAAGTGATTTTGTTGAAGACTATGAATACCGCGCGTTAAAAAAAATTCCATTTTAACAAAAAGGACAGTACTCAACTTGTCAACTAAATAATCTCTTATGATTTTGGCTGATTTTATCCTTGTTCATTCTGTGAGCCTTAAAGCTCTTTAGTACAAATGGTAGGTCTGAATATCTGCATTTAGATTTGTGGCTGGGGAAAACTGCAAATGTTTAAACAGTGTGATCAGTCCCTGTTGGCTGCTTATTCCGTTAACCTGTCACAGCAGCTGGCATGTGATATGGCTCTTTCTAAATTTCGGTCCTCTTGTATTGACTCCTGAGGCTTTTCTTAAAGGTAGCTTATATGAGCCATACAACGAAATGCTACTTCAGGCGTACATTAAACATGCAGTATTAATTTTCTTGACTACTCGTTCTGAACATTATTGTATGTCTAAAATTAATTCAGCTGATATATTGCAAATATGCAAATGTTCTAGTCTCCCTTTCATCTGTTACTCTGTTAAAACAGCTGTCTCTTATTTGTCACAGATACTGTTCTCAAATGAGGTGGAATATTAAGAAGAAATGTTGGTACTCTTCATTTACTTGTTAATTAGGTTTACCTTTCATTCTAACCAGAATTTTTTCTGAGTAATTATAATATATAGTCAAGATGTTTCATTATGTGGACAAAAAGACACCTTCATATAATAACTATGTGAAATAAATATGTGAAAAAAAACTCCTTTAAGTAATTTTTTGGTTCTACCAAACATTTGGAGAAGTTCTTTGTTTAGCTTTCCCTGCCTGTCTGTGTAGTGCCTCTTTTGAATTCCTTGGTCACAACAACAAAGAAATAATGACACTCATAATGAAATCAAGGATACAGGAGGTAGAAGATGATGTCTCCTGTCATTGAAACTTCTTTTGACTATCTGTGCTTTTTCTATATTGTATTTGCCTCCTCACCAGGAGGAAGATATTTAATAACGTTTGTATCTTACTTCTATATAATTTATGATTCACGTGAAAGGATGGTGACCATGGAAAAGGAGACTTTGTGTTGCCATGTGGCTCATCGTTTATGCAGGCAACAAAACTGGGTGTGTCTGCATAACTTCTGATGGCACTGGAGAAAATAGCTTACTGGCATGGCCTGATACGGGACTTTGAGAAGAGGCAGGACCATCATGCATAACTTCTTCCTTACTGTCTAGGATATACACAGTTCTTGGAACTGAAGTGTGTTTTCCTGCCTGTTCTGTAACATCTCCTAAATCTCAGTAACGGGTCTATCCCTGGCCCTGGGAATGTACCCACTGTGTCTGTTGCAGATGGCTACACTGACCGGAGTAGGAGATAACCACATTAATGCTCTGATTACAGCCCTCGCAGTATTGTGAATACACATGTATTTGAAACAAAAATCAATGAAGACAACTGTGTTTTCATTCCATGTAATGAAATAGAAGGAACTATCAGAATAATTTCGAGAAGAAATTAAAGTATATTTGACAAGAGGTAGTAAAAATGTGTAAGCATGAATGAAAGATAAAACATGTTTTGTTTTACGGATGTTGCTTGACTTCCTTTGTTGTTTTACAGAAATTCTGAGTAAGCTTCCAGCAGGGATTGAATTTTGCTGTTAGTTATGCCAACAGCTCTCAGACTTATGACAGCTGTTACATCAAACTGTATTTCTTTGTGTAGAAGTCAGCTGCTTTGACAATCATCCAATTTTATTATCATTGACCTTCATTTCTTCATACCTTTTTCCTAAATTTTGGGATCTGAATAACAGGTAGGAGGGGATGCCTTCCCCCCACTCCTCCTACCTTCCAAAGACCAGAACAAGAGAAATACAGAAATACTTTTGATGCTTTCTAAGACTCAATTTTCAGTACTGTAGAGGTAGGAACCTGAGATGTATTTTTTTAATGGAACAAAACCACTCTTCTGTCCATACCTGTATTGAGCTTCATGTGTTTAAATTTCTTGATTTGACAGCAAAGTAGTTGGATAGGGGCCGGTTGAACGCCTCCATCCAATTCAGCAATGTTTGCTAAAGTAATCCTGTATGGATGGGTGAATGTTATGTACAAACTATAGGCTGGATACAAGATCCAAGCTTCATTATCAATTGTGTTTCTGTTTTTCCTGTACAGCTATACTTACTGGTGGACCGTAGGTGTGCTAAAGCATTTACCTCTTCCTTTTGATGAAGGTAGGACCTATATTTGCTCCTTGCCTTGAAGAGTATCTTGAAAAAGAAGTTTTATTCACAAATGCTTTTTAACTCTTTTAGATCCCAAATCTGAAAAAAGAAGTGTTTCCATAATGGTTTCTAAATACTTCCCTGCCCCCTCCCCCCCACCTCCCAGGGAGATGTGATTTTTCAATTGCAGGTTGCAAGAGCTGCCTAAGTGGCTAAAACTTGACCTTCATATGTTTATGAGCCAAGGCACACTTAATTATTTTTTTCTTTTTTTCCTGTCTATCAGCATATATTTATAATCTGTGCTGGTGGTTCTATTGCTGTTGCAGATGACACAATATAGCTAGTGTGTCTTATTTCTCTGGGGTACTGTGGAACGTGTTTTATTAGGAACTGTCATCATGAAATGAAATCAAAATACAGTGGTTGATAATGCATATTTATTAAAGATGTGCAATGCATCTTCTTCATGTCATATTTCCTTGTCTCCGAGGGGATATGACTGTAGGAAAAATTGCCTGGTATGGTGGCTAGGTGAGCAGGCTACTGTTTGATTAGATTTTTGCAAGAGTCAGTAATTGCTAGTAAGAAGATTTTTTTTCTCCCCCCTCAGTGACATGTGCTGAAAACCGACGCAAGTTGACAGTGAAGAAATTCCACAAATATGAAGAGGAAATTGATATCCACAATGAGTTTTTTAGGCCATATGAGTTGAGCAGTTTTGATGAGACCTTCTGCTTGGCAATGACCAATTCTACACGGTATTGGGATGTTTTGTGGCTCTAAATCCTTGACTGGAAGTTGATTTGGTGTAAATTAAATATGCATTTGATTGATTTGGTTAATTATGTGTAATTTCAGATATAGCAAAGTTCTTGAAACTAAATCACAATGGTACATGGAAATGTTACTCTAAAGAAAGGTTCTGTTAAAATAGCAGTTAGATTTCAATTTTTTTTTTATTATGGAGTGCCTAATGTCTGGACACTTCATGGCAGAGAGGTGAACTTTTCTCTGTTGACTCAGATTACAGAGGTTACTTTCAACACAATTGTTTTCTCGTTGTTCTGCTCTCGTTTTGCTGTTGTTTTCTTCAGTTCATCCAGTTCTCACAGCTGGCCAGATATTTTTGGGGTTTTTTTGTTGGCAGCAATCAGCTGGATATTCTGAGCGTAATCTGAATCATGGTTTGGCTAAAGATTTCTAGGCAGATTATGTTTCATGTAGCTGTTTGACCCAATTTGAGTGTTGGCAGCATTTTGAAAACAATGTACGAAACTGAGTTACAAGGCTTCTTCAGCACAGGAATGGAGCACAATGTTTTAGCATCTTTGGCAAGTGGTGATACTTGCAGCTGTTTTATGGGACTAAATAGTGAAACTGAAAGCTTTTTAAACACCTAGGTTATGTATACATCAACTTGTAATGATAAAATTAGAACTTGATATCTCTTTTTATGATGATTTTTTTTTTAATTCACAGATAGATGTTAGAGGTGGTTCTTCCAGAAAATTTAAAAATTTTATGTGTTGAACTTTGTTCATGAACAGTTTTTCCTTTCTATTTTGGCAGAGATTTTATGCCTAAGAATGTGGGAATTGATCCAAGTCCGTTTACTGTTCGTAAACCTGATGAAACTGGAAAATCTGTGTTGGGGTAAGTCTGAAATCAGAAATTTTGTTCTGGTTTAATAGTAATGAAATTGTAATGAAAATATATAAACTCTTATGTGTGTGTCTGTGAAGCGTATGCTATGTTACGTGGGAAATAAAAAATTCATTGATGTTATACTGTAGAATTGTACACTGTGAAAGTCACATCTAATTTGAGATTTTTATTTGACACTAGGAATTCTTAATTCTGACTTGTTTAATATTTTCTGTTTTCTCTTATTCCTCAAAGTGAAACTCATGAGAAGATTTTATCTATAATATACAGAAGTTATTAAAATTTGATCATCTTTTCATCCTAGTGGCAACTCTGTTCTCTATTGGAGTTGACAGCAGTGCATATTTTCTTGTTGTCTTTAAAAACTGATAAATTTTTCATAAATAGTACATATTCTGAAGCAGAAATAAATGCCAATTTCAGCATAGTCTTTGATAAAATATGTTATTAAAATATTTATTGATAAAATTATGTAAAACAATCCAGCAACAGTTACTGGTGCAAATGAATCCTTCATTTAGCTGCTTTTGTGCATCCTGGACCTGCTTTGTTACTCTATTTATTCCGCTGCTGTGTTAATTGCTGTGTCACACCAGGGCTATGCAGAATCTTCCTGAATTCAGTCTCTCTTTGATACCTCATATTAAGGAATTGTTTTGTCGGAAGTTACTGTGCTGTCACAACATTATAAATTCCTCTGAAAACTCGCCGTTCTGTTAAACGCTAGAACGTTTGACTGTCTCGTGTGCTTTGGTCCTCAGGGTCTCATTGTCAATAAATGTTGAGAGTAGACTATGCTTATTGCCAGTAGAACTTCATTCCATGCTACTGGGAATAAACAGGAAGACTGTTCAACTGTTACACAGTTTATCTCTGCTAAGAGTTGTGAGTTTATGAGTATTTTGAGGATAAGCTTTATTCTTCTGCTTTGATATAATGTCAGATTTTGGACTAAGTAATTTGTCTCCAGATACTCCATTAAATTCTTGACCATTATATAATTTTCTCAGGCACTTTTATTCAAGCTCTTCACTGTGATTTTTAGGGATTGATGTAAGACAGAGGATCAGTTCCATCAAAGCCCCTTTCCAGGACTCCCTGTGTATCACTTGTAAGGCTTCCCCTTCATTGACTGTGTTGAAGGGTAAAAGATGGATTCACTCTTGCACCTCACCCATATTTAGCCTTGCAAAAGGTGGTACCTTTGCCTTGCACATTTGTCATCATCTTTTGATCTGACATGTTTCTGAAGGATTTGGTCATCTCTTTTTGTCTGTAAATGTTCGGGTCCCAAGGACATTTAGATCTTGGCTGAGTACATGTTGGGAGTGGGGTGAGGATAACACTCTCACCAGTGTTTGGCTACTTGCTCCATTCCTCAGCTTTCAGAAAGGACTGCTTTTCTTGTGACCTTCACCTCATTTAGAAAAGTAGGGGGGAAACCCTTAATTTTCCCTAAAAAGAATGCTTATGTCTTCATAATTTTCTGTAAATTTCAGTCCAAGGAAATGTCAGGTTCTGCTGAGTCAGAAGTCAAACTCGCCCGTGGTGTTATTTTTCCCAAGACATCTGTTCCAGCTCTAAGATTTCTTCTGGTACAATAATGTCCTCAGGGGCGGGGTACGCTCTCAGATCAGAATCTTTGGAAGGACTCCCCTATTTGTTTATACATGTTCCTTGAACATATAAAGTGTAGCTAATTCAGTACAGCTATAAACTGCCGTGTGAGTTTGACTTCAAGAGGCAACACTCTTACAGGGTCATGGTGTGCTCCACTAGGGCTCAAGTGATGCTGATGAGAGCACTAGACCTGCATCTCCAAATAGCATTTGCATCAATCTATGTGCTGTTTTCACAGCCTCTTAGCATGCTGCTGCTTTCTTTTAGAGTGAGTCATGCACAGTGGCAGTGATACGTGGGACAGTCACTGCAGCAAGGAAGAGATGTTCCTTCCCTATTTCCAGGGATTTGTCTATAAACTGTCTATTCATTAGTTAATGTCTATTCATTAACTGCCTTCCCTGAAGGATTGTGATAGTGTCTGAGAGGAAATTGCAACTAAATACCCTTCTGTGGGCAGTAGGAGAGGATGCAAAGGATATTAAGGCTGGTATAATTTCTGATGGGTGAAGTAATGTGCACCTTTCAGAGTGCATACAGTTAAATCCAGTGTGAGCCTACTTACACAGAGATGCTCTATGTGGAAGGCTTCTTACAAATAAGGCACCTCTTTAAATTGACCAGAATTTCTTGAGTGAGAAATACATACTGCATAAAGAAATGTTGCTGATTAAAGAACTGAATTGAGGGGAGAGGTATGGAAAGTAAAGGAAAAAAAGTGACATTACCATTAAGATTTGGAACCAAGATTAAGAAAGCAAGAAAGCTATAGGAGTGGATATTGTTATTAATCAGAAAGTGAAACTTTTTCCAAGATCAAAACCAAAGATGTTATGTCTCAAATAATTTTTATTCCTTTTTATTTATTCAGTTGTGGGGAGGGATTTAAGTAAAGAATCAGAGAATTGGTGAAGAAAAGCTGACAGCATCCTTTGGGCTTTCTTTAAATGCTCTGGAATAAGGAGAGATTGAAGAAGAGAAATCAATCAGGGATTGTAAAAGATGAGCAAAAAGTTGCCCCAGAGGTTAAAACTTATTTCCCCAGAAAGATTGTAACCAAGATTAGGAATTTAAAATATTCATTGCTAATATCTTGCTGATTTCATAAATAGACACTGCCTTTCCTAATAGGAACAAAAATAATAGAGAAGAAACTGTGCTGCAGCGCAAAACAGCTGCTAGTGCTCCTCCACCCCCAAGTGAGGAAGCAGTGTCGAGTAGTTCTGAAGATGATTCTGGGACAGATAAAGAAGATGAAGGTGCTGTTTCTCAGCGTTCAACTCCAGTAAAGGTGACTGATACAGGAGACAATACAAAAATCACAGAGGTAAGAAATTACTGTGTCAGGCAAGAAGGCTTAAAATCCACATTCCCTTAAAAAAATGTTATAGAACAGTCAGAAGTAAAGCACTGAGAAATTTAGTGGGGAAGGTCTCCCTAGTAATTTTTTTGTGTAGATATTAGCATAACTGCAGTACAACTGCATGTAAACCTTTTCTGTTCTTGTCATGTCATAGTGAAACACAAAGGAAAATAGCATTTTAAAAAAAGAAAATTACTGTCAGAAACCTATGGTATTTGAAAGGTATTTGGGTCATTACATAGTGTAAACTACACCTATATTAATGTGCTAATTCAGAGCAGTAGTGCACTTCTGATTATTGTCCCTTACCATGCTCTGGCAGACATCATGAGGTGGCCTTTGAGCATGCAAATGAGATTCCTTTTCTCCAGGAATGTACTCAATCTACCTACTTAATTAACATTTAGTCCATGGGAGTTAATCTGGAGCAAAGCCCTTGAAAGACATGTAGTATGAACCTGACGTCCTGAGAACCACCTTTTGGAAGTACAAAGAAATTCCTTTTGGACGATGCCACTTGCTTAGGTTGATAACTAAATTAATGTTCATTCTGTCTAAATTTCAACCTGATTTATGTGAACACTTTTAAATTGCTGTTCCATAATTATGTGGTCTGGCATTTAAAAAAAAAATTACCTAACTTCAAAAATATGCATGATAATGTTATCGCATAGGTTCTCAGGCTGAAGATAATGGCAGTGAGTAAAACTGAAAAAAATTGCATTTCCCCAGTCAGGTGGAAAGAATGTATATTCTCAGTTGTGGGCTATTAATATTTTCTTGCTAGCGTATCTCCCATTTTGTTGGAATCCCTTGGGTGCTTATTTAATGAAAATATTAAGTTGTATAAAGAATTATGGAACTATCTATTTTATTAGTTCATGTAATAGTTCTTCAAATTCTTTCTTGTAGATATCCATTTTAGATACCATTGAAAATGTCTTGGCAAAAGGTTATGCTAATGGAAATGATGGAAATTTGGAAAATACTTATGTTGTCTGGGGGGGTTGGGTTTTTTTTTAAAGTCACAGCTAATTTAAATGGTTATAGTATTGTGCATGTTATCACTTCTGAAGAAAATTGAGTATTTATGACCTTAGCATAAAATGTAGTGCCTGATGGGCAACAGACAATTAAACTGCCTTTTTTTTCCCCTTTGCCGCAATTCAGATTTTGATTCTATTGAGTCTTTAGCCTAGGGTTCTGTGTTCTCAGATAATGGATTTTCAGCCTTCAGTAGTACAATAGTGTCTTCTTCCTAAGCCAGTACAAGCACATTTATTTATTTGTGTTTATGCAGGATATTTTATCTGAAAGTTTTCCATTATCTCTGAATAACAGAGTACCTGTTCTGCAGCAAATCAGATTGTTTTTAGATATTTTTAAACAAAAATCCAAGTTGAAATTTCATTCTTGATTCATACTATTGCATAATTTATTTCACATCAGTTTTTCTCTCTGTTTTGAACACACCTCAGCACTCAGACCTAAGATATCTCTTTTAGATTTTTAAGATGTTTAAATGAAAAGATGCATGTAAACACAAAGTATGATTTGAAACATTATTGAATTTCGATGGCTTAAAATTGGGTGAGCTATTCTGACTTATTAGTAATGATATGAAGAAATATATTCCAATTAATTAGCACCTTTTCATGCATTGAATTTTAGTCATAATTTGCATTGTTCATTCATGCCAGTCATTATCGGGGGAACCCAAAGAAGCTAGTTCCTTTCTGTTCACATCTCTGAGAAGTTCATAAAAAATGCATTTATACTTTTGGTCAGGACACACCTTTCTGATGTTCTTTCACTTTGAATCTTTTTGAACTAAAAGAAAACTGTCTGTATATTTGACTCACAGTCATATGTGTCTTGTCAGAAAGCCCCCCCTCAGTTTAGCACTGAATCACTAGACACAGTTAGTGAACTATTGCATGTGCATTGATTCCTTGTTATAGTTGACTGACATGACTGCATAATGTATAAAATAAAAATAGTTTTGTTCAACCTGAGGTTTGTAATTATTGCAGAATTGACAGCAGGAAATGTGAAAGCAAATGTGGGAGCATGTTCTGAATGAATATGATTTATTCTATATTAAGTTTCAACACAGAACAGACTTTAATAACTACACCATTATGTTCTATGAATTTATTCTCCTAATATGTTGTTTAATCTGATGTTATCTTTCAATAATTCTTTACTTGTTGCATAAATGTGTTAATATTTTTAATAAATTACTTCCTTAAAAAAATATGTGTAAGCTAAGATTGCTGTGGATGTGAGAGACCTGTTTGTTTTTGTCTGCACTTTTGAAATTATATTTTGGTTTGTAAAGAAGTTCTTTCTTAAGAGCAAACTTTCTTTGGATGTTGTTACGGTATTAGTCGGAATCTTTCTTATGTTCCAGAATGTAGTGCAATCAACAAAAGATGTGTATGGAGTCAATCTTTCAGATATCCCTTCAGAAGATGATCTTGCAACATATGCAAGGTGAGATAAATTTCCAGTGGTAATCAGTAAAAGATAATTTGAGTTAGTTAAGTGCAGTTTGTCAAACTGCTGCCTTTGATTGAACTTATTTAAATGATAAGTTTTAGAGAAATTTGCCTATATATGCTATCTCTTTTTCCTAATCAAACTGCTTTCAACTGTCTGTGTCAACTCTGATTTCAGTGGAAGCTGAAATGTCTCTGAAAAACAAAATTTGGAGCTTAAATCAAATGAAAGATGCTTCAAAAGAAATATCTGTCACTTAATATAGTCCTAGAAATTTATAAGTGAATTCATAGGAATTCCATATTCCATTGATAAGTAAATTCCACAGGACCGGTTCCATGATTGTAAGCTTTGTAATCTGTGGGGTTTGCGTTTTTTAAGTGTTGATTTACTCCAATTCAAGTCAGTCATAATGAAATAACTCATTCTATAAACATGCATATGAAATAATAGAAGTTGTCTTTTTTTTTAACATAATGTCATATAGAGATATGTGTTAACTGTTACCTTTTACTCAAATTTAAAATAGTTGTGTGACTTTTTGAAGGAAATACGTCGTGACTTTCGAAGGAAAATTGCTTTTCTGATTAATATTCCACCTTTTTTTTGAAACATCCTGGTCTTTTGAGCTTGAAATAAAAGCTTGTGGATATTATAGGGAGACCTTGAGACCATTACTAAATCTGGTATAGACTGTGAGAAGAGTTTATTCTTCTTTTATTCAAGGGTAACTTGGACTGTTGTCCTCTAAGAGACAGTTGTCACCATTCCTGCAGGAGCTATGATCTGTCTGCCCCTCAAGAGCAATCAGGAATGCTGTTCTGAATATAGAGCACATGTTGCTCTTGTTAAAAAATGTGTAGTTACACTATTGTTCTCAAGTTCTCTCCTCAATATCACAAACAGCACTGAAGCCAAAAAGAAACTTGTTCAAATTTTCCTTTATTTCTTAAACCAGAAATTATTTTGAACTTTTTTTTTTTTAACTCGAACCAAAAGTGAACTAGAATAATTTCAGTTACAGATGAACTAGAGCTGAACCAAAAATTATTTATTCAGTTCCCTGGTGGAGGAGATTTTTTCCTGAACTGCAGTTCAGTTTTTCTTTGGAAACTAGTCAGAACCATGGCAACTAATTACTGGGAATCAGTTGGAGAAATTTAGATCCAAACTGAAGACCCTCTTAGTTCCAAAAGTCCTTAAATGCTGTTGCCAAGAGACCTGCTCATGCAAGATACTGGGAGTGCAAATCAATGAGATTTGCTTAGGAAACCAATGTTTCAAACACCTGTTTAAAATGCAGAATTAATGACGTTTGAGAAAAGGGGTGTAAGAAATGTACACCTCATCTCAGAAAAGCACTGTGTGTATATTGAAGTGAATACTTGTGAGACATGCATTGAAATGGCCTTGTGTGCATTTGTTTGTATTTTCTAATGTGTAATAGCAGTAACTACCTTGTTATATTTGAAACCTTATTAATTTTTAAGGGAAATTTTAATTCACTGTGATCTCTTCTAACTTGGTGATATGTGCTGTTTCATCCTGACTTAGTTCATTAATCCACTCAAAGCATTTTTTCTTTTTATTTAAAAATCTTTTTCTGTTACTTTTTCTTTAGGTTTAGCTACTTCTCTGGAACTCTTTTGTTCTTTAAAATTCCCATTTCTACCTATTTCCTACACACTGAGTCATTTGAAGATACTACACTTGAATTGTGTAAAGGAGGATGTTTCTCATTGTCTCTGAAATTTTTAACTTCCCCTATGCCTCTACCTTTGTTTATTTTTGATTTTAACCACTATGAAATCAATGCAAATTTGACAACTATCCTTTGATACAGCAGGTAGTTATTGTGGTTCTGCAAATGGTCCAGTGTAAGCTGGTGTCTGCTGTGAGTCTCTCCGTGCAGATCAACAACTCTGTGTTAGCATCCAGAATTGCCGCTATTGCCGATTTTATAATTTCTTCAGGCTGGACTAACATTCAATCTATTGTTAATGTAAAACTGTAAACCCCTTGGAGGCTTTGAAGCTCCTTATTCATATCCTTGTCAAGAAAAAAACAAACCAAACCTTGCATTTATTTCATTTCCTTCAAGCAATGCAGGTTTTAAAAACAGAAAAACAATTACAAATTCTTTATCTCTTTTAGCTAACCAGACATAGTGCTATTTCTGGTCTGGTGTGCTGATTTATGTAATAAAGGATGTCAGTAAAAATCTATACTTTCCAAAATGTACATCGCTTGAGAATAGCAGCAATTTCTTTCACAGTATGATTGCAGTTCTCACATCAAGCCTTTCTCCGTTACTGTAATAAGGGAGATGGGGATGTAAGATCCTGACTTCGCGTGACGTCGCTGGACGTGTTACACGTTTTGTCATTGTTAGGATTAAGGTCTCACAAATTCAAAGTACTTCAGGTTAAGTTACTTCACATGAACTGATCTATATTAAGCCTACTTGCAAATGCAAATTAAAAGTAATTTGAATCTATCAGCCCGCTTTCACTGATGGCTGAGATAATTCTCATCAAAACAGAAATCACAGAAGCACAGATTGGTTGAGGTTGGAAGGGACAGCAGGTCCCTCAAATAATTTGAAGATCTATGCTGCAGATCAACTGTGCGTGGTATCTTACTGACGTGGGGTGACTTGCTTGTGTGCATTTAGGTCTTGTTACTTTCAAAATATTGAATAATTTGAAGCAGTTAATTAAAATACTTATGCAATTAGTTTGCCTTTATTTTTTTTTAAGTTGGTTTCAATAGCAAGCTCCTGCACTAGAAGATCTTAATTATCTTGATTTCTACTTACAGTTCTCTTATGTAGAAATGTAAGTATTTATTCCTTTAATGTCCAAAGTGATGTTGCTTGTCTCTGAGGCTTTTGTTTCTACAGTATAAGATCTGAATGGAGCAGAAAGAAAAGCTGCAATAAATTGTTTAGGAACGTGTTGTTCGTTTGACTTCCATACACTCTTTCATGCAATTGGTTTTGCACTGGTAATAGTTGCTTGTTAAAATGTAGTAAATATTCCTGAAGTAGACCAGTAAGACTTCTTAAGCTAAATGGAAGCTCACTGTTAAGAAAAACCCTTTGCCTCAGAAAATTAAACTAGCAAATCACAACTAACATTTACTTGTCTTTTCAGTGGCATGGATGTGTTGGAGAGTGTACAAATTGAGTGCAAGATAGCTACATATATTTACATTTGAAACCATCTGACTTTTCCTTCTATTCTGAGTGACTAAGATTAGTGATAAACTACTTTTCAAAAGATTTTGTTCCACTTCATTGCCAAGAAAAAAAAGCCATGACAGTATTTTCCATAGGCAGTGTCTTCCAGCAAATATTTGGAGATGGGGGAATTGTCCCAAAAGGTTGTGCTTGTAAATAAGTGATTTGGACTAACAGTGTTTCAGATGAATAAACTAGATTAAATTCAGCAGAGGACTAACTTAAATCTGAAACTTCAGAGACTTTGTGTCTTTTGCTGTTTTTTCCATAGGCTATTCCTCTGACTGATTGCTTTGAAAAAGACATAGGAAGTTGACTGTAGAGGGCTGCCTGTTTCTAAGGGGAGGCCTGTTTCTCTCCCATGACATATTACGTGACACCAATTGATAAGCAAATCTTTTTTCAAAGGAGGTTCTGAGTTCATGCATGCACCTTCTATGAACTTTTAAAAATCTCTGTTGTTCACCACAGAGGTACATCATGATCAGTGACTTACATAGCATGACTCAAAATCTCATTTCTTAGTGTAATTTTCTTTTGTTTGATGGTTTTTGGAGGATAGTTCTTTTATTTCTTTGATTTATTCTCTGATGTACTGCTTTTCACAGGTTTGTTCAGCTGGGACAGAGTCAGCATAAACAAGACAAGGGGAGCCAGCAATTTTGTTCAAAACACCCCTTGGATAAGGTTATAAATTTGTAAGTATTCTTTTTCTTTTTCCTTTTAGTGTAATTTTGCTTTTGTAATTAGATGTGAAAAATCATCAGGTAAATTGATTTTAAATTGCTTGAGAGTCATACTTCCATTTTTTTACTGCATAAGGGGATTAAATGCATTGCATGAAGAACTGGGGTTTTGGGGGTTTGGGTTTTGTTCGTGTTCTTTTGGGGGGGTGTTGTTTTTTTTGTTTCATTTTTTAGTTTTTGTAATATCAAGGGGTTTGTTTTCAGAAGTCTTAGCAATCTTGAAATAACAGAAAGTGCTGAATCTACTGAGTTTGAAGGGCAATTTCTTCTTGCTGTGATTACTTTTAAAAGAGGCAGTTTGGAAGATTGGTTGACTTGCATATTCTCCATTAAAAACCATTCAAAGTTGCATTTGAATCTTCGTTGTACTAATGTAAAAAACGGGTCATGCTATTATCCAAATGTCATACTGATATTGAACCAGGTCTTAGAATTTAGATGATCAAGTTCTACCTTTCCAGTTGACATCTTCCTGTACTTTAGGCAGCTTAAAGTTTCACCAAGGCAAGGCAGATTTTTATGTACTTCAGTCTCTGGGGTACATGATCCTTTATCCAACAGCATGGCCACTTCTTAGAGCTGCAAGAGCTTTACTGCAATCCACTGATTCGCAGAAGCCTCAGCTTTGCTTCCTGCACTGCCTCTTGTCCACCCCTCTGTGCTGATGAAGTGAGAGAACCTTGAACATAGCATTTATACCTAAGCAGGGAGAGAGACTGGGTGAGTCTCAGCTGGGCTGAGAGAGTAGAATGACATGAAACAGATGTGATGCTGTGTATGAGACACTACTGTCTAATAGCAGTGTTTAGTCACTTGGTATTAGCTACATTTAAAGTGATGATACCACATTTGTAGGTAAATGAGCCTGTGGTTTTATAATAAAACATGTCTAATGGGTATTAAAGTAGTAAATTAGATTGGTAAACTGTAAAACTGTTTTTCAATATGAGGGAACAAGCCTGAATGTTTTAAATGGACATGTTTATTAAGAAAATATTTTGTAAGAAGAATATTTTTGCTGTGAATGAAGGCAATTTCTTTTTTGTAATTGCAAAATCTTCCAGCATGTAAGACAGTGTAGGATGTAATCATTCCTTTCTTACCCCTTTAAATGTAGAGTAAATTTTTTCCCAATGCTCAGCTGCTGTAAAATGAACACATTAAAGAGAGTCTATACACAGAACTCTGGTGGCTTTGGGGTAGTCAGATGTTAATTTTTCCCTTTTCCCAGATGTAATTGTTGTGTGTTTCTGAATAGTAGAAGTGTAAAAGTCATAGGGCACACAAATATGTGCCTCCTGTCACTCCTCCTCTTGAAGTCATGTAGATCATCTCTCCCTGCCAGTTCTTCCAAACGTGCTCCTCTCTGCAGATCAGAGAGGAAACAGGTTATCTTAGAGTTGGTAATTTCTTTTTTATGACAGTATATCCCTAGACAGCTTAAAATTTTTCTTTGGGTTTTGTTCTGTAACTTTTTTTAAATGGTGTTTGGATGGTGACAGATTTTTCTTTCGGTTTAAGTCATAAATGTAGCCATCCTTTAAAGGTATGTTGTTCAACTCTGAAACAAGGAAGCTTTCTCTTACTGAGTTTGAATTGCTGCTCTGAATCAGGAATTTCCTTGGAGAATACTCACTTTTTAGAGATAAAATAGAATGAACATAAGTGTACTCAAGATTAGGGAGAGAGGGAGGGTTTTCAGTAACAGCAGCTGAGGCACACCTTGCACTTGTTTCTCAGGGAGCTCTTGAAGAAATTGAAAAATTATACTAACTTGTATTAATTGGAAGTTAGATGCATTTTTAATTGAAAAAAAAAATCTGACAAATTTAGTTCTCCAGTAGTCCCTTCATATATGATACAAATGCAATTAAACCCTAGTTCTTTTCATAGTAAAATTATGTACTCCGTCCAAAACTTTGGTTTCTTATCAGCAGTGAGATATAATTTAGGCTTAGGTTAGTTGCTGTCCTTTCCACACTTTTCAAGAAAATCTCTTTTAATAACTCCACATGTCACAACTTTAAAACACTTGACCATTTTAATCAAATACATGAAGCCACTATGAAAGAAGAAATATTTCTTATTTTTATAATATCACTGCAGTGATATTTATGAATTCAAATATGAATTGTATAAATACTGAAGAGAAGGTTCTGGCTTAAATTTAGAAACTCTAAGTATAGACTAGAATAAAAACAGGGACTTGAACAGGGACCAAAGTGATGCAGTGAAATGATACTGAAGTTGAGTGGAGGATGTGGAAGGATATTGAAATTCTTCTTTTTGTTCTTAGAAATTCCATGAAGGAAAAATGACAGAATTTTACTTAGAGCTAAAGAGAGCTGAACAGAACTGGACTACTTTTAGCACAATCTATTATAATGTATATGAAGAGAGGCTTTAAGTGCTGTAGTGTAATTACTCTTGGCTGACACAGTGCACCTGTTCCTAATTCCCTGGTATTCATTTTGGTATGATATAAATAGTACTGTTGTAAAAATACACTCTCAAAACCTTTTCAAATGTACTTCATACATTTATCTAGGAGTACAAGAAATTTTATTCCCTCCTGAAAAGGGAATTGAGTGTTTTGATTCACTGTAGCACAAAAGAAGAGCATGGGCACACTCAAACATCCTTACACCAAAGCGTGGCTGGTGCATACATCAGGGTCCAAGCTGTCTTCAGTGCCTGTGGTTCAGGTCAGGTCACAGAATGCTTTGGGTTGGAAGGACTCTTAAAGACCATCTGGTTCCAACCCTCTGCCATGGGCAGGGACACTTTCCACTAGAAAGAGCAACTTGAGGTTGCACAAAGCCCCTTCCAGCCTGGCCTTGAACACTGCCAGGGATGGGGCAAAGACAGCGCTGCGAGACCTGTTCCAATGCCTCACTACCCTCACAATAAAGGATTTCCTCCTACTGTCTAAATTAAACCTGTCTTCTTTCAGTTTAAAGCCACCTACCTTGTCCCATCACTTCATGCCCTTGCAAAAAGTCCTTCTCCAGGTCTCTTGCAGCCCCCTTTAGGTACTGGAAGGTGCTGTAAGGTCTCCCCAGAACCTCCTCTTCTCCAGGCTGAACAACCCCTCCTCTCTCAGCCCTGTGTCCATAGGAGAGGTGCTCCAGCCTTCTGATCATCTTCATGGATATTTGGATTCAAACAAAATATTAGGATTCAAACAAGGCAAAAGAGTACATTTTGTTTCCTTTTTAGATATACTTTAGAGACTTGAGGAGAACTAATCAAACAACTGAAACAAATGCAGTGGCTTTCTGGTGACTACTGTGTGTCTGAGAGCTAATCCACACGACCATGCACTTTTCCTTGGAAGTATGGAACATCCTCGTTGTAACTGAAGGTTTTAACTGTATTTTTTACTGTAGAGACAATGATACTGTTGGTGAAACCATACCACCAGGAAACGTGCTCACAAGTGGGATGAGAACAATTGAAAATTGTATGTCAAGGGTGCTGTCCTTCATGACAGAGTGTTTATGTTCCTATCTATGTAATTTTCA
This sequence comes from Oriolus oriolus, assembly GCA_013400235.1. Lineage (NCBI taxonomy): Eukaryota > Metazoa > Chordata > Aves > Passeriformes > Corvidae > Oriolus > Oriolus oriolus. The sequence goes on along the minus strand of VXBT01000852.1, from coordinate 976,461 downwards.
CTGGGAGGCCATAAAACTGCAGGTCTCTAGGGAAACCTGATAGCCAAGTCGTAAATAACGTGCTCTCCTTCATGACTATTTTAAGATATTAAACTTATTAAATAGAATAGATTTTTACATGAATATGTTAGAGAAATGACTTTTAATTAAATGACTGGATAATACAAGCACTCTGCAAATAGTTACAGCTTAATACAGGGTTATTAATCAAAGTTGGCATGCATGAACATGCGGTTCTTTCAATATATTTTTATCATGTTGATGCAAGTAGGTGGAAAATTGAGATTTAGTTATTAAATGCTCAAAATGAAATGCACTTTGCTGCCCAGCTTCCATTGTGCCTAAGGAAAGGATTTTTGTGTCATTAGTGCTTCAGAAATGTCATGTCTTTAGAAACCAATCAATAAATAGAGAAGGCGTCAATTTAGTGTTAGGGCTCTGTTTTGCACTTTTACTTAATTGTCCACTTGCTGGTGGATCAGACAGACCAGTTATATTTAAGTCAGTGACATCTTTTGTTGTTAGGTAGTGACACTGGTAAGTTAGTACAGTGTGCTAGTGTCAAATGCCATTGCTGGAGTCTCAGCTTGGATGCTTTACTCTGGTTAAATAAGTATCTGCGGAAACTATGGATGCTTTGAAAAGCAATCCACTTTTAAAGCATCTAGATATAAAGTTAGATAGACTAATGCTTTTTACCAGTTCTGAAAACACTGACCTCAAATAAACTAGAAATGGTAATGAGAAGAAACTACCACATTGTTGAGAAAAAAAATTTAAGTTTTAGAGTATGCAGCCAAAACTCTGTGGGTGACCAGGGATTTTATTGTCTCAAGTTCAAGAGTATACTTGTATAAGTAATTCTATCATTGCAGGCAAAGTATAATCAAATGAATGTATGGCTATGCGAAGTCAAAATATGAAATTGAAAAGTATTACTTTAACCTGGATACCTTTTTGTTTTATATACCATATTCAGTTGTAGTGGAATATTAGGCACAGTATATCCTACATGACATGCTGCAGTAATTTTTTAAGACTAATGAACTGTCACATGATGAAACATCCAAAATACCATATATTTTACTAAAATAAAAGGCTGCAAAATGAGGCAACAAGGTTTTTTTGGCAGTTTTAATGGAGATCCTCATTTAGAAACAGTGTCAAACGTTAGTTTGTGCCTGTAATGCAGTTAGAAGTTTATTAGGGCATTTTATTTATAGAAGGACTTTTCCTTTTCTTAAGTGTTCCAGTTCTTACTCTTTTTTTACCTTTAAAAGAGGAGATTCTACACATAAAAATAACTTCTTGTCTCTTGAAAAGCACTCAGATAGTGAGTCATGACTGTGGCTTCTGTAGAATATGGGAATAATGCTAATATCTGAATCTTCATTGCATTTGGGCTGGTTGATGTTTGCTTTATGAAATAGTGAGCTTTGGCAGTAAGTTGCCGCTTTACTTTCTTACCTGAGAAGTTTTGAGCCCAAAAATATGTGTATATTGGGATTCAAATATGGTATTTGTTGTATGAAGATGATTTAAAAAATATTTTCATAAAATATCTCAGTGCCGTTGCTGATAATAAATTGTCTGTTTCCTGATAATTAGATGGAGATTTCTTACCTAATTAATCCTTTCTCTGTGTTGGCTCGGGGTATAATCACTTGTTATAATTGCTACTAAGTGGATAGCTCAGTGAAGCCTTTCTTTTATCTGCTGTAGTGCATGGCACAGATCTACTTTAGCTGGGGTACTTACTGACCGTAGCAGATCTGAGGAAGGATGAAGAAATGAGGGCAGGGCAAAGGGAAGTGAGAAGGTATTCTGTAATGGGATTAATGACAACTTACCTAATTACCCTACTTGGAAAGCTGGGTCTTACCAGGTCTGCAGTAGTGATAAAAATCTAGGTAAAGGAATTATCTACTGGGAACTTGCCCTCTCATTGACTTTCCTGTATATTTCAAGGAAAAGAAGTACTCTTCTCTCTCTGTGGAAAATTATTACCTAAAGCTCCAAATATTCTGCATGTTTGGTTTTTTCCAGAATACCGATCTCCTCCTTTTCTCAAGACAATATTTACGAAGTCCAGCCTCCAAGAGCTGATAGGAAATCGATAGAGATTTTCCATGCACACATTCAGGCTGGAAGAGGGAGCATGCAACCCCTGGGAAAAGATGACTTCCTCATGTACAGAGAATATATTCGAAACAGATACATGTAAATCCAAGCTGGATTCTCCTGCCAAATCTACTGCACTGATAAGTCATAAAAATAATTTTAGAAAGGAAATGTAGTTTTGTTCTTTTGCAGTAATGAATTTATTACTAACTTTTCTATTTATTATTCTTTGCTGTTATTCATTTATTGTATTGTGCTTTAGGGGAAAAGGTGATTTAATATCTGATTTAAAAGGTTATTTAATATCTTTTTAGCTGAAAATGTATCTTAAGAGACTAAGTGAATAATAAGAGCACCCAGAGTCACTAGAGAGTATGTAGCGATTTATGGCAGAGAAAATACGGCATCTTTACTTTTTTATAATAATTTCTTATACTGTTATGTTTGCTAATAAAACTAAAGTGATTTGTACACAAGAATCAGAAGAGAATAGTTTTCTTCCTCTTTGTTCTATGACAGCAAACAATCTTTTTTTACAGCAGAGTATTTTGTGATATTTCTTGAGGTTTTTAGCCAAGTGAGTGCTAGAATGACTGCTTGCAATTTGCTGCTTTCTTAAGAAACGGTGAAAAATATGTGGCTTATGTCAAAATCAAAATTTGCATCAACACTAATAAACTTTGTAACCCTAATATGTGTCAAAACTAATCTCACTGGTGCTGGTAGCTACAGAATCTGTGCCACATACTGCAGGGTGAAGATGACTTGTGACTAATTATCACAGGCTTCTCGTAGGAGTCTGAAGAGAACCCCTCAATGACTGCATCTGCAAATGAGGGAATGCTCTTCACGCTACTGGGTTTGGACACCTAGAGAGTGCCAAACCATCATGTCCCTTTTCTGTATGACAGGCATTATCCTTTTTGAAGTGTACTCTTCCCATCCCTGTAATTGTGCTCCTGTGAGATGCCTTCAGGGTCAAGCTTAGAGCCTCCCTGGAAAGTGGTGTTGGTAAGTGACCAGACCAGCTGGGGTGATCATGCAAGAGGAAGCAGTAGTTGGGTTAGGCAAGACTGAACAACATCATGTCCTGTGCTGGGTAAGAAGTGAAGAGGCAACAGGTATCTAAATAGGTTCTTTTGGGGTTGTAAGTCAAATATTTCTCAAATTAAAAAAAAAAAATAAGGAGGGGAGGAAGCCTACTATTTGCAATTGCAGGCTAAAATTCCCAACACTTTGTAGCCCTTTGCCTTGAAGAATACTGACAGTATCAGCAGCAGCATTCTTGATAAAACATTTTGTTCCACAAGCTTGAACAGACCATGTTTCACAATTTTCTGGAATAGTGAAATAAGTGTTTTAGAGATGTAGCCAACTGCACGTAACAGATGTAGAGAACATGTTTGTGTTCACAGTAAATTGCTTTTCAGGCAGCTACTGCAGATTCGTGGCTGCTCGCTGCAAACATGTTTGCATATCTTTGAGTATTTTATGCAGTAAGTTGCACGTCTGTCAGTAATTCAGTATAAGGAAAGATGCAGTGGGTAAAGGAAAAAAAGGTTTCTTGTGATACGAGTTTGTGTGTCTCAGGGAAGGACTTGCATGCAGTCAGTGAGAGAACATGGTACCTTGAGCTACCAAAGCATTTTGGTATCCATTCTCTTTTGTTAATTGTTTTGAGCCAAATGGTTGCATTTTAGGAGATGCAAGAATGAATTGTCACTTTAGATAATACTTCATTGCATCTGAGGTTTTTTTCCCCTCTGGAAAAATAAACCTATACTGAATTATTTTGCCCAATATGAAAATAATTAGAAGGAATAAATGCTTGCTTTGAAAAAATGTAGAGCTGGAGTTCGTGTCTTAATGAGACAAATGCACGCTTTCCTTATTGTACTTAAACTATGGCAAGGAATGTTTTCTGGACTATCACAGACCCTACTGTTGGTGTTCACAGATACTGGTAATTCATAAAAGTTACCCTTAAAAGCGTACCCCTTACCCACAGATAACTCAAAAGATGAAACTCCTTTTTTTCAACAACCAATTTGCAATGATGTTGCAAAATTTAGGGATTGTAATCATTTTACAGCTCTAGGAGAAATTATGTTCAGCCCTCAGCAATTCAGACACTCCTCGAAGAAGAGGATTAAAGGAGATTGGTTTACAGTTCAGAGAGATGAATGACATCTCAGTGAGGGCTTGTGTGATCCACCATCAGCGTACTCTTAGCAGCTGTTCAGAATGCTTCAGGGTGCCAGTGTCAACTTTCAGTAGGTTTGTTAAAAAAAAAAAAAAAGGCCAATGCATGAAGCAAGACTCCTAGCTCTGCCCTGAGTAAACTTAGCAGTCTGAGTGGACCTGCTGCCTAATGCATGTAAATGGTTATTTTAAAAAGAAATACACTCAATCACCCATCTAACAAGTTCAGTCGGATGAAGGACTCCCAAGGTGCTACTTCTGCATCTACCTACTTTATCCCATTCTTGTGATAATAAGGTTCAGTTCTCAAGAGTGTTAGAAGTTCTCAATAGATGCATTTATTTCCCTTTCAGAACCGGAGGAAAAAGTGCATAAAATAAGAATAAACATGAAATGAGTGGGCTGTGTTGGCTCTGAAGAGTAACATGGTGCTCTTTTTCACTTTAAAGTGCTAATAAATACCTTTAACTCTAAACTATGTGGACAAAAGAAATATTTGAGAAATATGTTGATTTTCCTCCAAAATATGTTTAGTTCGTTTCTGTGTGTTTGAAGGTTATGTTGCAATACAATCCCAAAATGCACACCTGGAAAATAATGACTTTGTGTTCTTTTCCTGTGGAATCAGGAAGCACAAATATTAGATTAGGACTGATTTAGTCATTTCTGTGCCATTTCTGTGCCCAATGGATTTTGATGCCAGTCCAACATCTTAAGCTTTGTGCTGTGATTGCAGGAGCAGTTCTTTTCCATGATTTTCTGTGGTAGTTTCCCCTCCTTGTGAGTCTTGTGTCTACTTGCAAAGCCCACTGACTTTTTGTTCTCTTCCTCTCATTTTCCAGACTCATCTGTGGTCCTGAAACAGGACCCTTTCAATGTTCACAAAGCTGCCAGCTACCAGGGGGAGGAAGCAAAAGAGCTGTGTATAACTCTGGAGTGACACTTGTGGCAAATCTTTCTTTTGTTACTGACTCTTTGAGATCTTTCTGCATCATCCAGGAAGGTTCTCTTGGCTTTCACAGACTCAGGCTAGCCTTCACTTGTGTAACTCCAAAGCACATGCTCTGTCAAAGAGTCATGTTTTACAGTCAGAGGAAATACCAGCTTCACTCAGGAGATCATTTCATTCTCCATAGGGGTTTCACCCTGTCAGTAATTATATGAACAAGTCCAGTTCACTGAGGATAAAACTGAGGTATGTACACAGTAGTGTTCCATTCACTGTCATAATTTCAATCCGAGTGATTGCCTAGAGGCTGATAGGGAAAAATACAATGTGCTTGGCTTCCAAATGCCTCCCTCTGTCTTGCGTATATTTAAAAATCTAATTAAAGTTGTCGGTTTTGGTGGTGATGTAAAAGTAATGTGGAACTAGTGCAGTAAGTTACAAAATATTAATTAAAAAAAATATATTGAAATTACATCCCTTGCAAATATTGATAATCAGCTGTTCCCTTCTGCAGTTCTGAAATCTACCTGCTGCAAAGAAAACCATTGCAGCTGCTGATCTGCCCGCTGGAACCAAGCAAGAGAGTGCTGAGAAAAGGCATGAAAAACAATGTTTAGTATTATTATGTATTGCTCCTCCAGAAAGACGTGCTCTTTGCATGACCCGAGGTTTGACTAGAACATTTATATTCCCTTTGTTTAATATATTCATCTTTGTAGAATAGAGAGATAGCATAATCAAGATAGGACAGCCAACAGCATGGTATGAACCACCTCTGATGCTCCATTTGCTTTTCCCCATTCTAGGTGAGTTGTGCTGCCAGCACTAAAGCCCAGTGTGGCTTTCAGTCATTGCAATGGCCACCTCTCATTTTCCAGAGAGATTCAGATGTGGCCCTAAAAGAGGTCTGTTATTTTGTATTCCCTGACAGCTCAGGTACTCTTTCTTTTTTCATAGGGGTTATCTTTTGTTTATTTCCCTTCTTTTTCTTCTGATTTTTTGGTAGTGTGTTTGATTTTTTCAGCATCTGTGGTTTAGAATCCTTTTTCTCACATGTAACTGCACCACAAGTTGTAGTTTTCCCAATATATATATCCATCTCCTCCTTTTGGAGTTTTCACTTCTTGAAGCAAAACTCTGTAGTTCTAATACACTGTCTTGCTTGTTTTATTACTGATGTACTCCAAGTTGCCGTCAATGAGACAGTTTAACTTTTCCCTGGAAATACAATGTGGAATATGTAAGGAGGAGAAAATAAAAGGAGAAACTAAAGAAAGTGGTAAGATTTTGACTCTCAGTCAAACTTAAACCTTGCATGCAGACATTCTCTGCAGGCCAGAAATCCCATAATAACTTCTCCCATAATAAAATTAAATACTCTGTGCCACCCTCTTCCTGGGTTTTCCCTACAGCAGCCTATTGGATACTTGACTCAGATGCTCACAAGTCCGAGCTATGAAACCTGATGCTGGGCTTAAGGTTCTACGCTATCTTTTAAGGCATTTTTTATTTTTCTCCTCCATAGCTTGCAAGTGTATTTTGTAGGCTCATGAGCTCCCTTCTTAGCAAGAGAGGGACCACTCAGTAAAACCTTTTTCCTAAGAGAGGTAGGATTTTAAGGAAGAGTTAGACCTGTTACCTGGTACAAAATCCTTTCCCCCTGATGCTCTCTCATAACCTTTCTACTGTAAGTCCTAAAGGAGATTTTTAGGTATTTTTCCTTCTGGACTCCCTTCTTTCCACATCAATCACAGTCCTTTACAGTGGGCTTAATACCACGGGTGAGCAAGAGCTGAGATGCATCTCAGTGAGGCAAGGGGAAAGGCAAAGGGCAAATAAGGGAAGAGCTGGAGCCGTCTGGGTGAAAAGACAGGGTTGGACGCCAGTGAGGTGTATTTGAATAAGCAAGCTGATGTACAGGGAAGAGTAGATTGGTGGGGAGGCTGCAGTTTAGTTGCTAGGAACTGCAGAAGAGCTGAGCACATGCCTGGGCACACGCACAGCGCTCGCTCTCACGTTGTCGGCCGGGTGGGCAGGTTGAGGGCGCCGAGCCGCAGCTCACAGAGTCACAGAGCCCACTCAGTGTGAGCATGGCCCAACACGCTCAGGGACACGTGGAGCAAAGGGCTTGTGCTGCTGTGGCAAGGGAGGAGGCTGGGTCACAGCACGTGGAAAACAAGCAGCGAGCCTGCCATTGAGACTTACCCCGTGTCCGCATGAGCCCTGACGGGAGTCACAGCAGTCATTTGGAAGACACATGTGCCAAGCCTGATTTGAATTTCCAAAGGTCACATTTGTCATTCTCTCTGTACCAGGATTCTCATTAACAAGGGTCTCCAGCTGGCCCTGTACAATGTCCTCAGGACATGCTGTTGTAACCAAGCCGTGCACGCAGGGCTTCCCCCAAGGCTTCGAGCTCATCTCACTGCTCTCCACTCATGGGCTGTCGTAGGAGAGGGGCCTGGAGCCTGTGTCCTGGACACACTACGTAGGGGATCAGATTTTCACCTAGCAGGCATGTCCTGCTGGGTGTTGCACGAAACCTATAGAGCAGCTTTCTGGAGGTGTAGCACCATCTGACTGAATTCCACCTTACCTGATGGCAGTGGCATCAAAGCCCGGTAGGCTATAAACACAAAGGGCTTCCAGAGGTGAGTCAGATCACTTCTCTTGAGGGGGAAGAGTTACCCCTCTGCAGGAGCTTATTTCTCCCCATTGTGCCTCCGTGGAGGAACATACACAAATGGCTTAGCCAAAACACCTGCACTTAAAACACTAAAGTTAGATAAGTCCCTTAGTAGTCTTTATAAAACTTGGCAGAGCTGTGAGATAAATAAACAGCTACACTATAGGGTCCCTTACAAAAAGATTTTATTGCTTTAACCTCTGTCTCATCTACTCCAGATACAGCTAGGTACACCTCTGGTACAGTGCTTCTCTAAAATAAGGGTGTGTGCCACCTTGGGGCTACCCTGTGCTTCCAGGGTAGATGGGACTTCGGATCTATCAGCAGCCAGGGCAGAGAATGGGCTGCTCAGGGTTAGAGGAGCTTGTCAATCATCACTGACTTTGAACAAAACAGGATTTTGTCTGTGTCTCCATTGCTGATGGGTCATGGTGACCTCTCTACCCATGTCAGGAGCCTCATGCAGGGACCAGCTCTCCCTGACTCCCCTGGGACTCACAAAGCTTAGCTCTGCTTCTCCTCTGCCTACTGGCAGCATGTTCTCCATCTGCTGCCTTGGCTTGAATCTCTGATGAACACTATGTTGTGGAATGGCATCTCCAGTAACATTTATACCATTAGAGAGTCCACAGAATTATCCACTTCCCACTCAATAAATGCCTTCCCTTCAAACGCTGGTTTTGGAGAGTGTTTGCACTGCAGCCCGCTGAGCGAAAGCCACATGGGGAAGTTCCTGGGAGACCTTCACTCTGTCCAAAGCACGAGAAGGTGTCCACAACCTGAAGATGAGTTACCTGCCTTTTTGATCAGAAGTAACTGGTCACAATTAGGAATCTTCACTTATTTGCCAGATGAATATTATCTCACCCTCATCTATCTCCTGCATCCTACTTTTGGATGTTCAGTACTAAGTGTCCCCCAGATCACTGAATCTGCTGGTTTGTTTTAATCATCACCACTCATCTCCTCCATGCTCCCATTTATTAGATGTTGGTGAATTCTTATACTCCCGTTTATTAAATGCAGAGCATACAGTGGTAGCACAAATACTGCATTGGTTTAGTTGTTTTCACAGATGGCCCCTTTAAATTTCTTTTCTTATGACTTACAGACATGGTTTTTTGCCTGCTTTCATTCTGCATATCATTGCCATTGTTGATTTTATCAATCTTTCTGCACATCTTCAGTATCATGGGTCTGAGCACAGATATTCCTGCTCTGGGAAATCACAAAACATCCCTTCACCTTCCAGCTGTATAGTTGCAAATGTGAAGCTGAAAAATTTAGTCAAGGAGGTGTTTCTTGCTAATTCTTGTACTAGGCATTAGTTTGTTCCTTCATTGTTGTTTCTGGACTGCACATTTGGGCTGACTTGGAACTAGATGTCTCTGATTATATCCCCTGATATTTTCCTTCTTTCATTTTTTTTTTCTTTTTCAGTGATTTGGCTATTATCTGTGCTTGTAGAAATAGAGGTTGCAGTTCATAAAGGCAGCTAAAATCCTTTTCATGCTTTCAGGTTGCCACTGACTGAAATTGCAGCAAGGTCCAAGTGCTGAGGGCGTGGTCCCAAAATACCCTTCTAGGGCCACTTCATCACTTCCTTATAAGAGGAAAGGCTCTTCAGAAAAACCCCGAGGAGACATAAACACAAAGTCTCTCTTTTTCCCCTTGAGCTTTATCAAAGGCTTGTCTCAGCTCTCTCCTATTGTCCCCTGAAATCTCTGACAGCTCTTCACCCCTGTGCACATGCAGGGAGCCGGCTTGTCCTCTCCTGCAGATGACAGAAAACATTCCCAGGCCCCACCTGTATTCCCAGTGATACGAGTGCGTTGCAGGCTGAGCATCTCTGCACAGCTGTACATCAGCACACAGGGACAGGCAGCAGAGATGGGCCAGCTAGTGTTTGGTCACAGCAGGAGGTGGGAGGCATTTGGAAAGAGCATCACTCTTCCCATAGAATTCCCTGAAGCTGAGCTGTTCTATTTTCTGTTAGAGCATAAGTTTTCCAGTTTAAAATAAAAATATCATTAAAGCACTGTCAGTATTACAAAGTGTTTGGTACAGTATGAATTTTTTCAAAGGAGCTGTTTACCTTGAGCTGATTATTAGCTTAGTCTGTAAATCCTCTGAAAAATATTTATCCTCAGTGTAAGTGCTGTGACTCTGGGAAGGATACACATGCATTCCTCATAAGCATGAGATGGTTTTCAGCTTCTAATTATGGAGCAATCACAACACCCCTATAAAGAAATTAATGAGCTTTGATATTTGTATCTAATGAATATTTCTCTATTTCTCAGTTCCTTTTTTTGTTACTGATTAAAATATATATATATATTTGCCAATGCTTTTCAGTGCTGTGATTTTAGAAAATACATTTGCACTCAGCTCACGTCATTTGCACTCAGGGTCATTTTGCACATTGTCCTGTTTGTAACTCAACAACTGCATGAGCAGGAGCAGGAGCAGGAGGTCTCCAGTTCTCATCCACGCTGAGAACTGGTCCTGGTGTTCTGTATTCTCAGCCTTACCCTACTTCAAGGGGCTCTGGTGCAGACTCATGCCAGGCACTTGCTCTTTGAATCCTGACTTCAAGACTGTAAACATCCTCTTTGCTGACAGTCTGCTTTTTGCCAACACAGCTGTTAAGCTTCCTCACACTCACGCTCCCTTCTTCACTCCCTCATTCCCTTTTCCCTCCTCTGCTTTGTAGTTTGTCCATGCTGGCGTGCTACACTCCATGGTCTCCCTTTCAGATAGTCTTCCAATAACCTCAAGGTGGGGGTTGGAGACTTGGTACTTGCTTTAACGTGACTCAAAACTGTTGCTCTCTATCCAGTCTGGGCAGAACATTCTTCATGTCAAATGACACCAACACGAAGGGAGGTTGCAGCTACAAAGGCTATGATGGAGTTTTAACTCTGGAAACCTGATGGCAGAAGGAAAGTGCGCACATTGCTTTATCTCTGCCTCATCAAGAGCAACTCAGTTGTAAGAACACTGATACCTGGTGCCAAGTCTTTCTCACATGGAGCTTTGTGGGAATACTGCTTTGAGTTCAGTGGGAATAGCATCAGGCTTAAAATGTGAACATAAAAATTTCCTAAAACCTGTGATACATGGGTAGAATTATGCCATACTCTATATGCACAGTATTTTCCTCACATTGTCCAGCAGCACCACGTTTAACAGCAGCGAGGTTACAGTTTAACCAGGGCCATCATTCCAATGACACCCTGAAGATTCTGAGGATTATAGATGTGTTTTGCTGACAGTAAAAGTATTGCTTTCAACCTATATTAGGCAAGAATAACTGAAAGAATACATTGCAAAACCTATCTTTCATTTATTTAGTTTCCTAGGAAATGCAACCAATAAAATCAATTTCCATCAGAAAAGTATTTTTAGAAGAAGTGGCCTCTTCCCTGGCCAGATTCACAGCTCTCCAGTCCTTGCTTTCTGTGCAGTTTGTTTTCCCACCTTGTTCTTCCTCTCTTCCTACCTTGCCATCTGAAAATGATTTCTTCTCTGTGCTCACCTGGGCAGAGCACAGGGGCTAGGTACCAAAGCCACCATTCTTAGGTGGGGATGTAGGCAGGGAAGAAAGCCCATGTGGGAACCAGAAGGAAGCAAAAGCAATTGCCCCGAGTCCTGGTGCTGTGTCTGCAGGCAGTGCCTTCCATGGCAGGGTGAAAGGAAGCCTCATGTTCTCCCTCAACTGATAATTGATAATTTTGTTCGTTTTCAAACTGTAATTTCGAGAGGCTGTTCAGGTGGTCCACAGCCAGCACTAAGTCAGTGGATCCATGGCCCTGCCCTTCATGGCTTCAGACCACGCAGCCACCAACCAACAGTGCTGGAGGGTGTGACCTTCTGCACCAACTAAACACAGGGAGAGTGTGAAATACGTGTTTCCGTGACATTCTCTGACACAGGGGCCCCAATTCTGAGGATTGTTTTTTTTCAGATTCCAGCAGGAATGTGGTATAATTGTTCTCCCCTTCCTTTTTTCAGCATGGCTTCTTCACATCTGCCTGGTGTTAACAACTCACTTGCTTTCACTCACATATTTATGCTCTTTTGTCCAGACATCTCCCTGCTGTTCTCTATCTCTCTGTCAAGCAATGCTGGCCTCACATGTCCCTGGGGTGTGCTGCTGGAGAAGGCAGATTCTGGGGCACGCTGATGTATCTGGGCTCTGAAAGACAGCACAGGGAGAGGACACCAGTGGTCTTTGGCTCGTAGTTATGTGGTTTAGATTTAGGTGAACATTGCTGAAGGCTTGTGGATTGACGGAGACTCCTGGATGGGTTTGCAAGAGAAATGGAAGGGATCCATGCTGGAGCAGCTCATGAAGAACTGCAGCTTGTGGGAAGGGCTCATGCTGGAGTTCATGGAGGACTGTCTCCTTTGGGAGGGAGCCCACACAGGAGCAGGGCAAGAGTGTGAGGAGTCCATTCCCTGAGGAGAAAGCAGCAGCAGAGACAATATGGGATGAACTGACCACAGTCCCCATTCCCTGTCCCCCTATGTTGCTGTGGGGGAAGAGGTAGAGAAATTGAAAAGTAATTGAGTCTGGAAATAAGAGCAGGAAGGGGGGAAAAGGTGTTTGAGATTTTATTCTTTTATTTCTCATTATCCTACTCTGATTTGTTTGGTAATAACTTAATCTTCCCCAAATCAAGTCTTTTTTGCCCTTGACAGTAACTGGTGAGTGATCTTTCCCTGTCCTTACCTCAACTCATGAGTTCTTTGCTATATTCTCTCTCCCCTGTCCACCTGAGGAGGGGGGTGATAGAGTGGCTTTGGTGGGCAACTGGTGCCCAGGGTCAACCCACCACTGTGGAAAATGTCGGTAGAACCCAGGAGGAAATAGTCCAGGTTAAGGATGAATCATCAAGAGTTAATGACAGAAATGACATCTGTTTTTAAGATTACACAATAGGAAAACACTGACCTGCATTTGGTTTGAATTTTGAGTGGTTTGGCTTACCTTTCACTTATTTTGAGCTAAAACTGTACTTATTTCAGAGTGTTTATCCTTCAGAATCTGTGACACTTTATCCATCATCCATTGCACACGGCGCACACAGGCATTGTAATTACCAGAGCATACAACCTGTCACAGTCCCTGTGCATCTTCCTCTGAAAGGTATCCCAGGACTGTGCAGATTTATGAAGCACTCCGAGGCACATGCATCTCAGACTGTGGTTGTGTTTCCAGCTGTCTTCTCAGCAGCAGCGTAGGTGGCAGTGACATCCATTACGCTTCCCTGACCATTTCCAGAATCCTGATTTTGGTTGCTACGCCTTTGCTGAATTTCACTCTTTGGGCTGAAATTTTTTATGGCAGGACAGCAAGAAATTCAAGAGCTGCTGTTGCTTTCATGTTGTTGCTTCAACATATGTCACTGTCTGCAATGAGAAAGGCTCCACCCTTTATATATATATATTAGATATAATATAATATACATATTAGATATTATATTTATGCTGTACTACAATACACTATCCTGCACTATGCTGTAATATAATATGTTTTGTAATGTGTTTATATAATTATAACCCAAACTAGATAAGCTGTGTTGTTTGCCCTAGCACTCCTAGGAGAGGAGCCAGATGGGCAGCCTTTCAATAGGAGAGTTCTGTTTGTTCATTTGTCCTGCATCATTGCTGGAAAAGGAAAAAAAGGCATTTTAAGATCTCACACATGTCATTTAGCCTTGATTTGGATCCTGAGGGCTCTGTACTATGGGTATTTCTGTCAATGGTGCTGCCTAAATACCTATAAACAGGCACCCCTTAAGTGCTTTGTTGATGGAGGGCCAGAGCACTTGGCAGCCTCCTGGGCTGAGCCCTCTCCCTCTCCTCCCTGCAAGGCATGGTGCTGGGGGGGAAAGAGCTCAGCTATGTCCTTCAGGCATCAGTATTCTTAAAAATTCAAGGGAGGGGAGAGAATGAAACCAAACCAGCAATGGGAACACCTTAAAGGGGGACTTCTCTCTCCTTTATCCTCCTCTGACCACCTTTATGCCCTAGCAATTACACTGACTTCAATGGCACAGGCTGCTCTTTGGCCTAAATTCAGCAGACTGCAGCCATGACTGAAATCAGTACACGCTCACAAACTGACTGGAAGTAACTTGAAGATGACTACAGAGAAGGCCAAAATCCATCTGAACTCCAAAGATCCACACCATGGTCCTGATGGCCAGGCCAGTGAGTATATATTTTCCTTCATACCCTGTTCAAATGGAAGAAGGGAATTTGACTATTTTGACCATTAGAAGAAATGTCCAGGCCACACAGAGGCTGCATTTGGCACGGGCTGGGTTCCCCAAACACCATGCATGTATTTCTGGGGGTGATTTTCCAGATAAAGAGGCAGGAGCACTCCCAGGTGCACACCTCAAAGGCACTTAATGCGATGCACAGAGTGCAATGAGAACTTCAAAGGATGGAAGCATCAAAGAAAACCTCTGCAGCTGCTGCTGACTGCAGCAAATACATGAAAGGACAATATCACAAGGATTCTCCTTATTTTTTTATTTCTTAACAGTGGATCAAGCAACTGATCAAAATTTCACCTGCATTGAAGTGATGGGCTAGACCACGAAAGACTGATTTTTCCAAGCTGTGTGAATGGATTTTGAAACCAGGTTCTTAAAGCACTGCCCTGGCACTGTAAGAGAAGGGGGTGCACTGGCATCCCTGGAAATGAGGCAAGGTTACCCCTGAAGTGCTGTTGAGGAAGGTGCTGTCAGCACTGTTACAGCAGGGGGGGATTAACAGGCTTGCAGCAATATAATAGAAGGGAAAAGATGACCAGAATCAGCATTTAATAAGTTTATTCAGCATCTTTTGAACTCAGCTGCCCTATTGATGCCATTTTTTATACCATAGACTTGGAAATAATAACCTTTATTTAAGTGCTTATATTGAGCCATATCAGCACTGCATGTTCCAGCATTAAGGCTTTGAAAGGGATATTTGATATGAGATGATTATTTGCTAAGCCATCAGGTTCAAAAGTAGATTTTTTGGAAATAGGCATGACCAGAGCTCTTTTTTAAAAGTGACCTGCAAACAGCTCTTTAAAACTCAGCAGCTTTGCCTTTTCACAGTACACTGCCTCATATTCACCAGGAACTGAGTTCATTTCTGAGCACTGATGTCCTCAATTCTGATGTCCAGCAAGTTAATTTTCTAGGTTTTTCAGGTGCCCCACCTGTGACTTTGTGAGACTCAAACATATTTAGGAATTGATAGTATCATAAACTGCACCATGATGGTTATGGTTGGGTCTTCCTTTTGAAATTTGCAAACACTAGCAGTCAAGTACCTCAAAAGAGTATTTTGTGTGTTTTGGTGCTAAAAATAAATGACTGTGTAATGAAAGGCATTGTAGTTAGCATTAAATTAATGCTAACTGTAATTAAAATGCATTCCTAAATTCTTTAGCTTGGATTTTTTGTGACTCACCCAGTGCCTTTCACTCTGTATCTGGGTATTTTTGGAGCATGGATGAATTCCAAGTACGAAATCTCAATTTAGACAGGACAAAAAGCATGACAGCAGGTTGGGGAAGTGACCAAAATAAAGGCAAATTTATATCTTCTGCTTTGATGAGGAGGGTTCCTTCTCTTCCACCTCAGTATCTTGACTCCCTGCCCTCAGGAGATGAGGGTGTTGCAGCCATGGCTGGGGCAGGCTGCTTTTTCACATGTGCTCTTGAGTGAGGATTTGCAGCTCCCCTTCTGGTGCAGCCAGTGCTGCCCCACTCAGTGACCATATCATGCAGCAAGACCAAAACCCACTGAAAAACCTGCCCAGGGATAGCTACGACCCGAAATCTCTGTTCCACAAACCTCTGTGTAGCTGCTTGGATAGGTGGCAGCCATGGTGTAGACCTGCAAGACTGATGAGCCTGTGTCTGCTTCTGTGTTTAAAAATATATAGAAGGCCATTATTTCCACTCATCCAGAACAAACATTAATAGTTTATTAATGCTTCTGGGTTTGCAATCTGGGGCTTGAAGTTTTAAAACCCTAAGTGATTTAGAGGTTGGGAGTCCACATTTTCAGAGTATGATTAAGGCGATGGTACCTTTGTGGGGCCTACTGGTACAGCAAAGTTATTTTATTAAGTCCCTTGAGTGTTCAAACAAATTCCACACCTCTGCTTGCTTTCCCACAACATGATCTGAAATAACTTTGTTTTCTTAAGCCACAAAGCTTTCAGATCTTGATTTTCTGCAGAGCTTTGCAACTGGCTGAGGTGTGATCTGTGGGAACGTGGTGGCATAAAGGAGCCAGTTAAGGTCTGGGAGCAGGCAGTAGGAGAGCATGGATGAAGGTTTGCTGTCTCTTGGCATCTGCTGCCCTGATGGAAATCAAGTAATCCTCATGCCAGAACTTCAGGCAGTGCCTTGAAAATTCAGAGGCAGCACAGCACAGTTCCCTTCTCACCACAGTGAGAGCAGTGGGGGAAAGCCAGTGGCTCCCATCACTCTTTCTCTCCTCTGGCAAGAGCAAGAGCAGTGGCTTATGATGGAAGGATTAAATCCCTGCACAGGAGTGCACTGGTTATCCATTCACAACAGGCTGTCAAGAAGCAGTTCCTGCATTTGGAGAGGCCCAATGGGGTAAAAAGCCATGTGCCCAAGGAAACAGAAGGTTTTTCTATGCCAGTCACCTTTACATCACATTCCTTCCCTTGCTCATCAACTATATTTTCCTCTACAGTCACTTAGCTGTTCACTTCCAGGCTATTTTAAAAGTCCACGGTGCTGCCCAGGAAAGGAATAAAAATGAAGTTGTGTGGTTAGAAATGGAGGCATCTAATGCAACCCAGGAGAGCATCATTGGACTGGCAACTCTGATAATGTTCAGGTCCATACCAGAGGTGTGTATCCTCACTATTACAGATTAGATCAATTAGATCAGTTTTGGTTAGAGCAAAAAAATTGTGGCTTAACTGTGCGTATTGTTAGAGGAAGGTGAGATATAACCAAAAAAGAAAACACCATTAGAAGGCTATCAGTGCACAAAAAAGGGCTTGTGCTTGCTTTTGACACTGCACTTGAACTCAAATCCAGCAAAAAGGACATCATTACAAATACACCAAGTGATGCTTCCCTGAAAATCAGCTTTCTGTCTTTTCAAGCCAGACCTGAAATCTTCCCCCGCTCACAGAGCAGGGCAGCAGCTGGTCATGCCATGGGGATGTGTGGGAACACAGGAGTGGCTCATCTCTAAAGTTGTACTGGGTACTTCCAGAAAAATTACCAAAGATTAATTTTTTTTCACCTTGAGAATCCAAATTAGTTTAGAAAGTTGTCTGATCATGATGATCTACAAAATGTCTTTAACCCTTTGGGCATTTAAATATAAATATTTCTATGCCTTTAGGTAATAAACACAAGCAAAAGCCATATTAGCATTTTAAATGTTAAAAAGATAGGGAAGCATCATTTTTGGAGAGGTCTTACAAAGTAACTGGGTTTTTACATCTTTTGACTCCCACGACAAATTCACGACAAGGTTTTCTGAAATTTTTAGTTTAAATACCAAAGTTACTAAACAATTTGCTCAGAGAATGGTATCAGAGCATAAATGGTGTTGTCGTTTCCCTCAATTAATAGATTTTTGTGAGATACAATAATGTAAAGTGCCAGTGTTTTAAAATGCAAAGAGAGGCAAGGTTCTGTCTGAAGTTTATTTGGCTAATGTGTAACTGCAAATAGCAGAAGGTCAATAAACAAGAAGAGCTTCAGGGCTTATGGAAATCACTGACTCATGTTTGATGATACAGAGGTTGTCCAAAAGCCACCGGGTCTGGGATGAAGCAGGCAGAACACAGTGAAGTTCAGTGTGCAGCATCCTCCCACAGCGCAAAGGAAACGTGGATGGGACAGAAATGTTGCTACTAATCCACTCCTCTGCAGGGAGCACACATGGAGAGGGGCTCTGTGTCCTTCCTGGCACCACCTGCCTGGCGAGAGGTGGCACTGAGGAGTGGGCAACGAGAGGGGGGTCTTCCAGCCTCCACTGGTGGTGTCCCCAGTCCCAGCTGTTTCACTGCCACGAGGTTGGACCCCACTGTTTTGGGGCTGTGCTGCTGAATTTGTTTTGGCTGGTCAGTCAGGTTTTGTGCCTGTGAAGTGAAAATCAGGATCTTGCAGTCACCGTGAACCTCATGTACTGGACTGACAACTCATGGGGATGTTCCTGAAGAGTAGGACTCACTCATTCTCCTTTTCTGTGTGTGCACAGCATGCAGGTGTGTGAGTGTGTGTGCATGCATGTAAATAAGGTCTAATAATGCCATTAAATTAATTCCTCCTGTTGCTATGGGAACACACACTATTGCCTCAAGCATGTGCAGCAGAGGTAGGTGCTATGGACAATATCAGAGCAGACCTTTGGGTTTATCTTCTAAAGCTCTGGGGTTTTTTTCCAAAGCAGGCTGCAAAAATATTCGGCTGGAGCTCCTGAGGCTGGGAAGTGCAAATCAGGAACTGTCGATCTTTTCTCAGCTTGCAAATGAGCCAGTCTTCACACCTAATATTAGTAAGCCCCGCCTGGCACATCAGCCTGTGCCTGGGGCTGGTTCCCAAGGAGATGAGCAGTGGGCTGGCAGGGTGGCAGGAGCAGGCAGTGCTGAGCACCATTCCTTCAACACCTCCCAGTGATCCATTGGCCTGAGGGAGAAAAATCCCAGGCCCCCAGACCCACCTGAGCAGCAAAGGCTTGCAGGGCACCTAAGGATCCCAAGATAACACTCCCCAGTGCCAGGCAGGGTTTGCTTCTGAACCATCTGTGCTTTCCAATCAGAGTCCCTTCACTGGATGGCAAAGGGACACACAACCCACAGGCACAATTTTAGATATTCATGGTGTGAAAGGCCTGGTGGTGAGGAATGCTCTGCTTTGACCACCACCACTGCCTGCCAGGTTATTAGAAAATGGCAACAACAACAACAACCACAACAATAATAATAATAGTCAGGAGACATCAGTGAAGGCACGAGCTTTGATTCCCCCCTACAGCCACTTGCTGCGATCTGACAGCCAGTCAGTTTTTGACCTCGTACACCTTGTTAACACCACGTCACAAAAATCCCTGGTGTCCCACAGTACCAAATCACACACTTTGGAGAAACCCAAGTGTATTTTTCTGCACAGAGGTGTTGGTCTCATCCCAGAGAGGCGTCTGATCCCACAACAGAGGGAAAGAAAAATTATCTAGAGTGGTGCGTCTTCTGAGAAGCCATGCTAACAACATTACTTATGTTTCCAGTGTATGATTCTTAGCTGCTGAAGCTATCTGTGCATCTTTTTTTAACCAGGGCAACTTCTCCTCAACAAAACATGCTGTGGAGGGGGGTCCTTTTGGTTTGGGGTTTTTGGTTTAGTTGTTTGTTAGGAGTTTTTTTGGATCTTTTTACAATGTTTCTGGAACCACATCTGCAGGAGCTCCCATAGGATGATCTGAATGATATCCAGTTGGCATCAACATTTCCACCATTAAACTCATAGTCACAGACACCACATTACACTTTGAAAAACTGGCCACTTTTAAAGCCCTAAATATACATCTGAGTGGTTGGTATTGCATTCTGTTTGCACAACATAAATGTCAACACAGCCTGACCAGGGCTACCTAGGCAACAGCTAATTTTGAGGTCAGTGATTAACTCTTCTTTGTCAGAGTGTAATTTACCATCAAATTATCTCCAGCTGAATATAGCACTCTATGGATTAAAAAAGGTCTTCTTGCTATTTTAAGACACTGAGAGCCTTTATTAATGGTGGCAAGTGATGTTTGCTGCATTTTCTCCTTGAAATATGGATGTTCATGGGACAAGCATTCTCTTAGGGACAGTGACCCCCTACTCCAGTATTCCCAAGAAGAGGAACCGAAGGCTGAGCTCAGCCACTGCACACAGTGCCACAGTGTTTGTGACCATAGAAGGGAGAAATCAATTTTTATTCTTTATGGCACATATACACACTTCCTTGATTAGATAAAAAGTGGATGCTACCAATTAGCACATATATCAACAGTGAAGTATTGATGCTCAGCTTGGGTTTTGCTCTTTCCCTCCCTACACAGAGCACATTGCTACCTTCAGCTCTTCAAAATCCCTCATTTTTTCATTAACTTCTAGCTAGTGACTCAACTCATAATTTTGAGTTTAAAGCTCTCCATATCCTAGCATTGTATTTCAAACCCGTATTTCTACCTTATAAGGCTTTTTAGAAATAACAGTGAAAACCTGACATAGTAGAAGGTTCTTCTAGTGCTCATGTCAAGAAGCAGGCCCTTCTGCAGGGATTACAGAGGTGAAACAATCATCCTTCTGCCTGGAAAATTACTCATTTGCCATCTACATCAGCATGAGCATTTGTTTGAGGACTCCAGAGCTATGGACATCACACCACTGAGTCCCTGCATTTGGTGCTGCTAATGAGCAGGGGTTCACCTGTGGGATGAGGAGGAGGGGAGCAGGTTGGATGTATTGCTTTGTCTGTGGATTTTTCCCAGCCTTTCCTGCTGCCTTGGGAGATGTCATCATCCCAGCCCCTATGCTCGGCCCTGTAAGCACCCTGCAATGCTAATAACTTCAGCCTTGCCAGCTCTACCTTTGGTTTTACTGTTGTAAAGCTGACATCACCAGGGGGGGAAAAACAAACAAACAAACAAACAAACAAACAAAAACTTTTGTGAGTATTTGCAATTCTCTGTTACTGGAACAGCTAAATATTCATCAATTTGTTTCTTGCTGGCAGGCACCCAGGCTGTTGAGCAGTAACTGGCTTGTTTTAGAGTTGCTTTAATTTGTTCTCTTAGAGGAAATGTCTTCTCTAAGGTTTGCCAAGCTGATGTGTAAAGAAATATGAAACTATATTTGTATCTGGAAGACTCATAAAATATGTTAAGTACTAAACTTTATAATAACAAGGGTATATATATATATGTGCTATTGGTTTACACCTGAGTTATTAGTGCCCCTAAGTAATATCTAATTTGATATATAATATATTTGGCATAATATATATGGATTTGTGCCTGTGATGTCAAGCTCCCAGGCCAAGCACCCCAGGACAACACTCCCACTGGTGGGCAGGGACCTTGCTTTCTCCCCATAATGTGCCCCATTGCTGAAGGTACAGCCTTCCTCTCTGAAAAGAGAGCAGCAGCTCTTTGCCTGCTTTCCTGCCATTAACAGAAAAGATCCAACCTGTTCTACTATGTCTTTTTAGGGTGCAATCTTCTCAGATGTCTGGGATTTCTTACAGTTCAGTGACTCAAGGCCACCCAGTGTTTCTTGGCTTCCACCTTGTAATTAGGGACATAAGTTGAGCCCTAGGAGAAATTGCCTATGGAGATCAGACCAGCTCCACCACTGAAATTTTGAGGGCAATTTTAAGGGAAAATTGGAAAACCAGCTACAGGGGATACCTTGAGTACAGTTCATTTTGTACTGAGGCTGTGTGGAGATGTACCAGAGCAAGCACAGGCAAGAAAGCCTGACAGCCTCATAAGGTGAGAGAAGATGGAGATTTGGTCCTGTCTCAAACTAGATGTTTCTGTATAACATGCAGTGGCTGTTTAATGTAGTTGTTGGCCCAAATTTTTGGTAGGGCATAGAGTTAATTCATTCCTGTGAGAGATATGGGGCAGAGAATAGATCTCCTCCATCATTTCCATAGGGACTTGCTCAGTCATTATGTGAGTACCTAAAGGACTGTGTCTGGGCAAATGTTCTCTCCTAGATGAAAAAAAAAATAGAGTGAATAAGCCCTGCTCAGGTTTCTAAAAACAAAGCATGAGTACCAACATTTGGGAAAGGGTTCTAGGGCAGATCCTTCTTGGGCAGAGATTACGATCTGCAAAGTCAGCACATCCCTCTGGCCAGCTCCACGGAGATCAAGGCTGAGCTTATTGCATTTTCCAATTGGATCCTATTCTGAGCTCCACCTGCTCAACAGAACCTCAGCATTGGGATTCCTGGCTTAGAAATTGATTTTTTCCCATTTTGGGGAAGCACACACCTTATTGTTTTTCCCCAACCCCTTTATAGGGACTGGCCAACAAGGCCAGTTCTGTGCTGCAGGCAGGGAAATTACTCATGGGTGATTATGGGGCTGTGTCCTTGCAATTTCTAAGAAAGCAATTTCAGAGAGGAAGATGGGCATAGTGCTTTTCCCACAATGAAATTTATTTTTAGCTTGCATTCTAGTATCTGGAAAAATTGTTCTCAAATTTGCTATTAACTTAAATGAAAAAGGTCTATCTACACCCTCCTGTGTAACCACTGTTCATTAACTTATAGGATCACATGAAACAACAGAAACCACCGTTTTTACTTATTTTAGTGAAATAAATCTGCAGTTTCTTTTTACAAAGCTGCAAAATGACATTTGTTAGGTGAACTCTGGACTCCCTCTCTTAGATGCACAGAAAAGCTCTGGGACAATTTGAAGGCTAGTTTGAAGCCTTTTAAAAACTTGAGCAAAAAAGGTTTTGAAAAAGCTTAAAAGAGTAAGAACAATAAAAGACCTTGTTCCACTGCACTTGACGACACATCTAGTGATGAATGACCTTTGTTGCTGCTGCTTTCTTTCCGTCAACAGAACAAGCAGGGCAAGGAAGGAAAGGTTGCAAAATATGTGTATTTAGCTTCAGTATATTCATCACTAATCTCTAGAAATAAACAGAGTGGACCAGAGGCTAACTTTTCCAATAAGGGTAAGCAATGACCGTACAAACCCACGTGCAGCTCTTTCCGCATCCAAGAGCTGCTGGCCTAAGTCACTCCTTTGGAAGGTAAGCCAGCTCCTCTGGCTTAGCCTGGCTGGCTGGTGGCAGTGGGCTGACAGATGTGGAGATTGCTAAACACGTGTGTTGATAGCTCTCACAGTATCTGTGCCCTTTCTAAATGATGATATGAAAGCTCAAGCGCTACAAAAAAAATAAACATCTCTGGGTTGTGAACACTCAGAAAAGACATCTCTGTCTGACTAAGCTTAAGAAGTCAAAGCTGCATCCGAAACTCATCCTGTCTGAAGTGGGAGCGGTAGGAGAAAGAGGGATCAAAGCCTGAAACCTTGCCACTGTCAGCCAAGGGCAGGACCAGCAGCTGCTGAAACTGTGAGTGGGGCAGGGCCAGGGGAGGTTGAGTGGGAATTCTACCCCAAAACCAAAAATTCAACCTAAGGTTCAGCCTGAATCCATTCCTGATGACTGGTATTTGTTACACTACTGAAAGCAGATTTTCATGTGCTTATGTGAAGTTTGTTCCTATACTTTCTGCTAGTGACTCAGTTGTGTGAGACACAGTACCATTTTCCAAAGCACCCATAAAATCCATTGGAGAAATGCAGCCTTGTGAATGCAACAGAGTAAACCAGGAGTTTCAACCCAAGCATGTGCCAGAAAAAGTGTGATAGTTGTTTTCTTGTGTTTATGCAGTCCCATGTAGCCTTACTGTGCAAGTGAAACAGATTTTACAGACATGCAGGCTGTTTTCTGGAATGGAGTTTTATGAGGAGCAGAGCAGCCAAGCAGCTGGAAACTTATCAAAAAGGAGTGGTGGCACCATGACTGCTCCATCAAGAAGCATACTCAAGGACCATGAGGGAAACCTGATGTGTGGTGGAGAAATGGGACTGTGGAGGATGAGACTGAAATTCTGAACAGTGTCTGAAGCCCTCTCAGGTTCATGTCACCAGTAGGTTTTACAATACAATGTTTGCAATGTTTACAATGTTTGCAGCTGGATACCTGTCCAAATCTGAAGGATCAAGCAGAGGGTATCATTAGCAAAGACCTAGTAACTGTTATCACTAGGTGACTCAGCTGATATCACTAAGTCAGGAAAATTACAAACTTGAAGAAGTGCCTAAATGGATTGCTAAGGGCTTAAAACGTCTTTTCACACCAGCTGCATAGACATCGCTGAAATGCCAGTGCTGGTTAGCTCACCATCTGTGTTATCCCCCCTCTCTTCCCCTCCTCCCTCCTTTATTTTAAGGCATCTTTATGCTGCCAGAAGAAAAATGACTCTTCAATATTTTCACTGTGTTATTGGAAAGATAAATTTTGAAGTGAAATTTTTGTTGGTTCCAACTCTTGCTATGTAAAGCACATTTAATAATACTTAACATTTACTCAGCCTGCTTATTAATCATTAAAGAATACCAGCTAGCAAAATAATCAATAGTTAACTGAAATTAAGCAATCTCATATTAAAATTACACGACAATAAGGCTCAGCTCTCAGAACAGATGGAGAAGTCAAGCAGTGAGGTTTTTAAATCATTTGTTTCAGCAACTTTTTAATTTTGCTGCTGCTTAATTTTCAGAACTCACTAAGATAATTACTGAGTTATATCACACACTATGCTTAGGTACGCACTGCTGGAACATAGCTTTTTATATTTATACTCTCCTGTGAGATCTGAGGATCCAGCCTCAGCTAGGAGGGCAAGATGAAAGCATCTTGATGACAATGCAAGAGGTCTGACCAGACTTTTCTCTCTGCTGCTCCTTATGGTGCTGTAGGAAATGTGGTGGTTCTGAAGCACCAGCTTTTATATCTACTCTGAATCATCTTTGTCCCCACAACCAGTTAAAATTAAGAGCAATCCAGATGGCTCACCTTTTGTTGGAATGACCGATGCAAGAAGCTGTGCTAAGAAGATAAAAGGCCTTTAATGACAGCTCTGGAAATATAAACAGTTCCCAAGGAGGTGTAACCATTTTAATAAGTGTGGAGTTGGTCCCTAACCCTGCCAATCAATACTTGGCAACGTGAGAGAGATGAGGAAGATGCACAGCACTGCTCCCTGGACTCTGTAAGAACCTGATAAGGACTGTAAGAGCATCCTCCTCTTGAAAGGGTAAAAGTCCAGGGAAACAAGGGAACTAAAGAGCCAGAAGAACTCAGAAGAAAACCTGACAAAAAGGAGCAAAGACAAGCTGGACACATCCATCTCCTTTTCAGAGACACACTACGGTGGTTGAGCAATTCTTTCTCAGAGTGAAATACATGACCACAGGCAAGGGGTGTGAGACTAGACTGCTCTCAGGCTAAAAACTCGTCCTACCTCTCACTCTGACATCCTAACGCTCTCACAAGGTTTCACTAGACATGAAATGACTTCTGCCTTGGCAGCATGGGCTCTTAATGTTTTCAGTTAAGGAAAAATATTTAAAGTCCATAATATAAAAAGCATACACTGCCCTATGATATACATGCCGTTGTAGCCAAGACTTGCCACATACGTGCTCCCCAGAGGTAACAGGTTGGTCAAAGATGTGACAAATCACCCACAACCAAGACTTCCCACCCCACATCTCACTACTGAAAACTAGATAAATTACATTTCTTTCTCTGCTTTATAGATGCCATAAAAATACTGCAGATCTTACAGCTTCATAGTGGTTCCACTATGGTTCCATAGTGGTTCCAGCTTCCAGCTGGTTAATGTTTGCAAACCTGACTTGCTAAGTTTGAATGGCAGCATTTTTAATCAGTTTTGAAAGATGTTCGGAATAATTTATTCTGCCACAGTCATTTTAATTAATGTTGAAATTAACCACCTCTGTTTGAGGAGTAGATTGGAGGATTTCCTCTGGGCAAATACAAAATTTTACTTTACCTCAGATTTTACTTTGCTTTCTGTTGCCTTGCTCTGTAGCAGCTCTTTCTGCACTGGGATTCTTGTGATTTCAGTATTAATATTAATCCAAGTTTACATTTGCCATACCTGTTCTCCAGCTGGCAAAGGGAATATGGTAACTGCTATGTTCTGAACTACAGCAGGGGTATTTGACCAAGTGCTTGAGTTGTGGAGAGTTGCAAATCTGTCTTAACTCTGCTTGAAACTGGTTTTGCTGCAGTTACTAATGCTGCTGTAATGCCTGGATAGGCAAGGGAAAATATATAGATGGCAGGACACCACAGAGGGACTGTGGAGACAGGTTGCAGTGAAGGCAATTACTAAATAAAAAGGAAAAATCTTTGCAGTTGAGGGTGAAGCAGAGCCACAGGTTGCCCAGAGAGGCTGTACAATCTTCTTCCTTGGGGATATTCAGACTTGACTGAACGAGACCCTGAGGAAAACTTTTGCACGGTTGATGCTGTCCCTGCTCTGAGCAGGTGGTGGGACAGGAGAGATGCCCCAGACCTGACCTCCACCAGTCCCTTCCAAATTAAGCTATTCTGAGATCTGTGTTTCAGAATTCCTGGGGAGCAGTGGCTTCAGTTGTTTACAGAGGTACAGAGTGTCCACAGCTTGTCTTGATGATAGTGTTTAGCCTTCAGGAGGACACTGATGGGGGTGGATGTAATGAGTGCTGACACTAATTCTCTTTGAATGTGCCCACCTTTCACCATGGCACAGCCTGCATGCTTACTTTGTTTGGATTGTTCAAGACAGTAAACACATTTTCTTCTAATGTATTTTTCAAAATTGTGTCTAGATGGTTTGCATGCTGTTCCCATAACTGAGAGGTTATTTTATTTCCACATTCTTTTGATCATCAGTCGCAGAACAAACACTGTCTCCCAGACTGGGGTGGGGGTACATTTTGGCTTGTCCTCTAGGAAAGCTGTTTTGCTGCAGAGGGAACCTACCCACTGCCCACATTTGTTTGATACTGGTTTTGCCAGCAATGGGCACTAGAATGTTATCCTTTGACTGTATCAATACATATAAATATTTAAAGGCAGGTGTCAAGAGGATGGTGTCAGGTGGTGCCCAGTGGCAGGATGAGGAGCAGTGGCTGCAAACTGAAATATAAGAAATTCTACCTCAACCTGAGGAAGAACTTCTTTATATGGAGGGTGGCAGACCACTGGAATGGGCTGCACACGGAGGTTGTGGAGTGTCCCTCTCTGGAGACATTCCAAACCCACCTGGACACGTTCCTGTGTCACAGGCTCTAGACTGACCCTGCCTTGGCAGGGGGGTAGGACTGCATGATCTCGAGATCCCTTCCAGCCCTCGTGATTCTGAGATTCTGCTCCATCTATCCATGCTTTAGAGCGGAAACCTGCTGGCTGCTGCTTCACTGTGGGACACAAAGGGTGAGACAAGGAAAGAGCTGGTATCTTTTATGCCCATGAGACTGAGTCTTCTATGGTTTGACTTTACCATTTTGAGGACCTGAGAAAACAGTTCGGATGCTTTCGGTGGTGAACAGACTGTTAACCCCAGAGTATATACTGTTCAGACAGGGTAGCTGTGGAACAGGCTTTTTCACGGCTGTTTCGAGCGCTATTCGGACACACTTCCATCCGGCAGAAGCACGGAGCTCCCGCTGGGCTCAGAGCCCGTACAGCAAGCGCAGCACGGACGGCACCCACCGCGGGAGCACCGGCTGGGGAGCGGGGGGACAGCGGCACCGGGAAGAGAGGCTCTTTGTGTGTGTGTGAGCGCCCACTTGACTCCCCCGTGCCCCCGACCAAACCCTCCCTGCCCCGGAGCCGGGCGGGGAGAGCGGGCCAGTGCTGACCCTGCTGCCTCGGTACCGCGGAGCTCCCCCCTCGCCCCCACCGCCGCCGCCGCCGCC